>JAGFMF010011796.1:15752173-15780908 GCA_019455555.1 Galemys pyrenaicus
CCCCCCCCCCCCCCCCCGCAAAGTGTCTCTAATTAATAGTTGCCCGTTAATTTTGTTTTAAAATTTATTATTACTATTTTTTTCCTTAGTTCGTTCCCCTACATTCCTCCTATAAGTGAAACCATTCATTCTTTTTCTTTTTCTTTCTGGCTTATTTCACTAAGCATAATCCCTTCCAGCTCCATCTATGTTGCAGTGAATGGCATAAGTTTATCTTTTTTGATTGATAAATAGTATACCATTGTGTGTGTGTATGTACCACATCTTCTTGATTCAGTCATATATTTTTGGGCATTTGGGTTGTTTTCATAGCTTACCTATTGTAAAATAGTGTTGCAATGTTATTGTACATAGTGCTGCAATAAACAGAGGGTTGTAAGTATCCTTTTGAATTAATGTTTTTGTGTCCTTTGGGTAGATTCATAGGAGTGGAATTGCTGGGTCATATTGTAGCTCCATTTTTAGCAGTTTGAGGAACCTCCACACAGCTTTTCATAGTGGTTGGAACAGTTTGCAGTCCCACCTGCAATATAGGAGAGTTCCTTTTCTCCACATCCTTGTCAACATCTGTTGTTTCCTGTTTTTTTAATATGTACCATTCTCACTGTTGTAAGGTGTGGGTGTAGCATAAGAGGTGCCTTTCAAGTTAGGCAAGAGCAGGATGCTTGATCACCCTGGGGCAATGCTGATGTGCTTTGCACCCCAGGGACTGATCAGTGGAGTGCCTTGTTAATAAGATTGGAGCACAGGGTGGGAGTTGGGTATATACTCACCCTCCCTAAAGCCCAAAATCCAGGATTCAGTTTGATCCACCCTTTTCTGTGAATAAAAAGACTCTTGAGCAGCATCCGGCATCCTACAGCCTGCTCCATGACTCCTGTTTCATCTCTTTATCACTGTAGTGTTGCTAATGCAATAGTAAGGTGTTATCTCACTGTGGTTTTGATTTGCATTTCCCTGATTACAAGTGATGTTGAACATTTTATCATATGCCTTTTGGCCATTTGGCATGCAGAAGAGTTTGGGACTAAGCTTTCTCTTTAGAACACCATGACTGATTTTAAAATTGCCTTAATTTATACTTTCAGTATCTGAAGATCGGCAATTGGTGTAGTAGGGTCTTTGTAGGGTCTTTTTGTAGAAATTTTTAGTCTATCAAGGAAATCTCTAGAAAATGTAGAGGTTCATATTTGTCTCATAACCTATCATTTTGAAGGTTGATTTAAGGTCACAGGAAATATTGACTTATCTTTTTGAAAGAAGCAACTAATTTTTTTCTTTTTTAAAAAAGATTTATTTATTTATGCATACAAGAACTGGGGTATAGGCCAGAGCCATGGGGGTTGAGAGGATTCACCAGAGACAGTGTAGAACAGACCATGCAGATGGACTGAAACACACTGCTGAGGGGAGCAGCAGGAGAGGGAGGAGAGGTCTGCTGCGCCATGTGGGTCCCCTTCCTGGCCAGTGGGAGGGATCGAACTTGGCTGCAGTGACTATGGTTTGCTTCACAGTGCGTTACTTAACCCACTGCGCCACCAGGGAGACCCTTCTTATATTTTTTAAACTAAGATTCATTAAATTACTTTTAAGTAATTGGAAGAATAGGTAATCACACATCTTAATAGAAAAATTCTTTCTCTCTCGTTTTTCTTTTTTATCCGGAAGAGAAACATGAAATATTTTGCTTTCTTTGGTCTGCTTTCTATACCTCAGCATCATAAAACATTCTTGTCATGTCTAGAATGCTCAGCTTCATTTTTTTTTGGTTTTTGCTTAAGCAATCAAAATGAATTACCTGCATGTTTTCCTCCTTTTCCTGTCTAAAATGGAATCCAATTCATCCTTTAACCCTCACTCAAAAAAACAAAACAAACAAACAAAAAACCTGTGTAGCTTGGACCCTTGTCATATTTGTAAGAGATTATTGCTGGCCCTTCTGCTTGTACCCCAACCCAATTTATAGTCTTTGTAAAATGTTGTGTGATGTCACTGCCTTGCCAAGAAATCTTGATGGGGTTACCAACACATACAGAATCAGTGCTAACTCTTTAATATGGTCTAGAGCATCTTTTTTTTTTTTTTTTTTTTTTTTTACTTTTCATGCTTTTATTAGTAGAGGTGGCCAGGTCCATGGCAGGCAGGGGTGCCGGCGCATCTCACCCTCTTGGCTGCTGTGGTGCTGCTCGTTCGCTCTCGCTCGCATTGGGCAGTACTGTTGGTCCTGTTGGTTGGTCCTGGCAGCCTCCTGACGCCGCCCATTTAAGCCCGTGTCCAACTCAGGTGCGCCCACTTGCGCATGCCCACCCTGGAATGCTCGCAGCACCGCAGGTGTCCATCATCACAGTGGTGGGAGGGTGGAAGGTCTAGAGCATCTTCATGCTCTGGTTCCCAATTATTTTCTCAGTCTCAAAAACAGGTACCTTGCTCTCCAAGCTCATCAAGTAACTTGTGTTCTCCTGCCTCCTGCTTGCTGCACACCTCCATGTCTTTCCCATCACTTGACTTCCTCCTCCTTGTTTAAGCTTCCAGTGCTTGCAAGTGTTATTGAACTTTGAACCTCCACCTGCTGTGTTTTCTGATATTTGTGCATTCCCTTTTCTTGTCTGTCTACCTGGCTTGATCTGCCTCCTGTACTGCCTCACATCTGCCTGAGTCTGACTGACAGTGTTACCTGTAAACTTCATATCAATTTGTTTTCAACTTCCCAGACCAAGCTCCTTGCCTTTTAATGCTGGCTTGAGAGTACTAGTGTATTTCTTCTTTTTTTTTAAAGATTTATTTATGCATACAAGAGCTGAGGCATAGACCAGAGGTGCAGGGGTTAAGAGGATTCAGCAGACATAGACTGAGGAGCAGAACAGGCGGATGGACTGAAATATACTGCTGAAGGGAGCAGCAGGTGAGGCAGGAGAGGTCTGCTGTGCCATGTGGGTTCCCTCCCTGGCTGGGGATCCAACTCGTGCTGTGCTGCAGTGGCTGCGAATAGTTTGATAGTGATGAGACTTAACCCCTTGCGCCACTAGGGAGGCCCTGCAAGTGTATAGCTGATCACACTGTTTGTTGCTAGAGGGCCATGACAATGGTGCAGTAGACAGAATGGAACTTCCTTTTGTATTGCAACATGACCTTGTGGTCCATAAATATTGTTGTTGTTATTTTGTAATGAGAGGGTCATGGAAGGCAGAGTCTTTGTCACCAACCTGAATGTAGGCTTTAATATTTTTAAGGATATTTGTGATCTTCTGAAATTCTGAACTTTAAAGTGGAACCTGATAAATCAGGAATTTTGTTTTCCTACAGATTGAGAACAGAGTCAAGTTTAAGCTTTTGACTGCCGTGTTGTCCTTTCTGTAGATTCAAAATGGATCTAAAGAAAGAAAGAAATGGATCTTGATTTTAAATTCTGAAGAAAGAAACTCTTAATTCTAAAGAAATAAAATGGATCTCTAAATCTTCTCATCCTAGAGTTTCCCAGGTCTCGGTCCTCAGCCCTCTTAAAATCTACACTCATCGCTGATGAAGCTCAATGGCATAAAACGTCATCTATGCCTCGAAGGGGTATAGATGTGTCTCCAGGTCTCACCAACCCTCAGCTCCAGACTCACAGCTGTAACTTCTTGCTCATTGTCGCCCCTTGGAAGACGAAGAGAACTCAAAATAAAGACATTATAAAATACTTCCCCTCAGTTTCACTCTCTATATATTTATATATTGTCTGTAATATTCCAACTAATTTTTGTGTTTTCTTAAGTTTTGGAACTCTTTAGACATCTGACATGGTTCTTTCTCCCCAAAGTCATTTTCTGAAACAAACCACACAGATTTGACCTTTGAAATTTTTCTGTTTATTTCTAGATTTCTTTTATCAGTTATATTCTGCCCCCAGAATTCACTTTAGTTTACTGTTTTCCTCATCAAGAGTCATGAGAACACGGCATAACTCTCTGATACTGATTCATGGGGTTCTTTATGAGACAATCGTATCACTTTTAAGTGGACTCCATGTCTGTTGTTTATACCACCCACACCTCAGTCACTGTTGTTTTTTTTCAACTGTCATCACTCACACTAAATCCCGTTTTAGTTTCTTATAACAGTTCTCTATCTACTCTACCATTATACCTTTACAGGAACCTTCATTCCATTACATAAAGGTGTTTTATAACGTTCCCTACAGAGATATTAGTTTACTAGGCTAGATCTCATTTTTACTGCCTGCCTCCATTTCTAATCTGACTGTATTACTTGGTTTTATTTCTCAGCTCTGAATGTTAACAACACTGCACAGATGGATGTTGTGATTTGCCTGCAGAGGTTATTAAGATGCTATTTGCTTCTCCTCCCCAAAGTCATTAATAAAGATGGGGAAAGCAAGTTCAAAAGTAATCCCTATGTTATATAGCATTAGAAGCTCCCCCCATCCAAAAACAAATTTCATAAGCCATTATTTAGCTTTTCCTCTTTTTTTTTTTTCTTCAGTCAGTTGAATCCCTTTCACTGTGCTCATGGCAAAAGAAATGTAGCTCAATTTTGTGAGTTGAATTAGATAAGCCCCTGATCTTTCCTCATTGTTAAAGTCAGGCCTTAGGACACTTTCCTTTATGAATTAGCATTAACTGCCTCAAAAGACTTAATGAGATTCACCTGGCATGATTTGTTAGGTGATTATTTTTTCAGAATTTACTGAAAAAGAGAAGTCTTTTGATTTGTTCTGCTCTCAAAGAGTAGAAAATAGAAGCTGGAAGAGGATACTGGAAATGTTCAAAGTGTGTTAAGGCACGGGTGAGCTCCTTCCACAGCAGACTTGTGGGAGATAATTTTGTGTTCCAGTTACACTGGTGTTAGCAGTCAGAAACTGACAACACACAGACAGAGCAGCCAGGGCTTATGGTCATTTATTTAACAACAGAATACCAACCCCTAGCAGTGATGAATAAGATAGACACATTCTCTACTCGGCAGACATGTTATATGGGGTTAACTGACAAGTAGAAAGACAATCTCAGTACAGGATGGTCAGTGCTCTTACCCAGGAAATTCAAGAGCCTTTCGGAATCACTAGGAGGAGCTTCTGCCTTCTTTAGAACTAACTGAAGTTGGACACAACGAATGTGTGGCACTGTTAGCAATCCCAATGGAACTGGAGTAGAATTTAAAAGTTGGGTGAACCAGCATGGGGTACTAATTTACCTGGCTTAGTATAGTTTAATAATTTGTTTGTATTAACTTAAAAATAATTTTTAAGATCAAAGGAGAAAGAGACAAGGGATTTTTAGCATCACCACTGAAAACCCATATGGTATATTCTGTAATTCTCATAAAAAAATGTGATGAGATATGACTAAGTGTAATGCAACATGAAGCTGTGGCAATAACCCCATTGAATATTATTCACTGCTTACTCTTCCCAGCTCAATTATAGGCACTTAGTAGACATTCATCTGATTGGTGAAAAGAGTTTAGGAGATGCACATTGATGGAATTAGTTGGAATTACAATTACAACTAGATCAGAGAGAAAATGCCATTTGTGTTATTCCTAACAAAAGAGAAGGAAGATGCCCCAGGATTGCATCCTGTTTTGGTACAAATCAGAGGGGATTTTCCCTTATGGGGAAATAGGTATCTCTCTCTCTTTGAACTTCACGCTCTTCGGGTTGGAGCTTTTGGTAAATTCCAGGAATTAGTCTATGTGATGCAGTCCTGAAATACTCAAACGTGGTTTTGCCTGCCATGAAGGGCACCAGTTGAGGTAAACCATGCAGAGGCAGGGGGTCTCATTACCTGGTCTTGAAAGTTATAGAAGAAATGTCCTCGTGTAGACAGCGCAGTCCACTCTGAGCCACCTTTGCTTAACAGTGGAGAGTCCGTGACATGTGGCATGAGATACAAAGTTTGCTGCTTAATTCCAGCACATGAACAACTTTGTTCATGTTCTTAAGTTGCATTTTACATATCTGTTCAGTTCTGGTCTGTTTTCCCCCATGTTCTCAGTTTTATTTATTTATTTTTTAAGATTTATTTATTTATGCATACCAGAGCTGGGGTACAGACCAGAGTTGCGGGAGGTGAGAGAATTCACCAGAGACAGAGTGGGGAGCAGAACAGGCAGATTTACAGAAATACACTGCTGAGGGGAGCAGCAGCGAGGCAGGAGAGGACTGCTGCGCTATGTGGGTCACCTCCCTGGTCGGGGATCGAACTGGCGCTGCTGTGCCGCGGATGCTCTACAGTGCGGATGCTCAATCCGCTGCACCACCAGGGAGGCCCTGTTCTCTGTTTTATTTTTTTAAAGATTTATTTATTTATGCATACAAGCACTGGGGTATAGGCCAGAGGTGTGTGTGTGTGGGGGGGGTGGGTGTGAGAGGATTCACCAGGGTGAGAGCAGGGAGCAGAACAGGCAGATCAACTGAAGTACACTGCTGAGGGGAGCAGCGGGCACAGCAGGAGAGGTCTGCCTGTGCCATGTGGGTCCCCTCCCTGGCCGGCAGCAGGGATCGAACTCGTGCTGCAGTGGCTGCGGATTGCTTTATACTGTGTTGCTTAACCCACTGCGCCACCGGGGAGGCCCCCCTGTTCTCTATTTTAAATGTTGTTGCTGTGCCAGGGTTTTCCTGGCTTCATGAAGATGGAATTACTTGGCTATTGATAACACCACCCTTTCACCATCCCTGTTTTCTTCTGTTCTTTCAAATGACTTGTCTCAACTTGGCTTCAAATTTTTCTCATATTAAGAGTTTGAAATAGAACATTCTGACTTCTTTTGCTTGCCATTATTGTCCTAAAAATAAGTCAGGGTGAGAATAGAATAGAACAGACTATAAAATTAGAGAGACAGCAGCGAGGAAAGGAAAGGAATATATGGCCTGTATTTATCTCTTGCCAAGGACTCAAATATTGATCAGTTTTGGGGCTTTGGTGGTTTTTTGCCACCTTCAAAATGTTCCGGATCTCTCTGTTCTAACAAAGATGGGTAGCAAGTTTGCTGAAAATTAGACTTGATTTTATTTATTTATTTATTTTTAAAGATTTATTTATGCATACAAACACTGGGGCACAGGCCAGAGGTTTGGGGGGGTGAGAGGATTCACCACAGAGAGCGGGGAGCAGAACAGGCAGATCAACAGAAGTACACTGCTGAGGGGAGCAGCGGGCACAGCAGGAGAGGTCTGCCACACCATGTGGGTCCCCCCCCTGGCCGGCAGCAGGGATCGAACTCGTGCCGCAGTGGCTGCGGTCTGCTTCGTAGTGCGTTGCTTAACCCACTGCGCCACCAGGGGAGGCCCTAGACTTGATTTTAAAAAATTGCAGTTGTAATGTGGATCCTTCGGAGATGGCAGATTATGAAAAATGAGTTTGAAAAATGGATCCCATTGTGAAAATCACATTTGGGTGATAACTGAACACATGTAAACCACACAACACTTTGGTGTCTTACATTTGCCACAGTGTGGTTGCCTGCCAAATGAAAAGTGATGAATTATGAGCAATTCTTGAGGTACTGGAACTATGCAGTATCTTGACTCTGGTCGTGGTGATAAAATTGTGTCAAACTACATAAACATACACAGACACACACAACTGAATACAAATAAAACTGGTGGAATCTGAATATTACTGAATTGTATACTGTCAGTGTTCTTACTGAGATATTATATTATCACTTGTAAAATGTTAACATTGGAACTAACTGGTAAAAAGCATACAAGGGATCTCTATTATTTCTTATAACTGCATAAGGATCTATAATTATATCAATAAAATTTTCAATTAAGAAAAGACTTACCATGAGATCTTCCTCTCGTTTCAGTATCACATTATGATGAGTTTTGCTTAAAAAAAATAGAGCAAATTACTTTAAAATTAGTATATGAGACTATAGTTGCAAAAGAAAACCATCTCTGGAAATTTTAGCTAACTAATTTGCTTATAAGGAGAATGCTATCTTAATCTAGCAGTTTCTTGGAAGGAGATTTAGTTTAAAAGGTTCAGAGTAATAAAAGCAATTTGGAAATAATGCATAAAGATGTACTTGCAGTAAATTTTAAGATGTATGCTATGCATTTTCATATGTGAGAGTTTAAATGAAAACTATTAAATAGTAGGTACTATGAAATAATTATATGATTATTTAGAGAGTAGAATCTGTACTCATTGTTTTAAAATCTATAAAAGATGAACTCTTTCCTTGCATATACAGAATGTAACCTGAATATACAAAATCAAGTAATAAGTAAAGTAATAAAAACACTAAGCTTACATTCTAGGTTGTTGCTTGTCTAAGAATTCGTGTGTGTGAGTCTACATATTTATTCTGGTTTTATTTTTTTATTTCAAAGTATTATCTGAACCTTTATTTTGAAAATGTCTTGGACGCTCTGACACATTAATTTGGATATCACCAGGGGAGTGAAGTGTTAGTTTTTTTGAGGAGGGTGACATAGTCAAAATCTATCTGGTTGAGTTTGGTAAATAAAATGAGAATCATATTTGGGGTCTCCCTGTGGTGCAAGGGGTTAAGATGCAAGACTATGAAGCTGTCTGCAGCCACTGCAGCACAAGTTCAATCCTTAGCCAAGGAGGCGACCCACATTCCTGTCTCACTCACTGTTCCCTTTAGCAGTGTGCTTCAGTCTGTCCACCTGTTCTGCTCCCCACTCTGTCTCTGGTGGATCCTCTTACCCCCCACACCTCTGGTCTGTACCCCAGCTCTTGTATGCATAAATAAGTAAATCTTTTTAAAAAATGAATATCATATTCTGTTGGGTCAATGACAAGGACTCCTGTAAAGTAATGCGTTTAATTTTCTTAGATGGTTTACTTACTGATTCTGAAGAAGAGTAAGCAATGGTTAGGTCTTGAAATCATAAGCATATATGACACGCATTTCCTTGGTTATGTGTCTTGTAAAGCCAGTTGCTTGACTCTGAGCAAACCTTATACAATGTATGAGTTGATAGCCTATATAAAAACCAATTAATCAACATACTGGCTGAGTACCTTTTGTATTACAAATGATAGGGAAATGGAAGGGAGGGATATTAGATATGTTTTTAACCCAATGAAACAACTTCATTCCATATGTTTTATTTACCTCCTATACTTAATTACTGAGAAATCTACTTGACCCACATATCGAGAGATGGGTGATTATTGTGAAAAAAATGCTGTGATGAGCAGCCAGAAAGGAGTGCCTAGCAGGTGTGTGTGCAGGACCACATTTTGCTGAGTGTGACAAAGCCTTGAGGACACTCAACAGGGGCATTCAACCAATTCTTAGGACAAGCTGAAAGAGGATGGAAGAACTCTTACTCTGGAAATTCTGAGATGTCCTCATTCATAGTAAGATGCTTTTTAGGTCTTTTTACATAGGGAGGCTCTGTTCTCCTATTTCTCCTCTGAGGGTGTTCAAACAAATGTTTCCTCACAGTTCAATTGCGGTTCTCTGCCAAGCTCAAGAAATCAGGGAATTTTCTAGGATTTTATGTGGTGTGCTTGAGAATGAGTCTGTAGATTCTGAACAAAGAGGTATTAAATCTTAGTTACATGGTTTTCTAAATTACTAAAAGTTTCCACTCTGGCTCTACAGATTATAATTGTGATCAAGGTACTGAGTATCCATGTTGCTTCCCCAATCAATTTATATTTGAATGTTGATATCTTTGATTGAACTTTCATAGTCATTTTATTTATTTTTATTTTGAGAATTTTTTTAATAAGTCAATAATTGGTTTACATTGTTGTTTCCATTATAGAAGTGTAGGCTTCATCCCTTCGGGTAATGTTGCTCCCCGTAGAAGAAACCACAATCCACCACCATAGACCCTGGCACAGTGATTTTACTCTTGCTTACCCATTGAAGGATGGTTCTTTGCTATTTCAAGTGAGTCATCAAAAAAATAACAATTAAGTCCCCCCAGGTACAGAAATCAATTTTATATCAATATCAAACATTGCATATGGAGAAAAATCTCCAAACAAGGAATGGGGGGAGGGAGGGGAATGCATTATATAAACAGTAGGTGGGTTAAAAGAAAAAGATGGATATCAAGGGGAAAAAGGATAATTGGAATAAATTTTATTTCTTAGTTTTCATGTTTCTTTATCTCTAGGTTTTGCGGTATACAATTGTGTGATAAAAATTTCCCCTTTTTTTAAAAAAGGTTTATTTATTTATGCATACAAGCACTGGGGTACAGGCCAGAGGTGTGGGGAGGTGAGATTACCCACCAGACAGAGCAGGGGGCAGAACAGGAAGATGGACTGAAACACACTGCTGAGGGGAGCAGCGGGCCAGGCAGGAGAGGTCTGCCTGAACCATGTGAGTCACCTCCCCAGCCGGCGGCAGGGATTGAACTTGTGCTGCAGTGACTGCAGTTTGCTTCACAGTGCGTTGCTTAACCCACTGCACCACCAGGGAGGGCCCAAAATTTCCCCTTTATTATTCTTCTGGTGGGCCTTATAACTGGGAAAAACTCCACTTAAAACTGATGCCCCTTGCTATGTTTTGGTAGAGTAACCTTATTCTTGGATTAAATCAGCCTCGATATAAGGCTTATATTCAAATCAACTTATAAAATATTCTTCCTTTAAAATTTGCCTTTGTAGCCTCCATCCCTCACCAAATGTCAAGATTAATTCAGTCATAGTGGGTACAAGGCTTATTCTTTTCATAAGAAAGAAAGCATTGTTTTCTTACAAAATGAGTAAAAACTGCTGAAAGATGGGGCTTCACTATCAAGCTTTTATCTTGAGTTCCTGGGAGAGTTGAGGTGTTAAGAGATATTATCCATCCTTTTCCCAGATATTTTTAAAGATGCCTAGGCCTCCCATGTGCTGGAAGGTGAGAGAGGATTTAAAGTCTTTCTGAGAATGATTCCTCGCATTAATGTGGTTTTCTATTACTAATACAATACTTACTTTGCTAACATCTGTGACATGTTTATTTTCTTTTCTTTAAGGTAATGAACACAGGTAACTCCTTTAAGGAAACAGAATAGTTAAGCACAGATAAGACCAGATTGCTCACATTTAGCTCCAAGGGTTCAAATTATTTATCCTCTGATTTCCCTTTTTGTTTTTCTGAGAAAGGTGTTATATGCTTATTGAGACTGAAGAAATTCCACTTTGAAGAAAGACTCTAACATTTTAGCTGCTAGAGTTTTCTTATTAGTTATTATTTATAGTCAGGAGTGACAATTTTCTCTCTCAAGTTTACTTATTGTCAAGGGGGCAAATGTCTCTTTTGATGATACAGAAGAAGGAATGAATCCCCTTTGGCAGTAGCGAACTTCCTAAGTATGGAATGTTGGCTTCATGACCAAAAAGATTTTTACCTCTTTTTGTTCACTGTTGTCAACTAGAAGAGAATGTTACATACTAGATCCTCGTAAATACCTGTGAGTTCTTAAAAACTGTAGGTTGTGGATTTACTGGAGTTCACCTCCAACAACCTTCACATGGGAGAAAAGCTGAGTTGTCAGTAAGTTGCCCGGATGCCTTTCTGTTCATTCTAAGAGCTCATCTCACTTTCTTCCAGGCTCAACATCTGAGGGAGCAGAACTTTGTGGCCTACATTCCTAAATCCTGAAATTCTTCCGGGGCCACAGTTGAGAATTCCAAAAACCTCTGGGTGACTGCCTCAATGCTGCAGGATGCCAATCAGCTTATGGGCCATTCCCAGGGCCACTGGGTCCTGGCCAGGTATGGAAGCCTTGCTCAGACTCATCACATACTTGCCTGCACAATTTTCGAATGCCAGGGACCTGGTTAATAAAGTATGAAGCAATGACCAATGGTTACCTTTAGAGTGCTTTGTCATCACAAAAAAACTCAAAATATGTGACGATATGTTGGAATGTGTAAGAAAAGCTATGAAAGCAGATTTCTGATAAGACCAGCATGTGACTCGTGTAACAGCTCTGAATTACAGTCTGAAGGCTGGAATGTTGACAGTTCTTTCTTTCTTACTTGTGATCACTAGGATTTTATTTCCCCCTCTAACAGGTCAGTTTTGAGCCAATCTTAAGATGAGAAAATACTTTGAAGAATTATGCATGATGTGGAATATATCTTCCTTGTTATCAGTGGGTCTCCTTTGCTTTCAGGGTGGATAGAGATGATCTCCATATCTTTGGACATAATAGCTTATGACAGATAGGCTGAAATAATTCCTTTTACCCATGTGGTTGTCTGTAAATCTGCTTATTTGGTCATCCAAAGTGATGACATTTAAGGTATAGTTGATGCACTGTTTATCTTAAAGAAACATTTTGAAATTAATTCTTCAGACCTGTGCAATATTTTATCTTTTCAGTTTAATAATATCCAAATGTGCTTTCGGTTGCTTTTGTGAAGCCAAAAACACATGTGTGTTTCTTCATAAATCAGTCAGTTAGCTTTGAAAGTATAGTTCGTTTCAAGTATGTAGTGAAGACCCTCAGAACACAATTATTAAATCAGCATGAGGAGATGAGTTTGCTTAGTTTTGGATTTTTAATAGACTTCACTCTTATGTAGTAAAGACAGAAATATGCTATAGAAGTTTCTGGTTTTTTTCTTTTCTATTACTTCGGATTCTGTCATTTCTATCTGATGTCCAGAATGGAACATATATTTTTATACTACTAGGAAATCTAAATACTAAATACTAGTAAATCTAAATACTACTACTGTTGGAAAATCTAATATCCAAAAACCTACTCTTTTGACTTCTTTGTTGAGTATATTAGCACTTGAATTCAAATTTTCAAATTCTGATTTTGTAAGAAATTTTTGTGTACTTCCAATGAAGATAAACATTTGTGTTTGTGGTTTGATTTATAATAAAAATACATAAGACTTTATGTCTTTTTGGACTTTATGGAAATAAAAAAGTAACTGGAAAGTTATTTCAAGGTATACATCAAATTCAGCACTTTGTTCTGTCAGTTTTATCTCTAAATATTTTTTACATGTCTTCATTTATTTTCATTCCAAGTCCTATCAGCCCAGTTCAGGTTATCAGCATCTTTTTATTACCCACACTGTAGGAAAAGAATCCCTTCCTCAGCCCACAGGATAGTTAAGGACACAGGAAAGCCTATATATATATATATATATATATTTCTATAAGTCCGAATTGATTATTCAAATCAGCTGGGAGGGAAACACACCAAAATGTTAGCAGTACTAGAATTAGGACTACTACTGATTTTTCTCTTTCATACTTTCAAATATTTTTCCAAATGCTCTACACTCAGTATGCATTATTTTAAAAAAAGATTATATTTACAAATATATTAAGTATATTCATTTAAAAAATGTCAAGTGATTCATAAAAGTTGAAATGAGAAAAAAATAACACTTAAAATCCTATGCCTTCAGAATAATCATCACCAAATTAGGCGAACACAACACCGACCTCTTCCTTTCTCTCCGCATAGACATATCCACATAGAAACAGACACAGCCAATGAAGATGAGGCACAGCAAGCCTACTAGTTAGAAAGTCAAAAATTAAAATTTTATCAATATAAGATATTTTATAAATATAGAATCAGATAATACATGCTTTTAAATAGAGGATTAAAATTAATATTACTTTGGTATTTTGTATCCTCCCCAAAATAAGCCTTTTTAAAAATGCAGTGTGTCAACTACTGACACAGAAACATTGCTTGATGATGAATTTTATATTATGGGTTTAGATATTGATTGCAGTTCTTCCCTCTCCAGCTTTGGTCCTACAACCCCATCTTTGTGACTTTTAGAAGAAACTGCTAACATAGCACTCTAGTGCTTTAAAGAATATGGTTTATCAAAAAGGAGGAGACAGAATGTGTCCTTTCCACCTTGGTGATGAATCTATAGAAACATGACAGCTGCTTCCGTAATTTTCCCAGACAATATATATTTACTGTCAGTGGACTAGACAGACCATTTCTTACCAAACACTCTGAACTTCTTATGTAAACCTTTCTGGGGAAAAAAAAGAGCATAAAAATATCTGAGACTCTTCAAATTATAAATATCAGACCAAATAAAGCAGAAAGTAAACGAAAGAATTTATAGCTTAAAGATTTCTGGATTCAGTGTCTTGTGGGCTTAAATCTCCAACGAATATAAAACAGATGTACTGAGAAACCAGTTAATGGGACAATCAGTAGAGGGTTCCTCTCTTTTGTTTTCATGTTATTAATTTTCATGGAACTTTCTCCTTCCATCTTTCCCACCTTAAAGCCAAAATCATCTCTGACTCATGTAGAGTGCTGAAAGTAGCAAGGATCGAATCTCTGCTAACACACAGAGCTGACCTTGAAAGGACTTTTCTATGAACTAGTAAAGTAGCAAGGATCGAATCTCTGCTAACACACAGAGCTGACCTTGAAAGGACTTTTCTATGAACTAGTATGAAGTGTGAGTTTGAGTGTCACTTACAGTCATTGGTGCTTGGTTCTCCACTGGACAACATGGAAATAATAGAATCTCACTTTGGTAATTTTATGAGAGTTTATGTTATAGCAGATACTTGTCAATGGTTAATTTCCTTTCCTATTTCTTATCATCAAATTTAATTCTTTTTGGAGGGAAGGAGATTAGCAGGTTTTACATAGGTTTCTTTCTTTTTTTATTTTTAAAGATTTATTTATTTATGCATACAAGCACTGGGGTACAGGCCAGGGGTGTGTGCGTGTGTGGGGGGGTGGTGAGAGGATTCACTAGGGTGAGAGCAGGGAGCAGAACAGGCAGATCAACTGAAGTACACTGCTGAGGGGAGCAGCGGGCACAGCAGGAGAGGTCCGCTGCGCCATATGGGTCCCCTCCCTGGCCGGCAGCAGGGATCAAACTCGTGCTGCAGTGGCTGCGATTTGCTTCACAGTGCATTGCTTAACCCACTGCGCCACCAGGGAGGCCCTTACATAGGTTTCTTATAAACAATTTAGTGCCAAATTAAAAATGAGATCTAAAATTTTGCGTTTAAATTGGTAATTTTTATCCATTATATTTGCAAAACTTTCTTCTGTTTATTTAAAAAAATCTTCCCTTTTGGGGCCTCCCCAGTTGGCACAAGGGGTTAAGCACTGCACTATGAAACATCTGTAGCCACTGCAGCACCATCTCCTTCCTCGCCTGCTTACTCCCCTGAGCAGTACATTTCAGTAACACAGCTTGTTCTGCTCTCGGCTCTGTCTCTGTTGAATCCTCTCACCCCCCCACATCTCTGGACTGTGTCCCAGTTCTTGTGTGCATAAATAAATAAAATTTTTTAAAAAAATCTTTGCTTTTCTTTGGTATTCTGCAGATTCTATGTTCCTAGATATAATTTTATTTTTATATTTATTCTTCATGTTGACTTCACTCATTTTCTCTCTTCTGGATTACAAATCAGACACTTTTTAAACCTTAGCAGGTTGCTCTTTACATAACTTAACCACTCTCTCATTTTTACATTTCATTATATTTCTGAGCTTGATTCTGGGTAATTTCTTTGTAAGCTATCATTCCCTTAACTCCAAATAATTCTGTCTCTAATCTACTGCATTTTCAGCTTTGATGAGTTTTCATGTGCGAGCTCTTATTTGCCTCTTTTTCACATTAGCTTGCTTTTTAAAAGTAGCATTTGTTCTTAGCTTTTATATCTTCAATTTCTTTTTTGGGTTATTAAAAATACTCATTTAATATTCACATTTCTAATATCTGATATCCTGACACTTTAATTCTGCTGTTGGTTGTTTTACCTAACTCTTAAATATGGTTAATATATATTTTGGATTGAGTTTGTGTTTAAATGTCTGGATTTTATGTGCAAAAATCTTGCAAAGTTTATGTAGGGGGTACATTCTTCTGCAGGGTATTTATGTTTGTGTCTCTTGTGCATTCCAAAGCATTTCTTGTTTGAATATTTTTGGAAATACTAAGTAGTGTAATTTAATACCTACACTTTGGAGTACATCAATTATTTTCATGGGAATATATTTATCAGGTCAAGAATATTTTTCTTTATCATCATATTGCCAATAGGTAGATTATTCATTACTGCATTTTTTAATTGAGGTAACATCAGTATAAAAATGCATATGCATATGATTTCAGCCTATAGACTCACACCTGTTCAGAAGAATGTTACTCTATCACACCCACTTCTAAGGCATCCACAGCCCTCCACTATAGTCCAACTTTGCTTCTCTGTCCACCTATTTGTAGGTCTTGATAGTAACTCCTTTGGGTTCACATTGTAACAGGGTGGCCCCCAGGAAAAGGGGAAGTTCTAGAATCCCGGTCCCGCCCTATGTAGGGTGGAGCTGAGCAGGGATAAGAAGATGCTGGAGAGAGGAGATAGGAACACAGAAGGAAGGGAGGAAGAAGGAAGCAGGGTGGAGAGCAGCAAGGAGACATGGAGGAGGCACATGGAGCAGAGGGACATGTGAAGAAATTGTGCTTGCTTCTTGATCTTGGACTGGTTTAAATAGATGTGGGTGAGAGATCTGTGGGGACCTTAATAATGGCAGCTTTCATTTTGATTTTGTTCTTTTCCTCCCAGATTTGTCTGACCCTTTTCTATGGGTCTCTACTGAAAGGTCCTTTAGACTTGTGGCAGGCTTTTGGGCCTTGCATTGAGCCAACCCTATTTGGCTGGACTTTTACCCTCAAGGAGATGGGTAACTTTAGATGCTTGACTTAGTAACTATATTCTTTGTCTTTTCTGTATTGTTTATAAATTGTATTAAAGTTCCTTTGCATTAAATGTCTTATATGTTTGTCTTGATGCTGCGGATGGCAGAACCCACTTAGAGAGAGCATGTTTGGAGGTTCTGGGGTGCCCCTCTCCTTGCCCTGTGACAACATCACACCTTGCCTATACAGCATGTAAAATGCAAGTCCCCTAAGATTGCTACAAGTGCCTGATCACACGACAGCTTCAGGGATAACTCATCATTCAAGGTTTAAATCCTTTCATTTTTGGGGGGCTCCCTGGTGGCGCAGGGGGTTGAGTGCCACACTGTGAAGCATCCACTGCACAAAAGTGTGAGTTCAGTCCCTAACCAGGGGACCCACATGACACAGCAGACCTGTCTTGCCCGCTGGTCCCCTCAGCAGTGTATTTCAGTCGTTCTGCTTCCCAATCTGTCCCTGTCAATTCTCTCACCTCCTGATACTCTGGCCTGCACCCCAGCTCTTTAACACATAAAGAAATAAATCTTAAAAGAAAAAAAAAAAAGAAAATGTCATTTAAAAAAATCCTTTCATTTTTTTGGCCCGTGAAATTTCCTACCTATTTAAAAGCTAATTTTACTATTATTTCCAACTTAGGGACACATTTAAAAGAATTTAAAATATTTATTTAATATGCTTATTTATCTCATATGAGAATTTTTCAGGGCATTTATTCTCCTGTATTATCAAAAATGGAACTGAGTACATGATACTCTCTTAGTTCATCTCTCCTTGACTGTAACCTCTTTCTAATCTGTATTCCACCTAAGAGTCATCCAATGTTAAAATGCAAATATTATGTCACTTCCCTGGTAAAAATCCTTCAATACCTTCCATGGGTTAAATTGTATATTCAAGTTTTAACTGTAGTAACTGCAACTGTAACTATTTGGCTCTGGGAGTTCAGCAGATGTAATCAAAGTAAAGTGAAGGAGATCTGTACTCAAGATACTATGACTATAATCATACTGGATTAAGCTGGATCCCCCGGTCCTTATATAAGAGGGAAATTGGGGGCCTCCCTGATGGTGGAGGGATTAAGTTTCAGCACTATCTGGCTATCACCCCTGTGCTGCCGCCTGAATTAGCCTTAATCCACATATGGCACAGTACACCTCTCTGTCCCTCTTGTTGCTCCCCGTTGCAGTGTAGGTCTGTAGGTCTGCCTATTCTGTTCCCCGCTCTGTCTCTGGTGAATCCTCTCACCTTCCCCCCCACCCTTATCCCACCTCCCCTCAACTCTGGTCTATACTCCAGTTCTTTATGCATAAACACATAAATCTTTTTTTTAAAGAGGGAAATTTGAACAGAGGCACTCAGGGAGAAGTCATGTGATGTTGAAAGCAGAGACTGGAGTTCTTTTGCCACAAGTCAAGGAATACCAAGCCAGCAACCACCTGAATGGGATAATGTCTCCCTCTGAGCCTCTAAGTAGGAACCACTATCCTGTTACCTTGATTTTTGGACTTCTGACTTCCAGAACTGTGAAAGATTAAATTTGTATTAAGCTCCCAGTTCATGGTAGTCTGTTACGATCACCCTAGGAACTTAAAATACTGGTGAGTAGATAGAGTAGTGAAAACTAGGCCAGCAGACCTAGGGAAATGGAAAGTGTTTCCAGAAATGAAAAACAAACAAACAAACAAACAAAAAAAAACTGGTTGACATCACAGGATGATACTGCTTCTAGCTTCATGTTGCTTCTGTTGATTTCCCTGGCTTATTGTGGTTCACTGAACAAGCCAAGTTCTCGTCTGACTCAGGGATTTTGTATATGCTGATCTTGCTGTCTAGGAGACACTTTCACTTAGATTTTGCTTGGATAAATACTACTCATCCTGTAAAATGCTTACTCCTCAAAGACCTCTTCCATAACATTTTTCTCCCATCAGTCATCTGAACTGCTTCCCTTCATTGTGTCTTCTCGTGAACGTTCTCTGCTTTCTAGCATGGACTGGGATCAGAAGATGAATGTTATTTCTAGGATTATTATTATTTTTTTTGATGTCTGTCTTCCCCACTAGACTCTGTGCTCCATTAGGCAGCAAGCATGCTTATTTTTCTCCTCTCTATTTCCCTAGTTACCAGCACATGCAATAAATATTTTTGGATAAATGAAAACACATTTTAAGAGTTGCAATTGGATGGATGGACAGAAAGAGATAAACACCAATGTTTCAAATTTTTTTTTTCCAATTTGGGCCAGAGCATTAGGTAAATTGTTTCAATCATTTTTATGTAGCTATTCTGACAGGTTCATCACAAATGTCACCATATTAAAAGAACATCCACACTTTATTCATTCAGTCTCATTTGAATGCTATATATTGGTACTGATATGTATATATTAGTACAATTAGTGCTTTTCACTAGTTATGTAACAACTACCATTTCAATATTTAAACTAAGTTGGTTCATTGCTTCAACAAAGTACTTTGTTTTCACCAAGAATGCAGACACACTCATTGAAGGTGTTCTAAAGCAGTTACTTTCTTTAAAAAATGAATATAAATTTGTCATTTTGTGTTTCATCACAGGTAATATTTAGATCTTTCAGGATTTTCTAGATAACAATTCTCAAAATTCTTTCTAGAATGTGGCTTGCCCTGCAGGCTGTCATCCTGGAATTTGCACCTTCTCTGGTTTGGCAGAGGACCGGCTTGCTGACCTGTAGAGCAGCTTGTGAGCTCAGCTTTTAAAGGATGATTACTTTCTGTACTTGTGCCCTGAAACAGTTAAATTATGGAGGGCACAGCTCTACAAACTGAAACATGTCACAAGGAAGCATGGCCTTCAGAGCCAAAGAATTTAAGAGAACACAATGGAAGGAACAACTACTATTCTCAGTCCCAGCTACTCCATGAACCAATAACCCACTTTAAGTAACTCAGTTTGTACATAAACTTTAGTATTACAGAAATTAAACAAAATGTAAGAGGATCCCTATGGAAATGCCACTTTGCTGAAATGACACCTTGATCTGTCCCTTAAGGAATGTTGTACATGGCCACTAAGCCTGCAGGACATATGGGTCCAATTGTGTTACACGTTTTCCAAATTCTGGATTTATTATTAAGTTCTAAACTTGCATTGAGCACAATTGATAATTGCTTTCAATGTGGAAATAATAAAAACAGTTTGGGTTAAACCATGAAACTGTGCTGTTAAGACGGTAGAGGTGTATATCTTTAGCTGGTTTATGTCAAAAATCTAGGAATGGCTAAGGTAACTATGGCTATGGTAGAAGGAATTACATTCAGAAGATCCCCTTTAAGATAGGCAGGTGTGATTTGTGTTGTGTCTTTTCCATCAGAGATATCCCATTTGATGCTGGGGTGAAGAGTGGAGACATGGAAATATGGAGTCCATTTGACCTAATGGACCTGGATCCCTGATGTTTTGTAGGAACTTGAGGAGGTCAGATGATGTCTGGAAGACTCTGGTCATTTTGACATAACATCATAGACTTTCAGATGTAGCATGGATCTCTCCTTATGTTTTGTTCATCTTATTTCCCTCATTTTATAGGTAAGGCCTAAGAGGTTCCTTGATTTGCAGGAAGCAATGTCTCTCGTTAATGTTGAACCAGCATTAGATTCCAAGACTCTGGATGGTCTGTCAGCTCCGTGCAGTTGCACTGACTGTGCTGTATCCGAAAGCTGCCTAGGCCCAGGCTCGGTGATGGATGGCCTGTAGCTTGGATCGAACTGACCCATTTAAGGGAAAAAGATAACTAATAATAAAAAACCCACACCTTTTTATTCTCTACCTAGAGATAGGTGAATCCTTATCATGCTGTTTGGTATAAGATGCTTTGGGCTTGTCCTGAAGCCCAGGACATCATTGTCAGCTCAGCGGGAGACATCAGTCTCTAAGAGGATGGCTGGTCCGTGCTATGCAGCCCAGTGGCCAGAACATTATTACTATTGCCAGTTGAATTCATCTGGTCTAGATATTCATAGTATGAGTTCTTAGTCCAGATTTAAGATGACAGTGAAAGATTAGCTGAGCTAGAGTGAAGTAGCCTATAATGTATAAATATACTTTATATATCTACTTTTTCCTATAGGAAACATAAACATATATTCCTGATAAAGAAATATACTGTTTGTTATGTATATTGTTTGTTATGGATATGGTATTAACTTTGGATCCCTCTTTTTTTTAGTGTTTATGAAAATCAGCTAGAGCTAGCAAGAAGAGTCTGTCATCTAGATGACCTTATGTTTGTGCTATGCTGAGCTATATAGGATTGCTTGTCTACCATTATCCTAGTGTTGAATACCAATTATAGGGAATTTTATGGTTTTCTGAAACCTCTCAGAATTTATATTTTAAGAAGACAGTTTCTTTTTATTGCCTTAATGGATGTATAATTTATATACAATGAAATACAAGCATTTTAAAGGTAGAGTTTAATGTGTTTTGACAAATGCATGCCTCTACATAACTAAGATGTAGAACATTTATGTCACCTTACAAAGTTCCCTCTTGTCTCTTGTCAATCAGTCTCTCCTCCCCAGCCCCAGATAAACACTGATTTACTTTGTCATGATAGATTAGTTTGCTTCTTCTTGAATTTCACATAAATATCATACAATATGTATTCATCTGTGTCTGGCTTTTTTTGCTCAGCATAAAAAAAGTAGCATCTTTTATCAAGTAATTCTGAGGAGGGTGATATCATTCAATGCATTATTGCAAAATACCAGTTGATTATTTTCTCTTGAAAATACTTTGCAGAAGCCCATTTGTTTGGTCTCTTCTCTAAATAGTCTCTGACAATGTCTCTGATACAGAGTCATGGGTGTGAGATTGGAGTGAGAAGGTCAAAGGTCAAGGTTAATTCTGAACTTAAAAAGGATTCCCCACCAGAAAATGTTCTAGCACTTGCAATATGATGATGACTAAATACTCCTATAGCTGCAAACATCCAATTTCTAATGCTCCACCATTTCATGGCTACTGGTAACATTTAAAGCAACTAGTATTCTTTTTCTGACTTAGTTATCTTGGATTTGTTTAGGGAGAGTTCCAGTAAAAACTGCAAAGTAGAAATAAATCTTTGTGCCTTTCCAGCAATCCTGCTAATTTACTCTTATTTCCACGCCATGGGTGCCAACCTTTCAGATCCCAGCAACCTTCTACTGTCATTTCTACCTCGACCTAACTCTGTATCTTCTTTTACTGAGAAAATCTTCCTCTTCAGGGTTTTACTACACCAGATGCTACTTCTATTGTTGACAAGATGGGTTGATCTTCTTTACCTGAAGTTATGGGTTCCAGCCACATGTCTAGCACTGTCAGCACTTAAGGATAAGTGTAGGGTCTGAGAAAAGTTGATCAGGTCTTTCCACCCTCCCGCCATTAGTATAATGATGGAAACCTGCGGTGCTGTGCGCATGCCTAGGTGGGCATGCGCAAGTGGGTGCACCTGGGCTAATGCGCAAGTTATATAAGGCTCACATTGCGGGGCTGCCGTTTGGCGGCGGCGGTGGTGTGGAAGAAGAAACCAAAGGGATGCGGTGGGGTGTGATGGATAGCACGATGGTGGCGAAGACAAAGAGACTGCTTGAACCGGTGATGAACCTGCCCGGTCTGGGATGGTTGCAAGACAGTAAGTAAGATGTGGCTTATTCT
The DNA here is from genome assembly GCA_019455555.1 of Galemys pyrenaicus. Classification (NCBI taxonomy): domain Eukaryota; kingdom Metazoa; phylum Chordata; class Mammalia; order Eulipotyphla; family Talpidae; genus Galemys; species Galemys pyrenaicus. Next base: position 15,774,514 of record JAGFMF010011796.1, read on the forward strand.
CAGTGAGTCCAGAGTGCGGTGGTGTCCATGCAACAACGCTAATCCAAAATCTGCCTTCTCTCCTCAAGGGTCCCTCTTACGTATTTGGGAAAGTGGATTCATGGAAACCCCTTCCATAGTTCCTCACTTGGCTACCCAGCCCCAGAGCCCTGTGTTCCCTACTTATGGCAGTGGATCATCATTCACTTTGATGTCAGGTGTGAAGTTCACAGGAATTCACGGGTAGCAATCCTTGCACAGCCACTGTGACACCACTGCATGAGGGGGCATGGGAGGGTTATGACGAATTAAGGGTGGGTCTCAATTTCTCTCATGGACTCCAGTGTCCTCTCTCCAGCCCCACCATTCCATTTTTGTGGAAAAATCACGGGAATTGTTATGCACACAGGAAGATTTAAAAACCACCTCTAATTACTGTTATTCTCCCAAGAGAACAGTGCCCAGGAAGTTAAATGTACTTGTGAGTTTCTCCTAATAATAATCAAAATAGTCTATTAATAAAAATAGCTTGCTGAAGGGATTTTCAAGACCACAGGGCATTAAATTTCTGAGCTAATTATACTAAACATTTGTTTCAAAATTAAATTTTTAAATAACTTTGTCCCAGAAGTGGATTTTTTTTTAAATATAGATTTTGGAAATTGCAGAGGTTATATTAAATTTTTTGGAAAGTATTCCACTTTTATTTCTGGGTCCTAAAATTTAATATAACACTTTCATTTTCAGTCAAATAGGAGCGCACTAAGGGCCATGGCACAGAGCCATAGTTCAAGTGACCTGAAATTATTTTGATATGATTTTAAGCTCATGGAAGAGGAAGAGATTTGGAACTTAAGAATATATAAGGATATATTAACCTTTACCCAGAGGTTACATAGCAGATGAGATGAGCTTTAAAAATTTTTTTTTTGGCTTAAAAGTAGTATATTCAGACAAATACCACCCCCCCAAAAGGCATCTGAATGAATATATTGGCCAGGAAATTAAAGTTGAAAATGAACACTGCTGGAAATGATGAGTTTGGAAAATGAATGAGTTTTCACTGAGCTGTGAAGTAGAAGAAAAAGGGAAAAAGAACATGATTTATGGTGATTTTGCGCTGTGATACTAAGCAAGGTGGACTAGTAATGGCGATTCAGCCTCCACACAGATACTGTCATATCGTGATTTATAACTGGGGATCTGGGAGTGGATAAAGGATGCTATTTGCATTGATCAAATAGTCTTATTTCATCTGAATTTAGATCTTTAAAATAAATGGAAGGCATTTGATAGCATTTGTATAGTAAACTGCTGAGAATTGATCACGAGTGATAAAAAATGTTGAAAATGAACTGGTGAAAAGATTAAAAAACTATAATTGCATGTGAAAGTAAAACTGGTTTATTCAGCTCTGGTTTGGGGCTCTATTTTCTTATGTTTGACAGGCAATTTAAACCACAAAATTAAACAGTAAAGGATATGGCTTTAAAAATAAATGCATTTAAAGAGCTGCACCTTTTTTTTTTACTCTCAGAAGAAATTCAAACTACTTACAATATCCTTTGTTCTTCCAATGTTTCTTCTACTTAGCAAAAACTTTTGTTTGCTAGTTTATAGTAAATGATCAACATGTATGTATTGTAAGATTTTGTCACTAAAGACATTTTTAATGAAATATTAGAAGAAATTATTTTTATCCAATCTTCCCTCACCAAGTATAAAACCTACTTTGGAAATTTATGTGATATTAGTATATTTTATTTGTGTTCTTGATGAGAGCTAGCTATTTTTCTTGCTAGTATATGCTCTCCCAGAGGCAGACAAAAATTGAGTTTCCAGGGACTTTTCTCAACAATCACCCCAAAGATCCTAGATGCAAGAGTCGTGAATGTGAATTTGCCCTAAACCAGAAAGTCAGGTGTGTGGGCATGTGACCTGCAGCTTGCATAGGTACTATGCTTAGAAGGACCCTGCATTTAAATGTTTGCTATTGTTTTCGAAATTCTTAATAAATTTTCAACAGGGGCCTCAATCCTTTTGCACCAGGTACCACAAATTATATAGTCAATCTTGCTGAAAGTAACATAATAGATGACATTTATCCAATTCTCGCCATGTCCCAAGCACACATAATAATATTCAAACTCCCCATAAGATAGGTGTGCAGGTTTCTCCTTCAGAGGAAAAGCTGAGCCCAGAGAGGTTATGTACAAGCAAATCTGGTAAATCAGTGGAGCAGAGAGTCAAACCCACATCAGCTGATTCTAGAGTCAGTACCCTTAAAGGCTAAACCTGCTGTCTCTGCCTCCACTTATTACCTCTTTCTAGTCCTCATACACAATTCTCTTTGCCTGTAGTGTGTTGAAATAGGCAACACCTTTGGAACACTGCATAAAGCTTGCTTGCTCGCTGAGAATGTACTTGCCAAATGCAAATGTGACCTGAAGATGTCAAGCATAATTCCTTAATCCCATTTAAAATAACTAGTTGTTACCTTGGGCAAGTTTCAGAGGGAATGAAAGGAGGAAGGGAAATGAACATGGGAAAGAGATTAAAAATGAAAAAAGGTGAGCACACCAGATGCCTGGGCCCCTGGGCAGCCAATCTGGGGGAGTGAGGAGAAGCAGGACCTGGGCAGGAAGGCTGATAAATAGAAACCTAAGGAAGTATAATCCATGTTGCCTGTTTAGCAATTTCATGTGGTTGATACTGGAGACAAAGGCATAAAGTTGGAACTGGCTTAAGGAAACTGAGTGAGAACAACAGTGTTCTGATTTGCAGGTGGCTGGGTATGTGATGCAGGTGGGTGTGTGGCTGGAGGTTGCTAATGGAGGCCAAATGTTGAGAATGCAGCAGGAGGCTTCTAGGCATCTGGGGCTGGGGCTGGGATTTGCCAGCTAACGATTTAGACCCTTCTTGCTGCTCTTGAGATCATACCCCGTGGTATCTGATAGCTTGTAGGTATTCTGTATCAGGTGAGCAATGAAGCGATGAGCTTAGCAACTAGCCTCTCAGCTGGTTTTATACTGGATTGGATTTATCAACAAGGTACAATGTGTCTACTTCTCCATCCAGCTCTTACCATAATTGTTGGTGCACAGAGTAAGGCAGGGACCTTGCACACCTGTGTTGTGTTGGAGGTTGTATTCCTAGAGTCCAGTACAGTGCCTGGCATATACTAGGGGCTTAAATGTTTTCCGAATAAATGAATGTTTTAAATATATGATAAAAAACCAAAGGGCCCAGTATAGTGGCAAGAGGGCACCGGACATTTTCTCTATGATTTGAGCAGATGGGTGAAGGAGGTATCCTGGAGCCCTTGGTGGCTTTTACAGCATTTTATTGATCTTTCTGCACAACTAGCAGTGAGGCAACCAGGTACATGGCAGGCAGTAAGGCCTGGGGGCCAGGAGGCTGGCAGGTCTCCAAGTCCCTGATGACTCTCCACTCTCTCTGGGCTCTCCAGCATTCTTTTGTGCCTCTGCTTCTCTGTTACTGCTGCTGCTAATGCTTCTGCTGCTGCTGCTACTATTACTGGCATCCCCGTGATGCTACCCTTATAGACCCATTCTCTCAACCCAGGTGTGCCCACTTGCACATGCCCACACCCTATTCCAGGTGTCCACCATCAGGCTTGTGTGTAGGACTGCAGGGGTCTATCATGGATGCCAATGTCAGGAAGTCAGAAAAACCTGACCATTTCCATTTACCCAGCCTTCCTATTTTCCCTTCTAGGTTAAATCTGGTAACCCAAATGACAGCATTTTGGTATCTTGATGCAACGTGATCACTGCTGATAAACTCAGATGCAGGTTTCTTATTTTGAATTAGCTATAGAGCTAAAGTCTAGTAAACTGGGTGGACTAATTTTTTTAAAAGACTAGTCAACTCCAAGGAAACTCTGAAGTACAGGTACACCTGGGAATATTGTGAGTTCAGTCCAAGGCCACTGCAATTAGGTGAGTAAAGCAAGCATAAATGTCATGGTTTCCTAGTGCATTGAAAAGTTATGCTTATATTATACAGTAATCTGTGCAGTAGCATTCTGTCTAACACAGTGTACACACCTAAATTAAAAAAATACTTCATTTCTAAGAAATGCTCATCAACATCTCAGTCTTCAAAGAGTTGTATTCTTTTTGCTGGTGGAGGGTCCTGCCTTGATAGTGACGGATAGGCTGTTGGGTGATCAGGGTGGATGCTGAACATTGGGATTGTCTGTGGCGATTTCTTAAAATAAGACAACAGTGAAATTTGCTGCATTGATTGCCTCTTCATTTCACAAAAGCTTTCTCTGTAGTATGTGATGGTCTTCGATGGTATTTTACCCTCAGTAGAACTTCTTTCAAAATTGGAGTCAATCTTGTGAAATCCTGCTGCTGCTCGATCAACAAGGTAGATGTAATTATCTAAATCCTTAGTTGTCATTTCAACAACATTTGCAGTATCTTCCCCAGGAATAGATTTCCTTTCAAGAAACTGCTTTTTTTCCCCCCTCATCTGTAAGACACAACATCTCATCTACTCAAGCTTCATCATGAGATTGTGGCAATTCAGCCATTTCTTTGGGCTCTACTTCTAATTCTAGTTCTCTTGCTAATTCCGCCCTATCTGTAGTTACTTCTTCCATGGATATCTTGAATCCCTCAAAGTCATCCATGGAGATGGCATCAAATTCTGCCAGACTCCTAATAATGTTGATATTTTGACTACCCCCTATTTATCAAAAGTCTTTAAATGGCGACTAGAATATGAATACTTTCCAGAAGGTTTTCAATTTACCTTCCCATGTCTGTCCAAGTAATCTAAAGAAGCTATAGTCTTACCAGATGTATTTCCTAAATAAATCTTGAATGACAAAATCACTCCTTGATCCATGGGCTACAGAAAGGACGTTGTTTTAGCAAGCATGACAGCATTAATATCATTTTTTTAAACATTAATGTCCTTATGCATCTCCAGCAGAACGCTTGAGTGATAAGGTGAGGTGTGTTTCAATGAGCAGTAATGTTTTGAAAAGATTTTTTTCTTATTCAGTAAACCATGTTGTAAAGAGATGCGCTGACTCCATGCTTTATTTTTCCATTTATAGAACACGGACATTAATGTAATTCTTAAGGGCCCTAGGAGTTTTGAAGTGGTAAATGAATATTGACAGTCACCAGCTGCATTAACTCCTAACAAGAGAGTCATCCTGTTCTTTGAAGTTTTGAAGTTGAGCACTGACTCTTCTTTAGCTATGAAAATTCCACATGGCATCTTTTTCCAGTAGAAGGCTATTTGCCTGCATTGGAAATCTTTGTTTAGTGTAGCCAACTTCCTCAATAATATTAGTTAGATCTCTGGATAACTTATGGTAGCTTCTATATCAGTACTTACAGCTTCTCTTTGCACTTTTATATAGTTTCTTTCTCAAACATCATGAAACTACCTCTGCTAGTTTCAAACTTTTCTTCTATAACTTCTTCACCTCTTTCAGCCTTCATAGAATAAAAGAGAATTAGGACCTTACTCTGGGTTACACTTTGACTTAAGGGAATGTTGTGGCTGGTTTTATTTTTAATCCAGACTACTAAAATTTTCTCTATCAATAATGAGGCTGTTCCACTTTCTTATTTATGTACTTTCTGGAGTAGAACTTTTAACTTTTCACTTTACTCAAGAACTTTTCCTTTGCATTTATAACTTGCTTTTTGGTACAAGAGGCCTAGATTTTTAACCTATCAATATTACAGCTTTCAACATGCCTTCTTCACTAAGTTTAATAATTTCTAGTTTTTATTTAGAGAGATGTGCAACTCCTACTTTCACTTCACCACTTAGAAGCTGAAGTTATTAATTTGCCTAATTTCAACATTGTGTCTCGTGGAGTAGGGAGGCAGTGTTGGGGGAGGGAAGGAGATGGGCCGGCTAGTTGGTGGAGTGATCACACCATACATTTATCCACTGACTTTGTCATCTCACATGGGTACAGTTTGCAGCAACCCAAATCAATTACAATTGTAACACCAAAGATCAGTGATCACAGATCACCATAAAAGAAATAATTTAAAAAAAGGTTTGAAATATGAAAATTACCAAGAGGTGACACAAAGACAGGAAGTGAATGTGTGCTTTTGGAAAAATGGAGTCTACAGATTTGCACAATGCAGGGTTGCCATAAACCTTGAATTTGTAGGAAAAACCTCCCTATCTGTGACACACAATAAGAGAAGTGCAATAAAAACAGGTAAGCTTTTATTTATTTTCCAGATAATGTCCTCCTTGGAAGAGTATTTTATTTTTAATACCATCAAATGGAACCTAAAGAACTGACATTTGGGCCTCCCCTGGTGGCGCAGTGGGTTAAGCAACGCACTACGAAGCAAATCGCAGCCACTGCAGCACGAGTTCGATCCCTGCTGCCGGCCAGG
>JAGFMF010011796.1:15780958-15792622 GCA_019455555.1 Galemys pyrenaicus
CCGCTCTCTGTGGTGAATCCTCTCACCCCCCCACACCTCTGGCCTGTGCCCCAGTGCTTGTATGCATAAATAAATAAATCTTTAAAAAAAAAAAAGAACTGACATTCACAGGATTATAGTTAGCTATGTTCGAAGTCTGTGCCATCCTTGAAATTTCTATTGTGGGCTGGTCTCATAAACATACCACATCACTGCACTCCTAAGTCTGTCTTTTTTTTTTTTTTTTAAAGATTTATTTATTTATGCATACAAGCACTGGGGTACAGGCCAGAGGTGTGTGGGGGGTGAGAGGAGTCACCACAGAGAGCAGGGAGCAGAACAGGCAGATCGAGGACGGAAGCACACTGCTGAGGGGAGCAGCGGGCACAGCAGGAGAGGTCTGCCGCGCCATGTGGGTCCCCTCCCTGGCCGGCAGCAGGGATCGAACTCGTGCTGCAGTGGCTGCGGTCTGCTTCGTAGTGCGTTGCTTAACCCACTGTGCCACCAGGGAGGCCCCTAAGTCTGTCTTTTTAACAAGGCAGCCCTAGCTGTCCTAGCTGTGTGCCTCCTGTCACTTCTTTTCACCAGACCTGTATTTCTGATCCGAGATGTTAAGGACTATTGCTCTTGTCACCTCTGTTTATTTCATAGCTGACTCCAGGGATGTTCTATCAGGTTTAAGGTGGCTCATTCCTCTGGAGAAACAGTGCTCTTTTAAACTTCAGGTATTGATCTAGAAGTTATGATATACTGAATGTAAGAAAGTTATAGAAAAATATTCTTAAGTATTAAGTATATTTGAATCTCAATTTCATAAAAATCAAAGAAGCTGCCTGTGGTTTCATTTGGTCACCATGAAGATGATCTAAAAATTCAGATATTTGGATTAAAAATTCTTGTAATAGTGACCTCAGCCCCCTTGTTTCTAGCTTACATCTACTGCACTGTGCTAGTGAACACAAGGAATTCGAACATTTGTTGATTTACTTCACAGCATTCTGAATGATTTTATATTCAAAAGCCTTGATTTCTGAAAATAATCAAAATCAAAAATTGATAATTGGGCCTCCCTGGTGGCACAGTGGTTAAAGTCTCAGCACCATCAAGCCATTGCCAGCCACTGTGGCATGAATTCGATTCCCAGCCAGGGGGCTGACACACATGGTGCAGCAGACCTCTCCTATCTTGCCCACTGCTCCCCTCAGCAGTGTACTTCAGTCCATCTGCCTGTTCTGCTCCCCATTCTGTCTCTGGTCTTCCTATACCCGCCCTGTACCTCTGGCCTTCACCCCAGTTCTTGTGTGCATAAGTAAATAAAAATAAAATTTAAAAAAATTGATAACTAAGGAGTTGATATATTATCTACTTCCTACTGTATGTAATCGAAGGCGCAACCCATTATTACCTCTACACATCATCAACCAGGCTGCTGGATTTACTGAGGACAGGTAGGGTAGAATTGACAGGATAACTATTATTACCACCAGTAGAGCTCCTGCTTCCCAAATGAACATGAGGCTGGTGCTAAGGTCTAGGGTGGGGGAATGTGTAGAACGACAGGCACATACCACTTAGGGGTGCATGAGGCATAGCTATGCTTTAGTTATTTATCTTCTTTTCTGCCTACGCATTAGGAGAAAGCATGTTATCTGAAAGAACATCTTAGGAATGCAGTGCAAACAAGGAATGCACATCTGGTTCACATGGGGGGGTGTTTGTCACTAATTAGTTGGGCAGATGGGAGTGCTTTTGAAAAAAAAAAAACAAAATCTCTAGTCCTAGAAAAAATATTTTCTCTTTTTGTTCGACAACTGAAGAGGCTGTGCACCATGCATTTATCTAGCTGTTATTCAGTGCTATAATTCTAGGTGTCTGTTCAAAGCTTAAAAGTGATCAGGTGCAAAATTTCCATGTGGTGTCAGGGCATCAAGGTGCAAAGCACCCCCAGCCTATGTCAATTCTAACAGCGCTGGCATCTGCTAACTCTGTAGGTAGCGAAGACTTTTACAAGTGTTACTTCACTTTATCAAGCATGCTCGAAAGGCACCCTTAAAAGAAACTCCAGATTTGGGGTGAGTTTGAAATTGTGTTGTAAGTTGCTTCTGCTAACTTCTTGCCTCTAAGCCACAGCTTTTGAAATAAAACACATTTCACAAATTGGGCTTCCCATCATTTTTTCCAGGGAAGCAGCTGTCCTATTTTCTCTAATAAGGCAATAAACCTGAAAATGTAATGTAGGCCTCAGGGCCTGTGATCAGAGAGGCTCGCCTACTCAGACTGAGGGCCTCGCAGGCACCAACTGCCCCTCCTCAGCTACACTGCTGCCTCAGGTGGGAGAGACGGGGCTTTGGCTGCTTTGTTGTTATATTTATGTGGAGGAAAAGAAACTGGTAGATCTGATGAGGGGGAATGTCAGCTTTCAGAGCAGAACCAGACTGCAGGGAACCATTTAAATCTGTAGGAATGTTGTGCTGAAATAATTGTTGCTGACCACACGGAGTGGAGTGGAATTACAAAAGATATTCTATTCTTGGAAACCAGAGGGACTCATTGCTTCTGACCATTGGAGAGTGGAAGGAATTCAGCCTGGATTGCTTCTAGAAAAAGTCATGAGGAAGGAGAAATGACTCCGAAAGGAGCTCCTTTTCCTGGGTTCTTGACTTGGGATAGAGTCTGCTCATCCAGACTTAGCTACTCTGCAGATTACACTTGACTGCTGGCTCTTCTCCTGTGCTCCCCAGCAAACTCTGTCTACACTTAGCCCAGTTGACAGATATTTTGTGACTCTTGCCAGGGAGCTTTATCTCTGGTCAGTGGGAATAGTAAAGACTATTTGTACAAATATGATAAGAATAATAGCATTCAAATAACGAGAGTTTATACTGGGTATTGTTCTAAGTGCTTAAAAAAAGGTTATATCTCTTTTAGTGTTTACCCTTGTATAAGGAAATCGAGTTAAAATCAGGTTATTTTTTGCTTTCCATACAACACACAACCTATAACTTTGAAATGCTATGTTTTCCACCTTCCCCACCTCTAGCAAACAATAGATGAGCCCTGCATTTGCAACAATGTATCAGTTGTATGACTGTCTACTTAACAGTGTGTGGGGGGTTAGGCCGTGAAGTGCTGTTCTGCCTCTCTCAGTATTGGAGTCTCTCAGTCTCTCTCTGCCTGGCTATGTATAATGCCCTGTTTCTGCATTAAAGACCCTAAAATCCACTGAAGACTCTTCTCTAAGTCTGGGAGAACTGACAATGAACCTACCCTGCCTGGGATACTTGTACAACACCTTGTTTTGGGCATTTTAAATATGAAACTAAATCGAGCTGCATGGCTGCTGGAAGGGTGGAGCATGAATGGGTTTGGGACCTGGGGCCGGTACAGTCTGCAGTCAGGCCCAGCTCTGGGGGTCTTGACCCGGCTCTTGCAGCTTCCCTGAGTGGACAGCTAATGTGCCTGTTCAGACCTCACCTTGGGTCATCTGGGTGTGCAGGCGCAGTTTCCCTTTTGCTAATGCACTGGAATTGAAAATGGACCAGTCTGCTGGCTGCTTACCCAGCACCAAACATCGAGGATGGCAAATCAGTTTGCAAGACAGGAGATGTAAGCCGGGGTTCCGGAGGGTTAGGATTCATTTGGACCTTCAAATTCATACCTTGGGATTCAGACTCGTCGGGAAGACTTTTCTGAACCAATGGTGAAGAACTGCAGAGACATTTGGAGACTGCCCAATCTAATCTCCTCTTTAAACTGCAGCCCCAAGTCTCAAAGGGCTGTAAGATTAGTGTCTGTACCCTGGCATGTCGGCCTTGCTCCCTCTGAGAACTGGCTACCGCTTTTGATCCTCCAGCACTGCCTCCTGGTGCTGTGGCCTCTGGCACTGGCCACCCTGGCCTTCTGGTGCTGCTGGCAGCTCGGCGCCCTCTCAACAATGCCAAACCTCCTGCTGTCACCGTGAGTTGAATCTTGGTCCACCGCTTGCAGGCGGGTGGTCTAGGCTCTCCTGAGGGGACTGCGCCATCTTGCATGAGCGGCCTGTTTGGGACTGCGGACGCTGCAGGCTCTCTCTGGGGTGAGACATCTGGTCGTTTGTGGCCTTGGAACTTTTCCCTTTTCCTGAGCTGTTGGTTAGTGAACGCTGTTGTTGGGGCATCCTGAATGGTGCCGTGCAATTGTGAGCTGAAGGTTGGGACGCCACAGTTACATTTTCCCACCTGGGCACCTTATTTGGCACTGTTTTAAGTACTGCCTTTGGCACTGTTTTAAAAAAGGAGGCTTGGGAAGGTTAAGTAATCTGGTGTGGGATCCAACAGCTAGTAAGTGGCAGAGAGCAGTTCAGACCTTGGTCACATCTCGCTCCAAAGTTTGTGCTTATAACCACCGCCTCTATGATGCAAATGAAAATGGAAAAGTGCTACATAATATTTGTGCAGTGTGGTGGTTTCAGGCTGAGGGAAGAAGAATCTTCAGTGATTCTAATTCTTCCTTCCCACTTCCCTGCCACAACCCACTGAGAACACCTGGTATTACACAGTGTGCTCTTACAAAGGGTTTTCATGTACATTTTTTCATTCACAAATAGGGACTTTTCCAGCATTTCTATCCTCGACAGCTGTCTTATTACCTTAATGACAGTAAGTTTTCACATAGAAATGTAAATTGTCAGAAGGTGTTATTAAAGTTGCCAGATAAAGTACAGAAAACCAGTTAAATTTGAATTTTAGGTAAGCAGTGATCTTTAAATTATAAATATTTACCAAATATTGCATGGGATATGCTTATACAAAAACACTATTTGTTTTGAAACTCGAATTCACCTAGACTTCCTGTATTTTTATTTGTTAGACTTGGCAACCCTAAATTAAATCAGAGAACAAAAAATGACCCTTGGGCCCACTGTTTTCATGCTACTTCCTCGGTAACTGAGGGAAAATTTAAATGAAATGGGTTAAAGAAAATTTGGGACAAATTATACTGTGCGTGGACCAACTTGCTGCATATAATTAGTCTTTTAATCAAATCTTGCTACTCTCCAACAGTGTTTTCAGTTGTTGATATTTTGCATAGTATGGAAATGGTTAGCAGACTTACAAGGGTTATTTAATTTTTGTCAGTAGTTCATTTGAAACTCTGCCAAGGCAAGATCTTCCATGCAAATCTTGTTTTAATATTCTCATGTTTTTACTTGTTATCTCAGTGCCCACAGGGCCTTTGTGGTCTTTTGGAAAAAAAAAAAGAGTCCTTCCATCAGCAAGAACTTGAACTCACTCGATGGAGATCAGCATTTCTGTCTTTAAAAGCTGGTACCTGGAGAGCTAAGGTTGTCCCTTAATCCCCAGATCTCTAGTGGTTGAACCGACACAGTATGCTCTATAATTACTCCCCTAATAGCTTTGACTCTGGTTCAGAAAAAGTGCTTTTTTTTTTAATGTGATGAAACGATTAATGCTTCAGCAGTGTCTGGTTTTCTGGGCAAAGGAATTTTTTCTGTAATGATATCTTAGGAATTGTGGTGGCTCTGTGTGTGTGTATGTGTGTGTGTATTAGGAGAGGTAGAAGGAATGGGAATGTGTTTCCTTTGTAGAGTGACTGGCAGGAAAAGCTACTTGCTTGGCTCTGGAAATTTACTTGAAGAATATTTTAGAAATATATGTTTGTTGAGTACTGCATATTTTAAGCAACAAATCAACCTGTAAAACTGCATTGCGGCAGCATATATAAAAGAAAGTTCACATGGTGTAGGAACGAAACATGAGTGGGACTTGGTGAAATGAAAGAAATTTTTAAAAAAGCTTTAGTTTTTGATGGCATTTATAGGTTTTTAAGGCCCTGATTGCTGTTGCTGTAGGACTTGACTTCTCTCTGATGGATGATGTGTCCCAGATTTGGTTACCTCTCCCCACATGTTAATTTCAGATGTTTTTCACTGGGTGAATATGGATTGATAAAATACAGGAAAAGTAAAAACACACAGGAGAATTTTAATATATAGTGAAAAGGAATTTCACTGTAAGCGATCCGAGAGCTCAGTCCTTTTACCCACTCTCTGTTTTATTTAATAACTCCCAGTCTATTAAGACTTTGCTTCAGTCAACGATTTCATGTTAATCATCTTTTGTTTTATGGCTCCTTATTTTCTTGCTGGAATCAATATCCCATCAACTTCACCGACCATCTCCTCTGTGATCTATGAGATGCTGCTGGTACAGGGCTGAGTTAGACCAGAGCAGTTTGCTTTAAATGTTACCAGCATTTTATCCAAAACATTTCTTCCAGTTCATTCTCACAGTTTTACTACTTCACCCAAAGATGCCTCCCTGCTTTTTAACAATAGGGAATGAGAAGTAAAATGTATCTGTAGTGGACATAGTTGGGCCCCAAACATAGATGTGAAGTCCATGAAATGATGGAGCTCTCAATTCTGTCTTCACTCTGCTTGGCTGCTACAACACATGCTTGATGAATTCATTTCCACCTTGCTGGCAAAGTGGGATTGTTTCAGTGAGATCATATTTTAAAGCACTTTCGGATCCTGCTGGCATATTCAGATTGCCTCGATTCAAGCACAATTAATCAATTTTGGCACCCTGGAGATATGCCTACTGATAATCTCAGACTCTTTTCCTTCTCTGAGCACCCCTACATTTGGCTGGGTGGCAGCTGTCCTTTAGATCATTACTATAAATCCAAGTTATACACCACAGGGGGCTCCTGGTTCTTTGTAAAGATTAATTTAGAAATTAAAAGTGCATTATCCCCTCTAAAAATACATTATCCAGATTGAGACACCAGCATTTTTAATAAAATTAATGATTAAGTTACTTCATTTAATCTTATCAGCAAATGTAATTGCTGTCACTGAGATAGGAGCAGGAATTCTTTCTCTATGCCTGTTGGGGTCATATTTCACAAAAGGATTTTAATGGTAATGATAACACCTTATACTTTTCCGTGATTATTATTTTAAATTAGATAATTTGAACAATTTAAAAAATATTTATTTAAAATACTATTTATTCTTAAATGGAATAATTTTCTTTTGATATAAAAGGAAGTCTAATTCATAGCATCCACATGAGGCAAATATATTTTAATTTATTCCAAGATGTCTTTTTGCATTCTGCTTTAAGTATATAAGACACAGTGAAAAAGCAAGCTCAGTATGTGTGTAAATTCACTTTCTTGTTGAAATTGCTTAAACTTAGTCCTCAAGGGAAAGTTCTAATAGTAACTTCTGATTTTTTTTTAATAATTACTTTCATTACTGTTACATTTGTTATTACTTGATGAGTCAGAATATTTTCCATTTACTGGATGTAGCAAACCTTGGTGACAGAAATATCTAAATCTTGGCACATAGATTTTATTTTTTCTATATATTATATGTGTATATATACACACCCCCCACATCTTTGTAATCCATTCATGTGTTTTGGAGACATTTAGGCTGTTTCCATATCCTGGCTATTGTAAATAGTGCTGCAGTGAACATGGGAGTGCAAGTTTCTTTTCAAATGTAATGTTTCTTGTGTCTTTCTTTGGGTAGGCACTAAGAAGTGGAATTTTTGGGTCATATGGCAGATCTCTTGAAGTCTTTTGAGAAACTTCCAAACTGGGTTTTTAAAAAAAATTATACATATTTTACATTATTTTTCACTTTTGTACATTGTATATTTCTCATCCCTGTGAAATTTCTATCACCAATTCACCCCTGTACCATCACCATAGTCCATTGTGCTCTTCCCACCCAATTTCTCCCTCCTCAGGAATGTCTCTGGTTTATAGTTGTTTGTTGACTTTGAGTTTTTATTTATTGTAATTGATTTTGGTTTTTCCCCCTTAGTACCTTGTTTGTTTCCTCTACACTCCTCTTCTAAGTGACATCATCCGATATTTTTCCTTTTCTTTCTGACTTATTTTGCTCAGCACAATCCTTTTAGCTCCATCCATGTTGCTGTGAATTGCAGGAGTTTATCTTTTTTGATAGCTACATAATATTCTATGGTGTATATATACCAGATCTTCTTGATCCAGTCATCTATTTTTGGGCATTTGGGCTGAGAAACTTCCATACTATTTTTAATAGGGTTAGTACCAGTTTGTATTCCTATCAACAGTGTAGTAGGATTACTTTTTCTGCACATCTTCAACAGTTTTTATTGTTTCTGGTCTTTTGAGATGGGCCGTTCTCACAGGTGTGAGATGTTATTGTGATTTTGATGTACAAATTATCTGATGGTAAGCGATGATGAACTTTTTTTTTTTCATTTGTCTGTTGGCTGTGTGTATGTCTCCTTTTGAGAAGTTCCTATTTAGTTTTTCTTTCCATTTTTAAAATCAGGCTATTAGTTCCATTTTGAAGAGGTTTCTTTTTGTAAATCTTTGATATCAGCCCCTTGTCAGATGTAGGTGTGCAAATATTTTTTCCCATTCAGTATGATATTTTTGTTTTGATTACAATTCTTTTTGCTGTAATCAAGTTTTATGTGCAATCTTATTTGTTTATGTTTTCTTTGCTGCTGGAAATGAATCCACAAAGATGTTCCTAAAGCATATGTTTGTGGAGTGTTTTGCCTATAATCTATATATTTTATGGTTTATGGTCTGACACCAAGTCTTTTTATCCATTTTGAGTTTATTTTCAAGTGTGGTATGAGATAGTGATCTAATTTCATTCATCTTTTGCATGTGGCTGCTCAGTTTTCCAGCACCTCTGATTGAAGTAGCTTTCTTTACTCCAGTGTATATTCTTGGCTGCTTTGTCATAGATTAACTGTCAGTAGAGGTGCTTATTTATCTCTGGCCTCTCTATTCCATTGGTCTGTTTCTAATTCTGTTCTAGTGCCATGCTATTTCAATAATTATGTCTTTGTAGTATAATTTGAGATCAGGAAGTGTGACACCACCAATCTTCCCCTTTTTTTGGTGAGGATGACTGGTTATTTGGGGTCTTCTGTGGTTCCATATAAATTTCAATAATGTTTGTTCTGCTTCTTTGAATAATGTCATTGAGATTTTGACAAAGATTACATTGAATCTGTATATTGCTTAGGGTAAGATGGTAGAGGTCTGATTCTAAGAAGGTAGCGCTCTTTGTGTTGATATCCCATTAAGGTTGCATGAGGACAATATGAAAATGGTTTTAAAATAAAATTAATACACAGGCAAACTTATTTTAAAGAGAATGAAATACATGAATTTTAAATGAGACAAAGTACTTAGCACCATATAATGTCCTGTTAAGTTGTTGAAAATTGTTGTAGGAATATGTTAATCATACATCTACTCATGTCTTCTAACTTTACACATATACAAATATGTATATATATTTATATACACATGTATGTATGCATGTCTCCCCCCGTAACTCATAATACATTTGTCTCTATATAAGAAAATCCCCTTTGTAATTGCTTTTCTTTTAACTGTGGAATTTTTAAATCATCTTTTACAGCTTGTTGTATCTGGTGGTCACAGACAGATGTTGCTTCAAGTAGTGGATGGCATCAGAATTTTCTCCAAGGCTCTGAGCACTCTGAATAACTGGCATAGTCAAATTGTGGGATCATCCTCCTTACTGGAGGAGAATGTTACTTTGTGGAGAGTTCTGTTTTTTCTTGGAGCATCATCTGGAGCTAGGCTAGGCCTGGCTTGCTGGTTCGCTGCTACACTTATTCAGTTCTGACCTTGCACAGAGCCATGTTCTCCTTGACTGGTGCTGAGAACAACTACTATCTACAAATGAATCTATTTGCTGTGGGTTTTGTCCCTCCCTAATAAAACACAGTCAGGGCTGTTTACTAGGTAGCAATTACTCAAAGGCAGTGTCATGCATTTATAGGAAAACACTTGTAAATCTAAAGAAAAGTGATTTACTCACAGTGGGAATAGATTTAACACGGATTAGAAACATCTTTTTTTCTTCCTTTTCCACCTTATCTTTTGTGTTTTATAAGAGGTTAAACTCAGCTCTGAAGTATTGCTGGTGAGTGTTTTGCTTTTCACTGGCAAAAAGTCATTTTAGTCATGTAATGAAATTCCATCATTTACTAATGATGTCTGCCTTTGAAGTATAGCTCTTTCATTGAAGGCAAAACATATGTTATGGATGTGATATTGTGCTATATAAATGTAAGCTTTGACACATTAATTTATAATGACTGGCAGATGAGAAGGCCAGGGGGGAAAGATAAGACCAGTATTTGGACAGCGAAAATGTATACAGTTTTCCAGAGAGAATTACATTTTAAACATGCATTTGAATGTGAATAAGTAGACCAGGACTCTTATTTAGGGCTATTGGAGGTAGAATCCCAAGATGCCAGAAAGTTGAGCTCAAAGATCAGGTGATTTGGCAGACTGAATTGAACCTGAATCGACGGTGAACCTAGCAAGAAAGTACAGAGAACTCCAGGGAATGGGTGTGAGCAGGGCTGCCAGGTGTGAGTTGTATAGGATGTTGGCTCATCTCCTGAGAGGCTTCCCAACATACTCCCTTACTCTGCATGTGCTTGCTGCTTTTCACATCAGTAGCCAGAACATAGACTCCCTCTGCTCGAATCTAAGCTGGGTTTGTGACTGCTTTGACTGGTAGAATGTGGTAAAAATGACATGGGACTTTGAAACCTAGGTGTTTATAAGCTTCTGCTGTCTTCCTCTTGGAATGCTTGCTCTTCAGATACTGCCCCATATCTTTGCACCCTCCCCCCCAACCAGTTGCTATATTGTGAGAAGCCAAAGTCTCACGGAGAGGCTTTATGGTAGACAATCAAAGTGCTCTGGTGAATGTCCCAATAGAACTTAGAGCCACTAGCCAACACCAGAGTCTCTGGATGAGTCACTTTGGCTAAACCAGGCCTGTGTTCTATATGGCTCCAGCCTCAGCTAGTGGCACATGGAGCAGAAAACCACATCACTGAACCCTACAGAATCATGAAAAGAATTCTTTAGGTTGATTCAGCAACCTACAGAATCATGAAGAGGGTTGCAGGATGGCTTCCATCTTGGTGGGCATCCTTTTCTGTTCCCAGAGGGATCTTTGTATGTGGGGCATGGCCCTGGCTGTAAGAGTGACTCAGGTACAAGCTATGCTTGTAGGTGAGGATTTTGCAGAATTCTGTAGGTCTGTAGTTTATCTGCCTTTGGAGACTCTATGTCTCCATAGGCATAAGCTTTACATAATAAAGTGGATTTTGCATTTTATTTTTTTTAAAGATTTGTTTATGCATATAAGAACTGGGGTACAGACTAGAGGTTTGGGGGGTAAGAGGATTCACCAGAGACAGAGTGGGGAGCAGAACAGACAGACTGACTGAAATACACTGCTGAGGGGAGCACTGGGTGAGGCAGGAGAGGTCTGCTGCGCCATGTGGGTCCCCTCCCTGGTGGGGGATCGAACTTGGGCTGTAGTGGCTGCAGATTCTTCATACTGTGGTGCTTAACCCCTTGCGCTGTCAGGGAGGCTCCAGATTTTTGCATTTTAAATGGTTGAAAGTGTGTTCAACTGATGACAATCATTGGGAAATATGGTGCTAGAAAGGCTTTTGGGGGTGAATTATAAGGTTAGAAAGTTGTTTGGAATATGGAAGACTGTATGGAGGTTCCTCGGCCTACTAGAGATGGAACTACCATATGATCCGGCAATCCCACTCCTAGGAATCTACCCAAAGGACACAAAAACAC
>JAGFMF010011796.1:15792684-15840562 GCA_019455555.1 Galemys pyrenaicus
CTGGAAACAGCCCAAATGCCCAAAAGTAGAGGACTGGATCAAGAAGATGTGGTACATATACACAATGGAATACTATTCAGCAATCAAGAATAAGAAACTAGAGACATTTGTAGAAACGTGGATGGAACTAGAAGGGATCATACTCAGTGAAACAAGTCAGAAGGCAAAAGAAAAATATCGGATGACCTCGCTTTTAGGAGGAATGTGAAAAAACAAACAAACAAACAATCAAAACAAAAAAGAAAAAGGAAGAAAACGAAACAACAACAAAAAAAACAGCAAGAGAAAACTAAAGGAAATGGGCAATCATAACCAAACATAACTCAACAAGATCAAAAGATTAAAGATAAACCCAAGGGACCATGGGGGTGGG
This sequence comes from Galemys pyrenaicus, assembly GCA_019455555.1. NCBI lineage: Eukaryota > Metazoa > Chordata > Mammalia > Eulipotyphla > Talpidae > Galemys > Galemys pyrenaicus. The sequence continues at coordinate 15,793,058 of JAGFMF010011796.1, forward strand.
AGGAGGGAGGGGAGGGCAAAGATGGTGATGAGATGTAAAGAGCACAAGGGACTGAGGTGATGGTGCACGGGTGAAATGGTGGTGGGAACCCACTGGGGAAAACAAATGATGTCAAATGCAATTAAATACAATAATAAAAAAAAAAAAAGAAAGTTGTTTGGAGACAGGCATTTCCTCATTCCTTGGAGGATACTTTTGGTTGTGACAGTGGGCAAATGCTGATATTTATCTGAAAAAGTCTGATGATAGTTTTTCACAGACTTCTAAAGGAAGTTTGACTAAGCAGGAATATAGTGCTTTCATGTTCTAATCCCTGTGGCAAAGACATGTAAGCTTTGTCTGGGAGCTATTTACAATTGTATATGCTTTGTGTTAATTTTACATTTACATGCCTATGTTATGTTTTAGTTTTTTTTTCCTGATCAAATGAGATCAGGGCTCATACTTTTATATGTAAATCTGTGGCTTGTTTTTCAAGTGTGAATTTACCCTCAAATTTTATTTATTTTTGTTTCCTGTTAGAGTTTATTTCAAAGCATTCAGAAGTTTTCTCATTTATCCATGGGCCAGTCTGAATTTTTTCAGAAAGTGTAGGTCATGCTTAGTCACCAAAGTATACAATAGATTTCAGGGAAATAGAGAAGTTATAAAATGCATTATTTGAATGTAGACCTCTCCTGCCTCACCCACTGCTCCCCTCAGCAGTGTATTTCAGTCTGTCTGTTCTGCTCCCCACTCTGTCTCTGGTAAATCCTCTTACCCCCCACACCTCTAGTCTGTACCCCAGTTCTTATATGCATAAACAAATCTTTAAATAATTAAAGATTGAAAATAATATTTACAGAAATATTTAAGACTAATAGTTACTAAAAGAGTAAGACTAGTGGGTAGAATACCTCTATGCCCTATATTCATTGGTAATAAAGCAGTAGGTTATTACCCAATAATCTGTTAACATTTTTTGTACTTGCTTTATCTTTCTTTTTTATCTTTCTCTGTCTTCTTAAATTGTTTTCTTTCTTCTTTTTTGCCCTATTCCATTTGAGAGTAAATTGCGTTCATCATGATCCGCAAATCTTCAGTTATTTTTTTCTAAATAATAAGAGTACTCAATTAAATACCATGTAGTTATCAATCTTGCTATGTTTTATATTGCTGTAATAATTTTATTTAATTCATCATCCATATTTTAATTTTGTCAATTGACCCAATAATGTCCTTTATATGAATAGGAGTCTGATTTAAACTGGACTATTTCCAGAGCATTTTTTGCCTTTCATATCAACGTATTGATGCCTGCAGTCTCTTTTTTAAAGAGAATGTTTCTCAGTGTGGGTTTATCCAGTGGCTGGCTTATCCATGGTTGGCTAAGATTCCAGGCCAGAAGTGATGTGTGCTTTTTCCTAGAGGCACAAGGTGTCCATCTTCCCCTCAATGTTGATGTTATTTTTGATCACCTGGTCAAGGTGTTCTTCAATTAATCTCTATAATATCCCTTTCCTCCCCCCATTTATAACTAATAAGCCATCTGGAGAGACCATGTGAATATTTTACTACTCATGAAAATTTCCTCCAAAATGTTGGCACCTATTGGTCACTCATGACTGAATTTAAGTGAACTATGACAGTTACAAAATGATTTCCTACCTTCACCCACTCCCTCCACATTAACTAATCAGCACTCAGCATTCTAGTTTAAGCAGCAGACTTTTTTTTTCTCTGCTTTGATTTATTTATTGACATATTATTTCTTTGGGCTAAGAAACTGTTTTAGTTGTCTAGAGATTTTTACTGTCCTTCATTATTTTATTATTTTTGTGTCCCCATTACCCCAGAGTAGACCCAGAGGAGTATTTTGTGTCCTTGTGAGATGTTCCCATCAATTTTTGAGTACTTTCTCACTTTCTGGCATAATAAGATGGTCTGGGTTTATTTGTGTCCACTCTAATCCTGAAATCAGTCATTTTTTTTGTAAGGACCTCTGATTTCTTTCATTGGGGAGTGATATTAGAAATAGAGTTCCATAAGGATATGTATCTTATAGTTGAGGTATGGAGGATGATAGTTTTTGGTGGGGCTAAATTATATTTATAATGCCTTTTATTCCAAATTTTATTAAGAATTATGACCAAAGTGATATCTATCTGTCTATCTGTCTGTCTGCCTGTCTATCTATCCATCTATCTTTTTAAATAAAAGACAAATGACTTACTCCTTATCTTACAGATTATCCATAAATTTAGGTGACTATCTGTGTCAGATTGGAGTAGACATTTGAGGAGATCATCTAGATCATTAAATTCCCAGATCTGCTTTTGAGGATAAATTTGACTTTTTCAACTTACAGTCTTCTATTATTAACATTGTGGTGAAAACTAATTAAGGTTTACTAATGAACTAAATGCGTTATTATTCTAAAAACACACACTATATTACTGATAAGATTTTGATTGCATTCTTAATTGACATTTCAGAAATAACAAAGGTTTGACTATAATCTCCTATAATTTATCTTGTCAAAAATTGCTTGTACTTATAGTGTTTGTTCAGTAAATTCTGAGATTTAGAGCATTTGCTGTATTAAGAAAAAGGAGAGACAACCATAAGATCCCCAAAATAATTGGAATGTAACAGTTTAAAATTAGAATGAAAAAGGTTTAGGACCATAAGAAATCAGAATAGGAATCGAATCAGGATTGAGTGTATACCTGGGGTTGTAGCATGAAATTGGTTGTGAGCGAGAGTGTGCTACAACCTAGTTATCAGTGATACTGGATGGTGTCTTTTTGTCATGCCCTGTGACCCAGTTTCCATTGGCTATGTGGGTGCTTGATGTTTCTCCCCATCAAACAGCATTCTCAGACACCAGCAGGTATCTGAGAACTTAGTTCAGTCCAGATACTGTCGACCCAGATAGATGTCTTATTTCAGATTGGTGGTTCATTCTCCAAAGACCACCTTCCTCTTCAGAGGCTGGTCTTTCAGCCTGGCAAGCCTGGGTGACTAGGTCCCAAGAACCTAGTCTCAGACTTCACAAACCCTAGATTATTTTATGTGCTTATGACCCTGTCAATCAGGTTTCTAGGATACCCACCTCCTGTGGATTAATTTGTTATGAAGCACAAAGAACTCAGAAAACTTATTTGTTCACTAGAGCAACAATTTATTACAGAAGATAAGAATCAACAGCCATTTGGAGAGATTTAGAGGGCAAGATTTGGGGGAAAGATACAGAGCACCTCTGCCCTCTCCAGGGGCACCATTTTCTCCCAGATCTTTGTGTGCTCACCAAACTGAAAGCTCACTGAAGCTTCTCCTTTTGGGCTTTTATGGAGCTTCATTACAAGGCACGATTTATTTAATGCATTGGTTATTGGCAGTTCAATTTAACTTTGAGTCAGTCTCTCCTCACTGGAGGTCAGAGGGGTGGGACTGGATGTTCCACTCCTCTGTTCACATTGGTTTTCCTGATAACTATACTCCGTTCATGTTGTTTTTCAAGCGTTACCTTCAATAAGATAGCAAAAGAAACTTTACCACTCTTAAAGCTTAGGACATTCCAAGGGGAGTTGTGAGCCAGGAAATACAGATGAAGAACAAATATTATGTATGAGAAATATATTTTGGTCATCTAAATGATCAAATTTACATATATTTCTTATTAATAACAGAATTAAAGGCGAAATACACACTACAATCTCCCATTTCTGGGGAGTATCAATTTACACAAAGTGACTGAGAACAGCTCCATTTATATGTGCATGTGTGTGTATGTGTATCTGCGTATGTGGGGATGGGGTGTGGACTGAGATACAGGGAAGGACCTTGCCAAGGGTCTTTGTTTTCTATTGGGGTGAAGTAGATTTGTCACTTCTTTTGGAATTGCTTTTTACCTGTAGTGAGGGAAAATAGAAATCACTGTGCTTTTCTTATTCTTTGAGAGGGATTAATTTGCTTCAGCAAACTGTAAGATTGTAATAAAAGCAACGTTCTGCTTCTGACACCCAAAATAGGATTTCTGAATCTACCACGAGTCAGAAAGCCTGGATTTGGAGGGGGTAGAAATGAGTTTTCTCAAGTTCTTCAGCTTCTATGAACATATCTATGATTAGACTTGATCAGAGCTTTATTGTAAACCGTGGCACAGAGAAAATCAGAACATGATTTCAGAATTGTTCCTGCTGGGAATCACAGCAGGAGAGGGAAAAGGGAGGCAGAGTAGGCAGGTGAGAGACAAGCGTCTCCCTACTCTGGATGAAACATCACAGAAGAGTCATTTGTTAGACTGAGGGGAGAGTCAGGGGCAGAGTTTGCTTATGGTTTTGAACCTTGATAAGGAGGCTGAGGTGTAGAGCGACTCCTTCATAGTATGCAGCAGCTGTCATTGAGCTGGAGTTAGCACTCTGGGTCTGTTTTTTAGTAGGGAAAGTAGATGGTCAATAGCTCTGTTAGTTGCCAGGTCCTTCCTTTCAGGGGTCACCAAGGGATGTGGGGGTGGTCTTATTGCAGAGGCCATAGAGTGAATAGTTCTTTATGAGATTGTGGCCATGGATGAGACTGGGGATGGATGATGGTGTGAAGGGAGGATTAGCAATCCCAATGGGCACTGACTAAGAAAAGAATAAATCAAAACCTCATCAGGCATGTCTTAGGAGAAATCATAACAAGGGTCCGATGAGTATGGCAGCTGGTGGCCTGCAATAGAAATTAGCAAAGATCCAAAGCACTCATACGCAGCTCCGAGGCCTCTGCCTTACTCTGCATGTGTCTTCTCTCCAGGGGCCATCACTGTGGACGCTAACTTTTACCTCAAAAGACAGCCTGTTGCTAAGAGCTGCTATGTGAAGTGTAAGAGATTGGGACCATAAATGGAAAATTGAAAGTATCTGTGATTCCCCTCTGGTAACCCAGAATGATGGAGCTTTGTGAGGATTCGATTCATCATAGAGAATGAGGATGCTATGTTTTCTTTGCTTGAGTAGAAGTTTATATAACTTTTGATTACATTACATGCTCCTTGGCAGAGGGATCACAGAGATCATTCCAGAATCTTGGCAGGTAGGCTTTCTCACTGGACAAACCCTACCCCCCCATTTTTGATATTTGTATAACTGCTCCTACTAATTTTGCCAGTCCGAAAATCAGACTGTTATGCCTGTTGCCCATGCTGTGTTATGAGGCTCCGTAGAGAGTTCCATGTATATATTTTGAGCTTTTTTTGGGTAGGTTGTCTGGAGTATTCAGTTATGTGTGAAATAGATTTGGTCCCAAACCATTTGGACTCAGGAGTATTAACTGTAATTGGTTCTGGGAAATAAAATATGTTTCCCTAGGAGCTGATGATTTTGAAAGGGTAGTTTTTCTTCTGGGCCAGATAGACATGAATCACCAAGTCGGCGCACCGTGTGGCATCTTAGTTTCTGACCATGGAGTCCAGATGTAGGCTCTGGCTGGCGGTTCCAAGTTTCTGGTCAGTCTCACTGAGCTAAAAATAATCACAAACATTTGGCTGGAGCTTTAAAGTTTTCACAGTCCCTTCACGTGCATTTATCACATTAAATGGTGCCTCTGGTAGTGAATGATTTGTGTCTTCACCCACTGACCTGCCCGCCCTGCCAAGGGGTTTATCTCTTTCTAAGAGTTTTTTCATGAGGTTGACACAGTTGCTCAAAGTTGTTTTAGATAAGACAAAAATGAATAAATATAGGCCCTTTCTTGGTCTCTGCTACTCTAGAAGATCCAAGTTGCCTGTTAGTGGTATCGGGAGGTCTTTATCCTCTAACTTGACTGTCTAGCTCTTTTCTATTACTGGACATGGAGACAAATATTATCCTGTTTAATATACAAATATATTTAATTACCATCAGAAGGGTAATAGAGGTGAAATAATGTATCTGAGACCACTTTTCATGAACGAACAATTAAGAGTCTTGGTCCACCTCATCTTTTCAAATTCTGTTAAGGTGTTCTAAAATCCTGGGTAATCTGTGATGATTCTAAAGGAATGACTTAAGTGTTGACTTGTATTTCCAGAGGGGACTAAACTGGAAGAATGGAAGGAGTCACAGTAATCAAATCTATTTTTAGAAGCATATTAGCATGTGGTTTTGCAAACTTGCATTTCATTTCTATAAAACCCAGCAAGTGCAGTCATAAAAATACTGTCAGGATTTACTGCTTCTTCATGAGACCCAGGACTAAGCCAAAGGGACACCATGCACCCCGAACCTACCCAGAACTGCTGCCCTGAAACCCTACTCTGTAATTTGGTAAGTGTTTTAAAAAATTCAAATAAATGGCTACCACATGGTAGAAAATTAGCAATCTGGGACTGAAACCTTTGTGTGGCATTAAATCCACATATGGAAAAAATTAAATATCATCTTCAATGCCCTCCATGTGTTCAATGCCCTCCAGTTGTATTAAATGAAATGCTTATAAAGTGTGACATTATTTAACTTTTATATGGTTTGTCACATCTAGTAAAACATTACTGTTCTTTTGAAAAGTTTCATACAGGTGCCTTTTGAGTTCACATCGACCTGGATGTCCTCTAATATACATATAATTTACTGGATATGGCACCAGGTAATCAAGGGTAGAACTTCAACCATGGCAACTTAATGCAGCAACTGACCATGGCCAGATGTGGTCAGCTGGTTCACAGTATCTTCTTTTCTATAGAAAAGACTCAGTAGAACATGTGAGGTAAAACTATGTGACAAATTGGATAAAATTTGGCTCCTTAAAATGAATGACTCCAGGTTTCTTGTATTTCTGTAAATTTAAAAGGTAGTGCCATATGACCTTTTTAGTCTACATCTGTGAATGTGGTAGGTGCTGAATAAATGCCATCATACCACTGATGAAAAGATTTTCAGGAGGTTTGTTGCCTGAATTTGTTTTACTTTGGTGCAAGAAAGTCTTCCTAAACTTAAAACCTAGCTTCTCCATTTGCAAGAGATTAACTAGCATGTTCCATGGTTGGAACTCAGGTATCTTGAAAGCTGTGTTTTACAGCCCATGGGGGCTGGATGTCTGGAGCATTTGTTAACCACCTGCAATCTGGGTTACATTCTAGATCTACTACATCTGCATGTGTACCAAACTGTCCCGATGATTCTTATTCATACGAGAGTTTGAGTTTCTCTGAAACTCCAAAACCCTTTGGTTATAGAGAGAAAACCAAAGGTTGAGAAGTTTATCAAATGTCCCAAGTCTAAATAGCTAGTGTATACTAAGTATAATGATGACTTCTTTATTCACTGATCCCTGGAGATTTAAAATGTACCCACTGAAATTGTTCCCATAATAAGGTGAATTGTTAAGGTACACTGACATTAGTTCAGGTTAGAGTTAGCTAACTCAGTGCATCTTTAAATCTCGGTCTGGCAGGCTGAGATGAAGCCCTGGTTTTTACTGAGACTTGATATCAGAGGGTCTCAAACTTTCCATATAATTTATGCAGTATCCTTACATTTCTTACATTTAGATCATGGTTCTAATGGGCCAAAACTGGTTCTGACTGGCTGAAACTGGTTCTGACCAGATCTGACTTGTTCAAACCAATTACAATTTAAAATGCCTGAAACCTTTTCTAACCTGTTCAAAGAACTAAAACTGAAAAACAATAGAAGATGCACCAGGAGACGCTCCTGGAGCTGGTGAGATGCCCCAGTGCAACACTAGACAAGCGACACTCAAAAAGGCATCTGCAGTGACTGAACAATGACCTGACAAATGACTACACTAATTCAGCTCAGTGAGGCGCCTGGCTCTGGGTCTTCGTCTTCTCTGCCAGGCTGTAACCACAGCAAAATGGGGCAAAAAATTTCCGTTGCTTGGCTAATTGCAAAGCCTGTGAACTTTTCATCTCAAAAGGTTGGTTGCTGGAGACCTCCACCTTCAGAGACCCACAACAATCTCTGGAAGACTGGAGCCAAAATCTGCTGACCTCAAATACTGACATCTGAAAACCGCTGAATTTGGAAGACTGAATCCATCTGCACCCCCTTCTGCAGTCCATTATATTTCTTATCCATTACTCCACCCCCAAAATGTGAAACTGTTTTAGCATTTACCCTGGAGCTGTCTATTCTCACCAGCAACCCCCTACAGGGGGCACCACCTGTAACTGTCAATGGCTCTAGCCACTGTTCCATAACCTGTTCATATTTGTAATGGATCAAATTCCCAGACAGCTTAAAAGTTTAAAGGGTGTACTTGGTTTCATGCAGAGCATAACAAAATTTATCAGGTACAATTCTTCTCTGTAGAGAAAATGACTGAAGGCCATTTTATTGCTTCATACTGTGAGACCATGTCTACTGGGCAAATGCTCCAGGATCTGGTTAAGCAATCTTGCATTGGCACAAGAAATACCTGGACTCAAGTCATACCTTGAGACAAACTGGGAAGAGTCAAAGGCTATGTCTAAAGAAAAACAAATGAGGTGTTTTCCAGGGGAATTTTGAGTTTCTTGGGCATGGTTATTCCTACCACTTTACTTTGCTGCTGTTCTTGATGATAATGTCATTGTGGCTTATGTTACAGAATCTTTGTCTCTCCTAGTCTAGATTTTCCCATGGAGCAGGCACAATGCTCGAGGGAACTGGCACATGATCAAATGCTCACAGAATTGCTAAAAAAGTAATTACCTGTGAATGTCATTGTCTTTCAAATAAGTGTTTTTTTTTTTTTTCCTTTAGTTCCAAATTTTCTGTTGTACCTTAATGTTGCTTGGGGGCTGGCATAATAGTGTCTGATGAGAACACACTTGTAGTTATTTGTTCTTTATTTCTATAGATCTTCAAACAGTGGTAGAAGTCTGTGATTAGCTTTGTCCCACAATTGCCTCCTGTTTCGCTGTTGTCCAGACTATTCCTTCCTCTTGGGTCATCTTATGAAGAGTGACTGCTAACTTCTCATTTCTAACGGCCTAAGGAGTTCTAATAGGAGCCTCCCTGGTAGTGCAAGGAATTAAGTTGCAGCACTATGAAGCTATCCATAGCCACAGCAGCATGAGTTCGATCCCCAGCCAGGGCCCATATGGCACAGCAGACCTCTCCTGTCTCACTTGCTGCTCCCCTCAGTAGTGTATTTTAATATATCTGCCTGTTCTGCTCCCCACTCTGTCTCTGGTGACTCCTCTCACCCCCCACACTTCTGGCCTGTACCCTAGAGGGCTATGAATAATCTTTAAAAAAAAAAGATGTTCTAACAATCACCAGAATTGGAAGGCAATTGTTTTCCTTCTAACAATTATTCAGGCAGAGTTTTGCAGCACAAAAATATGTTTGTCATTTTTTGTCACTATTGATAACAAAATGAGCATTTACCCACCGGTAGCCAAGATTCAACAGTTTTCAAGCAGATTAGTAAAATGCATGATTCTTTTGTTTGTTTGTTTTTATTTCTGATCGAGAGTGCAGATGGAGAACTCTTGAGTTTTGGAGTCAACTGCATTTTCCAGTGAAGTATGTGCTTTCAGTTGCCAGGAATAAGAGTGTCAACCATCCAGATTGAATGTTACAGTCAGCACTTGATTGCTTTGAGTCAATGAAGGGGAGATTATGGGGTTTTGATCCAGTTGGAATGGGCTGTGACTTCTTTCTCTGCAGCAGGAATCTGGCGTGGGTGGGCCTTGGCTTTCACTTACCAGGGCATCATGAGAATTGGACAGGGGGGAACTATTGCATTAAAGAGCATTGCCCCACGATGGGGCTGCCTTCTGCTTGGCTTAGAGGCCCACGGAATATTTCCCTGCCATCTGCCTCCAGTGTGGGGGAAAAGAATGTGCTCTTGCTGCCCTAAATCCTCAGTCCATAGGAGATCTACATCCACAACTGACAGACAACTCAGCATACTTGAAAAGAAGGGAAGTCAGAAATCATAGGCCTTCTCCTCCACCAGGTTGGAGGACCCCAGTTGGGAGAAAAATAATTTTTTCAGAAGGTATCTTATCTGACAAGAATAAGATTGAACACTTGTAGACTAAGAAATACAAATCCCTTTGATATGTAAAATGTGTGCTATTGTCTTTATATCTATCTCTATATACATATTTATGTTTATGAAAACATGCTGTGCACACATATACTCTATACTTAAAATGTGTACATGTGTATTTGTTTGCCAATCTTTTGATGTAGGTCCAAAATCTCTTTTTCTAGTTGTTTCTTGGCTGATTAGAATCCTGTTTGTCTTTCTTCCAGAAAACACCACCATAAGGTATTTTCCATTTCTTTAAAATTAAGTGAGACCCTGAAGACTCTTGCAGAGTAACATCAAGGCAGAATTATTTTGGAGTTTACCTAATTTGATAACTATTTTCTAAAGGAGACTTAATCCCTATTGAGCTATTCTAACACAATCATCTCAGCTTCTTATTTTATCGATTTCAATAATAATAATTCCTTAATTTACATAGTTTGAATTGCATGTAGCATAATGTGTTAGGGTGCAAACTCAACTCATGGAACAAACAGTCCCTGGGATAGGAGAAGAAGAGAGCAAAAGTTCTAGAATGTAGTCTTGAATACTAGGAATGCATAGCACGGTTTGCAGAGGGAATGCAAGGCAGTGGCTAATCAAAGGAGTTGGAATAAGGAGAGTTGATGAGCAAAAAAATAATTCTGTTGTATTTAGGAAGTTTTTTTTTTTTTTATCACCTATTTCTTTTGTAGCATCCACAACATAGAAAAGGGGCAGTGTGAATGCATATAGGCAGTGATTTGTGGCTCTGCTATGTATCCCTTCCAGGGCCTTTCTCCGGGATGTAGAGAAATGTTTTTAATTATAACTTACTCTGAGCCACAGACCCTGGGAATGCACAAACTGCTATGGTTTCTCTGATAGGTGTAAATTTGACCAGATAAGGAGAGCACTTGTATATGGATGGGTCAGGGCTGCCATTCTTGGACCTGACTTGTCTTGGCCCAGTCTTACTGGGATGGTAGATTAGAATATTCCCATTGCCCATTGTATATACATACACACACACACATATATATATGAAAAAAAAATATATATATACATACACACACATATATGAAAAAAAAAAACACCCTGAGACTTGACAGCCACATTAAAAAAGGATATTAGTTGACGTATAGAGCTCAAGGACCACATCTGGTTTTGGTAAAGTCCAGCTTTTGTGCCCAATTTTACAGCTAAGCTGACTGAAGTCCCACAAGGTCATGACTCGTCTAGGGTCGGCTCATTGGTCAATAGCTCCGTTGCTATATGATCCCCAAACTCTTCTTTCAACCCTTTATTTTAACTATTAAGCCACGTGGCTAGCTACAGAATATGCTACAAAATGTCCCAGGTGTGCATTGAGAGAAATCCTGCCCTGACCCAGCTAACATCAAGCCCCCTTAGGATTTTCTGATTATTAAATGTTCTGGGAGACCTCTGTTACAATGTAAGCGCATTAACCCCAATGTTATAAGGATTTCCCCACATGACAGTGTTATAAGATTTTCTTATGAGGTCACTTCCTAGGAAGACAGGGATTTAAAACCTGCTAGAACAGGCAATGAAGCAACATGTGGCTTTGCTTTCAGCCTGTCATTTTAAGCAATGAAAAATTTATATGGATAAGATTTCTAATAAAGCTGATGTAGCTTTTTTGTTTGTCTATAGGCTTTGGTTTCACCTTGAAAACATTCTCTGTGAACATCAGATGTGCACTTTATCCCTGAATTAACTTCTAACATTTCTGATTATCAGTCAGGAGGATTTCCAAACCAATTGCACATAACAGTGAGGCCTTTTACTTTTAATGGTGGGTTCAGAAGCCCCAACTTTCCTATTTTCTATCTTCATCCCATTAACCACTCTCAGCTCTGATAGAAATCATCTCTTTTCCTTAAAAAAAGTACATACTAAGTTGAATACTTGCCTTTTGAAGAAAGTATTCTGATCACAGAGGTAAATAATACTGAGATAATTTGTGATAACTGCTGGGGTATACTTCTCCCAAATCATCCTTCAAAGAGTCTCTTAATTATCTCCTTTGAACTTGGTTGATGACTTTTAGATTGGAATCTCAACAGTGAGACTTACTACAACACACTCTTCAGAAATGTCCTGGAACTTCCATGGACATCCTTGTTATTAAAAATGGTCCACTTGTTAACTTTCTTTTTTTTTTTAAACGAAGTATAAATTTACTGAGACTTAAAGCAAAAGAGATTCCCTTCACCTTTCCTTCCTTCTAACTCTGGGTATGACTGAAACAAGTTTGATGGAGGTTATTTAATAAAGGGCTACCTAAACCAAGCTCTGCTTTCCTTTTGTTTTTTTTTTTTTGGTATTCTGCATATATTTGCTAAATCTATATAATTTGGTATTTTGTTTCTCAAGAACACACTACCAACCTTGTGTAACCAATAATCAGCAGCTGTAGTCCAGCTGGCACACTGACAAGGAGAAGGGGATGGGTTTGGCGAGGGAGGGCAGTGAGGGAAGCCACACTGGAAAATGGAATGGGCTACCCTGACAGGGACCTCAAGAGCTACCAGCTCAGCCACATCCCTACTGATTTGCTTGTCTTTTCTAACATGGGATATGTCAGGGAGGCCTATGGAGCATGAGGTAATGTCTATGGACTTGTAGCTCTGTTTCACTCTGAGGCTTTGGAAAATGACTTCAATTTCTGCCTTGCTCCATGGATTATATTCTGGAAAAACATGACATAAGCTGAAACGATAGAAATTAAATCTAAATTGTAGAAGTAACATAAGAAGGAATTATGTCCACTTTAATAAGAAACATCACATTTAATTGTTTCCTTCCTCCTGCCCTTCATCCTTTTCTTAGAAGTATTGAGTATCTGTTATGTGCAGAACATAGAACACAGTGGAAAACAAGGCATCAATCAAGTATTGTATTTTATGTCACAGCATAAATCTTTAAGTAGTGTATGTAAATTAAATAGCAACTCAGCCATCAATGATAGTTATCATTAATTAAATAGTTCATCAAAGCAATAATAAAAGTTTAAAAATCTCCATCGGTTGTACTGTGTTTTGACAGTAACGACTAAGATGGTAAAAGAACCCTTCCAAATATTTGCCCAATTTGGTTCCTAAAATGTGATCATTGAATTGGATGATGGGATTCAGAACTTACTGGAAGAGTTTTAAAGGGAAATATCATTTATGATTTTCCTGACTACAGAGTATTATTTGTCTAAGGTAGAATATTCTAGAAAACATGAGGAGGACAATAAAAATCATACATAATTCTTTTACCCAGAGGTAAATAACACCACTAGCATCTTGACAAATTCAGTCCTATGTGTGTGTATGTGCCTATATAATTGGAAAAAATTGTTATATACTTAAAACTAAGTTGAGGTCATACTATATTGATTTTAAACCTGTTTTTAAAATTTAATAGATCATAAGCATTGACCTCGGTTAATGAAGTTTTATAAAATATGTTTTTCAATCAATTACAAAATATTATTTATGAATATGGATTGACTGGACTTTGAAGTCATTTAAATTATTAAAGTAGTATAAATAATTTCTTATTAAGTATCTTTATATATAAGTCTTTGTGTATGTCTTTGATTATTTCTAGAATATTTCTAAAAGAAAAATTACTGGTGTTATTGAGCCAAAAGAGATGATTATTTTTCAAGTCTTCTGTTTTTACTCCATCATATTACTACTAACAATGGATGGGAATATTTGCATCTTACATATATTTAAATAATTTTAATTTTATTGTTTTGGGAAATATTTAAGCTGAAACTGCATTGAAAGAGCTGTGTTCAGATTATGGAAAAGTCAATAGACACAGTCAGAAAGAATATAAACTGAAAAAATTTTCAGTTAAATTTATATAAGCATATAGTGTATAGTTATACAAACTGATCAAATCAGCTAAATCACTGAGTCATAGAGATTGGCTTTGAAAATCTCAAAGACTGCATAGGCCAGTCTTGTTACAAAATGGAACTATTGTCTGTAATCTTTCTTACAGAGGTTGACTTGGTTTCTCTTTGAGCACTGCCAGGGAGTAGGAGTGCAAAATGTCACCAGATAACCTTAAAATTTAGTCTTGATTTATGTAGACTAGGTTGTTTGTGTTCATGCAGATTTCATAACCAATGTACCATATTGTCGCTGTATATAAACATTTCCCATAAGTTTTATGTGGTTCATATTACCTTTATTCTATATTTTAAAATTTGTATTAACTAGGACTAATTATTTTTTTAAAATTTATTTATTTATGCATGCAAGAACTGGGGTACGGGCCAGAGGTGTGTGTGTGTGTGGGGTGAGAGGATTCACCCAAGACAGAATGGGGAGCAGAACAGATGAGCTGACTGAAACACACTGCTGAGGGGAGCAGCGGGTGAGACAGGAGAGGTCTGCTGCACCATGTGGGTCACCTCTCTGGTCAGGGACTGATCTTATATGGCAGTGGCTGCAGATGCTTCACAGTGTGGTGCTTGACCTCTTGCACTACCAGGGAGGCCCCAACTAGGATTCATTCTAAAATAACTCAGCAAAATATTTTCACTAAATATAGATCAGCTTCAAATTACCTAAGTACAGTGTTATATATGACTCTGTTGGACTCTTTGTCCCTACTTCCTAGAAATTGAATTTTCTCTGAGAGAATATCTCCTTGAACCCTGTGCATTCTGTGCAATATAATCTTACAATATGAACATTGGGAAATGTTATCATGGGAAAGCATCCTGTGGAATTCTTGAAAGCGTAGAATATTTTTACAAATATACTTTTCACAACTTCACAGTTGGCAAAATGATGATTTCTTGATTATTATTTAGTGTTACTGTGGCAGTAGCAAACTTTATGTAGTACTTTTTAATTACTAATTACTACACAAATTTTATTCTTTGAATTCCCAAATAGTTCTGTGAGCTAAGTAAAATAATGTATTATCAATGAATGTAAGTATGTCTCCATGCTAAAGATGAGGGAATCCTATTTTTCCTTCAGAAGTCAGAGTTGGTTAATTTGAACTGAAATTAGTACTGAAATTCAAGAATAGAACTTCTAACTCTACATCTTATGCTGTATTTCCCACTTAATTTAATATGGTACTTAGATGGTCCATTGTTTCTTAATGCTTATTGATTTTACAGTGAACTAAACACCTAGGAGTGCAATCTTGGTCTTAAGATTTCTCTACTTCAAGGATTGGGTTTAAACCACCCTGTGAAAATGGGTCAAGTAGAATGTTTTTAGGAAGTCTGCTTTTGTGTATCATATCCATATGCTAAAACTCCTTTTTTTTTTTTCAGATTTGTACATATTTATCAGCACGAGGGAATAAAGGTCAAACCTTTCTTTCTGGATTCAATAGCCTTGTTATACTTCTCAGTGAGGACTCCTACAACCTGAGAAACTTGTGACTGGCAGTGGTGAGTGTGTGCTGATTTGGGGCATCTTTGTCATTGATGGAGAAAGAGTGGGTCAAGTTCGAGATGCTGAAGGTGATTCCTTTAGTGTGTAATTCATATTTATTTTTAATCCATCTGTTATGTGTGTATAAACATTGGCATCTAGAGAGTGGAAGAAAGAGAATACAGACTTCTGAGTATGATGACCTTTAGCTCCTGGAATGAGAGCCAGAGTGAAGATAAAGGTCATGTTAGAAGTGAAGTTATCAAGACTTTCATTAGTTCATGAATCAGGATTTTATTTCAACCTAACTCTTCATGCTGGCACTCTAGGGTGCAGTAAAACAGAGTTCTAATCAAAACAGCATAATGAAATATAATCTAAAAGGGAATAGGTTTATAGGTTAGCTTTCAAAACAGACAGGTGTTTTGTTATTTTAAGAATAAAATTCTCTAACTGACAAGTCTCTTTTATAGTTGACTATGGTTTGTAAGATGTATTTTTTTTCAGAGCGCTTCAAGCAGTCTCATAGCAAGGCACTAAAAGGTCAAGTAAATAGAATGAAAATGAGACTTGCAAAGTCTTTCTAGTTAGAAACACTATAAGACAAAGCTCTACGAACTTTTTTAGGCACCACAATCTATATTCTTTTCTGTGGATGAAGTAATTCAACTCAATTCATTTATCCTTATAATCAGTAAGTATTTATTGTGTCAAAAACATTACTAGGTCTTGTGCCTTATAGTTCTTTACTGCCACAGGTGGAAAAGAATACTGAGGATTTGAAAGACTATGAACTAAAACCTAAATGCATCAGATGGTTGCATTAAGCTAATTGTACAATACCATGTTCTCAGGCTCATTGCTTCCAAGAAAATGATCCAGGTTTTAGTTCTGGAGGTATGGATCCTTAATTCAAGAATTCTGGAAAAAAATCGCATCTTTTTAAATTGATAGCATTGGTTTATAATATGTATAAGTTTCAGGTGTATAGCCTTTAAATATGTATAAACTATCTTACGTTTGCCACCAAAAGTCTGCTTTCCACCTATCATTGTAAAATTGATTCCTGGTACCCAGTTTGCTCACACTTCTTCCCACTTCCCTTCTGGTAATCACTATTTTGTTTTATAGTCTAAAAGTTTGCTTCCCACTTCCCTTCTGGTAATCACTATTTTGTTTTATAGTCTAAAAGTTTGCTTTTGTTCATTAGAGATCAGAGATTGAGATTCTGTATTTGTCAACTCTTGCCTATGCTGTTAGCTTTTCAAAGCAAAGAACAGTTAGCATTCGTAGTCACTGTATCAGTGGAAACTGTCTAAGGAACTGGTGTTTTTATTATTTTATTTGATACCATTATCTATAAGATATGCAGTTTTTATCAATTAAAATGCATTAAAGACAGTTTTATAAGGCAACAATAGCATATGTTGAGTTATGTAAATTTATTTTGTATTCTGAAGTTTGAGTCTAAATCTTTGTTATATCCAGAGTCTAAGGTTTCTTCTGAATCATTTTTTAGAGTCTGCAGTGATATGTGATATCACTTGGCTGCCTGTCTATCACACTCTTTTCTTGAACCTCCTTAAGGCCAGGAGAATTACTGGCTACTATACCTGTGAGCTAATAAAAGACTTTAAGTCTAAATTTGTCATTTTACTTTTTCCTTATTTAATTCATGAATCTCTGAAAGGAAAACAACTTGATATTTCTGATAAGTTGATGATTGAAACCTAAGATATGACCCTTCATAGATTCACAATAATCTCTCCTAGCTCTGAAAATTCTGTCATCTATTCCAAGAGATTTGGCTTCATTTATACATATACAGGCACTTACAAATAGTAATACTAATTACAACAGTACCTTTCAAATGGCAAATTTCTTTTGACATGGGCTGCAAAGTTTATCTTTATTTCAGATATGTTAAAATACACAAAAGCATGATCTTGGAATAAAAAGAAATTGAACAATTAAGACAGAGTGGTCACGTTTCTTCCTAAGAAGAGGATAGGGTGGTCAAGGAACTGGTAACCTGTTCTGTATCTGCATGAAGTTGGACAACCTTTTAGTTATTACACTTGACCTATCTAAAATGGTGTCTTGTGTATATGTCTGCGGTTGATGATTTTGATAGTCCATTTCGATTTCAAAACACCAAGCAAAAAGTGACTAAACTAATTTTACCAGTTCAGAAAACACTGAAACCAAATAACGATCTAGCAACTTTGTCAAGTTTGTAAAGGAATAGCATTTTCTACTTTCATCAATATTTTTTTAACAAATAACATTGAACTAGAACCAAAACATAATTCTTTCTCTTATTAGAAAAATTCACACACTCAGAGTTTAAAAAAATACAATATTTATTAAATAAAAATGTATTTACTTCTTTTTATAGTCAATGATATACTTAAATTTTCCAAGAGAAAAATAAAATCAATAGGTCTTATTTCTTATACTTAGTATAAATAGTGTGCATGTAGAATCAGTGTGGCTGGCTGGTTCTCTAGATATGATTGATTATCATTGTCAAGGCAGGATTTATGTATAACCACAATTCTTAATGTTTTTATTCTATAACTTACAGAAAAGTTACAAGCACACAACCAACAACCTTTTCCCCTGAAGAGTATATTATTGATATGATGTCCTTTAATTTTTGAACACTAATAGTATTTTTTCTGTAAAGAAGAACATTTTCCTTCATGTCCTCAATAATCAACAAATTGAAAAATCAACATTGATACAATACTACCTTATAACTTGTGGACACCATTTTAAATTTCTAATTTTCCCAATTATATTGTACTTTATAGCAAAAGGGTCCAGTTCAGAATCTCATGTTTGTATACAGTTGTCATGTCTTCTTTGTTTGCTTTCATCTGGAAAAGTTCCTTATTCTTACCTTGACCTTCACTATCCTGGCACTTTGGAAGGTTCCAGGACAGGTATTTTGCAGACTGTCCATCAGTTTAGATTTGTCTGATTTTTTCCCATGATTACATTCAATATGTGTCTTTGGTAGAAATATCACATGAGTGGCACAGATCTTCTCATTGTATATATAAAGTCAAACACAGTTTCAGTTAGTCCCATTGTTGATAAATGTTTAGTTTGATCACTTGATGAAGAGAGTATCTGCCAGTCTTCTCCACAGTCTGAGTCTGTGAAAAATTACATTTCTAACCAAACTTTAATTAATTCATATATTAAAATTTATATCAATGAGTTTCTGATTGTCTGTTTTATTCAATGAATTTTATATTTTATTATTATTGTTTATTTGATGTTCAGAAATTTTCCTAGTTTTTGTTGGTGGAGTTTTTTTAAGTTGGCTTTTTGATATTTTTTAAAAAAAATTTTATTTAATTATGCATACAAGAACTGGTGTGCAGACCATGGGCACAGGAAGTGAGAGGATTCACCAGAGACACAGTGGGGAGCAGAATAGGTAGACTGACTGAAATACACTGCTGAGGGGAGCAGTAGGCAAGACAGGAGAGTTCTGCTGTACCATGTGGGTCACCTCCCTGGCTGGGGATTGAACTCATGCTGCAGTGACTGTGGAAGCCCCACAGTGTGGCGCTCAACCCCTTGTGCCACAAGGGAGGCCCTGGCTTTTTTATTTTTTAAATATATCTCTACATAGATACCTTTTCACCTTCTTGGGCTCTATTATCCACATGGGGTTTTCTTCTTGCTTCATCTCTTGGATACTCTCCTTCTCCTGCTCAGCCTCTAACACCCTCTCTGGGCTCTTCAGGTCCAACTCCACTTTCCTTGTTAGTGGCATAGACTTTCTTCTTGCCCACACTCACCTAATGTCTTTGGGCTGAATTATTCAGGAGACAAAAGGGAAGAATAACTTTTGTCCTCACTGCTGTCCTTAAGTATTTCCTCTAGATCTTCATTGAATTGTTAAATTTAACATTAAAAATGGTTTTTGAACATCATTCTTTTCATGGTAACTCTGTTGATCAAGAAGATATGAAGATGAGTCACAAAGTTATCACCTTTGGGGACACAGACTATCATGGAAACTAAAGCATAAGTCTGAGGATATGAAATTAGTGGTACTAGTATTGTAAAGGAGGAAAGAGAGCAGAAATGTGAAAAGGTCATTTTGCCTGCAGATGTGAGGAGACTTCAAAGAGGTCTCATTCAGGCTAAGTAAGGATATTTCAGGTGAAAGGAACCACATATATAGAGGCACAGAAACCTGAAAATGCATGAAAATTTGGGGAATAGCAAGGGATCAGGATATTTGACATTTCAAAGAAAATGGAAGGAAATGACACTATGAATATATGTTAAGATAAAAGCAGGGAAAAGAATAATTTGAGTCAGATTAGGACTTTGAGTTTCTATGTTAATGTGTAAACTTTGCATATAAGATGAAATTTGTTTTAGAAATTTAACTTTAGCAGTGGTGTGGAGAAGAACTGGAATGACATGAGATGTCAGTTTAGGAAGATATTGTCCACCCTTTCTTCTTGGCTAAGCAAGAGACCAGGACTCTGGACTACACTAAGTCTTCCAGAGACAGGGATGGCAGGGAATTCTGGGCCTTTAGGTCTGAGGCAAAGACAGTAAAATTCTGGTAAAGCAGCGCTCTAGAAAAATAAACAGCTCTTACTTGCAGCAATTTCTATAGTCTAACTAATGCCCCCCCCTATGGCCAGTTTCAGACTAACAAGAGCTCATTATTGAACAGAGTTTGGGGGAGATCAGCATAGTCTGCTCTCCCTGGCTAGTGCCAGCTTGCTCTTGCATGATCCTGGAAGTTGAGGGGGGTTCTTCCAAAGGGGTGGGACATTAGTAGAAGTGTCTTAGTCTCTTCAGGCTGCTATAACAAAATACTATAGATGGAGTGACTCAAACAACATTATTTCTCACAATTCTGGGGGAGTTCTGGGACTCTTTGATCAGCTTGCCAGGAGACCCAGTGTCTGGTGAGAGTCTGCTTCTTGGTTTACAGATGGAAGTCTTCTCACTGTGGTCTCACCTGGCAGAAGGGGCATGGGAGCTCCGTAAGCACGAAGAGATTAAGTAAATTGTGAAGTCATACAGCTGGTCAGGGTATGGCTGTCTGGGGAGACCTGGCAATCTGACCCCAGAGCTGGAGCTGATGTTCTATAATATTGCTCTACCTAGCTGCACTGGCCAAGGGGGAATATGCAGAGAATACAAAATATTGGTATCTCAAAATATCACCCACCTGCATAAATTAGGTCAGTTCAGAGTCTGACATATAATCGATATGCAATGAATGTTTTTGTATTAATTGATAAATAAATGCTCACATGTCACTCATTTTTGAAATCAGTGTTTTATAGTATTATACTTCTGTCTTGCTTTTTGATTTTGGGTATTTCAGAATGAAGATGGTCTTTCAGTAGTGCATTGTATTTTCCCAAATATCAAAGGTGAGTTACATCAGACCATGCACTTGTTCATCTTCAAAAAAGCTGAATCTTGTACTCTTGGACCATGGAGCTCTTCTTCATCAAAATTAGCTTGGTTATTCATACAATAAGTCTCTCTTCTTCTATTTAAAATATTTATGCATACAACAGCTGGGGTACTGGCTAGAGGTGCAGGGGTGAGAGGATTCACCAGAGACAGAGTGGGGAACAGAACAGGCATATTTATGTATGTATATATATGTGTGTACACACACATATCTCCCTGCTGAGGGCAGCAGCGTGGGAGACGGGAGCGATCTGCTGCGCCATGTGGGTCAGCTTCCTGGCCGGGGATCGAACTCATGTTGCAGTGGCTGCAGATAGCTTCATAGTGCTGCAACTTAATGCCTTGCGCCACCAGGGGGCCCTCTCTTGGCTTATTTTGCCCTGAAGAAGCATGTCTAAGGCAGGCCTGGCTATTACTGCTGAGGATTTCATGAGGTGGCAGTCAGTGCTGCAGAGGTCTAGCTGGATCTGGGTGTAGTGTCCGCATATCCTGTCTGAAACAAGTGCTCTGGGACCTGTCTTTGCCTTTCTTCGAGCTTATTGTATCAGAAGATCTGCTTTCGGTAGAAGTCAAGAATGCACTGTTCCAATGCGATGATGAGAGGCAGATCTCCCACTAAAAGAAAAACTGCATTTTGAAAGGCTGAGTAGGGTGGCACTTAAAAGGGAATTCTAACTGGTTTATTTAGGGTGCTGAGAAAAAGATCCAGCATAAGAATGTTACCTGGCAGTGAGCCCACATTTTCAACTGATTGTGAATTGAAGAGATTTTCATCACGTTGGGGTCTTTGCTTTCTCAATATTGTGTGCGTCTGCCATGGGAAAACAAGTGAGGATACACAGGCTGGCCTGGTGTCATGGTTACACTCATGAATATGAGCCACACAGTCGTATCAGAACCCACACCACCTCATGCTGGCTGGCCTACTTGAAGTGAAAAACTGAGCAATAATTTAAATGTATTTCTCAGATTTTTGATCCTTGCCTTCTAATTTCTTTTGCATAAGGAGATATTCTGAGGCTATGGTGATAGTTTTAAGTAAAAGGAGGCTTTAGAAATTTTTACTTTCCTTGTTAATTTTTTTCAAGTGGCTTCAGAATTACATACTAAATACATATATCTGTAGAGACATATATACATAAATATAATCCTGTGTGTTTTCAGGTGACTCAGTGCAACTGTATTCGTGCAATGACTCAGCAATTCAGGTTGCTTTAATCTTGTAGCTCTACCAACTTCACACAAGACCACCATGTCTTAGATGAAAAGTAAGGAGGCTAATGAGTTGTACAGTAACTTTTCATGCTATCAGCCTTCAAATGACATATATCAATCTCTTCTGCTACCATTTCATTGACCAGAAATCCAGAAATCCATGAACCCAGAATAATCTGCAGGACACTGGGAAGAATAGTCTTCTGTGTGCCCAGAAAGAACTAGATATTGGTGAACACTGTTAAGGATTGTGATAGCCCTGTGGTCTATACAGGCTCACCAGCATCAGCGTAATTCAAATCTTACATAGCCCGAATAAATATGTTAACCCCTGAATTTGCTGCAGCCTATAAACATTAACAATATGAAACTCCTTATGTTGTGAAGTCCATTTCTTACTTGATATTCCCCAAGTGAACGTCCCCTTCAATAGAATTTCTTCTCCATTTTTCTCATTTTTTAGTGTTCCTTCAGTTTTGTGTCATTTTTTATTTCATTTTTTAGTGTTCATTCAGTTTTCCAGAGGAATATTCCACAAGTCATTGGGTAGAGCCTGGATTCCTTTGATAGCAGCTGTAACCCCAGGAACTGATCAACACCTCAAGAGTTGAGTTATTTCAACTCTGAATCTTCCATGTACTACTGTAAAGGCATTTAGAGTTGTATGATGCAATTGGCCTCAATCTCTTAGTGCATATTTTCTGGGTTATCTGGTTGTTTTCCATCACAGTGAGTGGATATCTAAAGTCCAAATGGAAATGACAAAGTTAGGGCTGAATGAGGCAGGTATAGGTATCAGAGGGATCCAGCATTCACATACTCCATTTATAATGCTCTTCAAGTTTCTGCCTAGTTTCATATTCCTGCATTCCAGAGAATTCCTTTTAAATTTCATATACGTCAGCTGGCAATGAATTCTCTCAGTTTTAGTCTGAGACAGTCTTTACTTCTCCTTCAAAAGACTATCTTTATAGGAAAGAGAGCACTGGGTTGAGAGTTTTTTCTTTCAGTGCTTGCAAAATATCACCCCATTGTATGTTGTGTTGCCTGTTTTCTCAGGAGACGTCTCCTGTAATCTTTCCTGCACCGTAAAGAACTATATAGGGTCTGGGATTTTACTCTGCTTGAAAGCTTAACATTAATCTGCTGTAGTTTCATAGAAGATACAGTTTCATAGCAGAAGACCAGAGACTCCTGAATCAGAAACGTAGAAATTTATTACTCATGGCACAGAAAGCACCGTGAACACCAACATATTTACATCTGTTCCTCTTGACCCCAAATCCCACACAGGTGATGCAAATAAGCCCAAGAACCCTGAATTTAGGGGAACCAAGTATTTTATAATGAGCGGACTCATGACTTGTTTAATCTGGAGAAAGACACTGAATCTTCTAAGACTATAAGCAGATCTGCTCTTTGCTGGGGAAAGAAACATTTTTGATCTTGTAAGGCTGGTTTGCACACAAACATTCTTGGGATAGTTTGGAACAATGGGCAATCTGTACCTTATTTTTCAAGATTTTCAGAAACAGAGGTCCATAGAGAGTTGTCTCCAAGCAGAAAGGTATACATAATATACATATAAATATTGTATAAAATATACAATACAATAAACTATATATTGTATAGTATATACACTACCACTATGTATTAAATCATCAGATTTAATTCTCATTTTATAACTGGAAGTTTGTGCCTGAACAACATCTCCCCTTTTCCAACACCCGTTGTCCCCTGGTAACCGTGATTCTACTCTCTGTTTCTGAGTTCAGCTTTTTTAGGTACTTCACAAAGGATTTGCTTTCTCTACCTAACTTATTTCACTTAAAATAATGCCCTCAGTGTCCATCTAATTTCCACAAATACTTGTGTGTGTGTGTGTGCGCGTGTGTGTGTGAGAGTGACACTGGGAGTCTTATATACATGCACACATTTGAATACCTTCAAAAGATAGAACTTGGTTCCACACCTTTTAAAAATCATTTCTCTTACTGTTCTTGAGGTACCTTATATAGATGCATTATATACAATGCCACATAGAAATTGCCTTTGTCATGGGTTGAATTGTGTCTCCCAATATTTCACATGTTAGTCTCAATAGTTAGTACCTCAGAATGTGACTGTTTACAGTCAAGTTCTTTGGGGGAGTAATCAAGTTAGGATGAGGTCACTAGAGTATACTCTATTCCACTATGGATAGTGTTCTTAAGTAAATGGAAAATTTGGGTGCAGATACAGAGGGAAAAATATGTGACAACAAAGGGAGAAGACAGCCAAGGAGGGAGGCTGGAACAGATCTCTCCATCAATGCTCAGAAGGAAACAACCCTCTGACACCTTGATTTTGGACTTTCAGCTTCCACAACTGTGAATTTCTATTGTTTAAGCCACCCATTTTGTGGTACATTATTACGATAGTCCTAGAAAACTAACAGGGTCTGTAGCATAGAAGTTTTTTGATTACTAGGACCATGTAACAGATTGAACTAGACAGTGAAGATGGCTTCTCTCCATGATAATAGGTCTTTACCTGGAAAGACTGCGAGGAGAGGTTGACTCAGCAGCTGAGTGGAATCATTCAAAGCCTCATCTGTCACATGTGCTTGGGTTGGGATTAGAGTTACTAACTGGAGTGCTTAGAGGAGGCCTTCTGTGTGGTTTGATTTTCTCACACCTTGATGGCTTTAGGAAAGTTGTTCCCCATAGGTGGTCACTCAGAGCTCCAAGCACACATGTGCCAGTTTATACACTGGTGGAAGTTGCACCCCCTTTTATGACCCACACTGGAGTCACCTGGAGTCACTTCTGGCATACTCCATTGGTCTGAGCAGTCACAAGTGTGTCTAGACTCAAGGCTGAGCTTTGTGTGCATGTGTGGGGGTGATGGGGAGGGTGTTGATGTGGGAAATGTTTAAAACCTTCATGATTTACTGAAATTTTTCCTTGTAGGAACAGTCATGTTTAGTTTAAAACATATTGGTCCTCACATTTTTGGGGGCCTCCCTGGTGGTGCAGCAGCTTGAGCACTGCATTGTGAAGCATCTGCAGCACAGCAGTGCCAGTTTGATCCCTGGTCGGGGATGGGACCCACATGGCACGGTAGATGTCTCCTGCCTCACCCACTGCTCCCCATAGCAGTGTGTTTCAGTTAATCTGCCTGTTCTGCTCCCTGCTCTGTCTTTGGTGAATCCTCTTACCTCTGGCTTGTACTTCAGGTCTTGTATGCATAAATAAATACATCTTTAAAAAAAGTACACATTTTTGCAAGACTTGGCCCACATGAGATTAGAAAAATAGTATACAGTTAGATGAAATATAGTCAAAAAGCCAAATGAAAAAAGTTAGATATGATTAGATAAGAAATATACTAGAGATGCTATGTGAAATTCAATGAGTGGAACCTCTTATCTTCTTCTTTTGAAGATGAGTAAGATCAAATATAACAGCTAAAGTTTTCCACCAAGAGTATTAATGTAGGGGAATGTTTAGATCAACATGTTAATCAGAGGCTCATGCCCTAATCTTAGAGAGTTTGAATCAGAACTTCTCTTGATGGAGTAAGAAATTTTGAAACTCAAATGTCAAAAATATGGTTACAACTTGCAGTTCTATAGGAAAGGAAGGCCAGATGCGCTTCTTCTCTCAGATGAGAGTGAATACATGATAAGCCCAGCAGGAAATACGATTTCTGCTGTAGCTGTAAATCAGCTTAACTTCTGGGCAGGATGCTGTGCTAGGTGTCCTGGGAGGTGTTGAGATATGTTAGGACATGGACCTGACTTTCGAGGAGTTAGTAATTTCTGTGACAAGCTGTTACAGCCAAAGAACAGAAGGGTTAATCTTGGCTAATAAAGGTTGGAACTAGGTTCAGATCATCCTGTTTATCCAAAGAGCTTTTCTGAGTCTCATCAATATGTCTTTAATGACAAACGTTACTTTCTATTTTTCTTTGAAAAGCAAGAATAAAATTAATTAATGACTTCGACGTGAGGAAGGATTTTCATGGCATGCTGTCTTTCTAACACTGAAGCGTTCCAAGCTTGATTTGAGCAAGTATAGGAGACTATCTGATCTTCAGAACGAGGCTTCCAGGTATTTCAGAGAAATTTGATGCTCGTTGGGGATCCATGTGGTAACTCATGTGTCACAGTTTCCATTTTAGTTAGGTTGGATCTATGTCCTTTATACTGACTGTATGATGCCCACGGGCTTGTGAAGGCAGAGGGAGGGAGCAAAGTTGGTGGCTACCAGTTTCTAACTAGGAGCATATTCCAGCAAGCTACTGGATATGCGTGTTAACTTAGATACCTGCCTCTCATATGAGAGATGAGCACTTTTACTTCAATTTTGGGTGCACTGGCTGACCCTGAGCTGGGGCTTGGGACAGTGAGTCCAAGCCGTGAGTGCTTTAAGAACATTTTAGAAGCCTTTTGTCAGATGTTACACACTGGGTTTCATGGATGTCAGTACCATTAGTTTTCAAAACCAGATGTTTGGGAGTTTGGTCTCTCAGACACAAGTCTTAAAAGTTAGGTTGTCTGGTGTGTGATTCAAACACCATGATCCTCAGGGAGAAGTTCTAGATTTTGATCCAAAGTCAAGAGTTGTGTTTTTTCCTGATTGATTGTGGGTCATGGTACCAGGAGAGGGAAAGTTGCTGTGATTTATGGCAAGATCATGCCCCAATTGCTCCCACTTGCTTTGATTTGGTTTTCTTTTTCTTTGCGTAATGTGCAATCTTTGCTCAGTCAGCCTTTAGGTAATTTTTTAGAAGAAGTTGTTTCATACGTAGCTGTAGTCTTGCGTGCCTGTTGGAAGGTGAGTGCAAGATCTTCCTCTGTCACCATCCTGTATGGGAATTCCCTTGTGTGAGCTAGGGGCTAAAGTATGGAATAGCAGCAGTGAGTTCTCTGTGGTTGCACTTCCCCTACCTTGGCAATTGGGCCATGTGTTGAGAAGTGTGTATTGTTTTGGTTTCTGAGTGAGTAGGTGGAGTAGAGCCCCTGGCTGATCTATCCTCAGTTAAGAAATACATCTTTATTGCATTAAGCCCTTGAGATTTCAGGGTTTCTTACCACAGGTTGGAATAACAAAGCATGCTTTTAGCATAAACATAATTTAACCCTGAGTAAATGTATCAAGGAATTCCATAAAAACATCTGAGAGATAAAGGCAGGGTTGAGAACAAGTCAAGACTGAAAACTGTAAGTGCCATCTCTAAATTAAAAGAAAAAATCAAATTATGATCATTTGTTATAAGGTATTTTAAAATTTTGAGCAGTTAATCAATATGACATAGACTACTGTTTTAAACAATGAACTTGGTTTTTATAGACAAACCTCAGAGAAATACCTGGCTCTCATGCTTCAGTTCATCTCTCAGATTTCCTCTCTTTCCTCCAGGAGTTAGAGATCTTCAAGCCCTTACTCTATCACCCAGGGCATAATTATCCTCCCGTTGCTAACAACCCCCACACCCCAAACTACAGGTACATGCAGAGGAGAGTCTAACCAACCCAAAAAAGCATGCTTTGTTAGTCCAACCCAGTTTTTTCAGATAAGTATTTAGTGATGATCCAGTTAGTTTTGCTTCTAAGAATTTATTTCCCAGACAATTTTCATATTTCTAATACAAATAAAAGTTTTGTGGTTTTAAAAAAAAGTGAAGGGATATTGTCTGGGTATTTATGAACTCCTTTAACAGGAACAGCTTCAGATTTTACAATTAAAGAGAGAGATGCTTAATATCTATTCATTCAGTAGATACAGGGAAAACTTAGATTTGTGTTTATGTATTGTCCCCAATGGTAGAATAGTTTTTCTTAATATGGGTTCGGTTAGTATTTGAAAATACAGGGTTAGTACAGTGCTGTATTGACAAGTCAGTACTCCGAGAAAGAGTCACGCATTATATTAGCATTTGCTTAAAATATGCTCACAAGCAGGTGGACACAAGATGGTACAACAGATATTGTCAGAGTTTTCCAAGGGCAATTTATCTTCATTCATAATTATATGTATGTGCATGTATGAAACCAAAAATGTAATGGTAATAATTTCTGTTTTCTAAAGCAAATGCCTTGTATTGCTGCTGAGCATTGGCGAGTAAATAAATCAGCACTAGCAAATCCAAAATCATTCTTCAGGCAGGGATTCTACTAAACTAATCACCCAAGAAAATAAATGAACGTACCACAAAGATTAATTAGGAAACTTGTGAAATCTGGGTGCGCTTGAGCGGGGTGTGCTTGCTAGGCAGCAGGGAAGTAGAATTGACACATGATGGGTCGTCCATTATTAAACCTGAGAGACAGATCAAAGCTCCATTCCAGTCTAATTAGATCAAGCAAGGTGTTATTTATATCCATTTCTGTAAGACAACTAGGTTTATAGTGAAATATCTTTGTAATATATTCCAAGAGATGGAATGCTGAGTGTTGGCAAAGACTAAATGGCAGAAAAATTACATTTCAGATCCTAGGCAGGACTTTTTAATACTATAATGATTTTATGAAAGAATAAAATAGGGACAAGGCAACTTTCAATGTGACTGCATGAACAAGACTCCAGTATTCCAAAGATGGGGGATTGGAATGAAGGATATGCCTAGAGATGAGACATTTCTGTGGGTAAATATCATCTTTGATTCTGCCAAAGGCAATTCTCTCTTCAGATCTTGTGATTTTTAGTTTTACATTAATGTCTCAGCAGCAGCCTTTGGTAATGTATTTACATTCCCAACACAAAGCAGAAATTCTGCAGATTTAAAAAAAATGCATTTAAAACTTTATAGGCATATATCTACCCAGATAAAAACATTCCTTTTTGATGCTCATTTGCAGAAGTTCCTTGACCACCTGATGTATCTGATATTCAATCTGCCTTTTGAGATTGGAGGCACGGCTGGGCTTACCCACCCCATTTATCATTACTCAGCACGTCCAGAAGTGTGCTCTCTAGGATGATTTGGCTATATTTGGGATACAGCAGCATTATTTAGCTTTTTGGATCCGTGCTGGCTAGGGTTTTAGTTTTGCTTCTCACTTGGCACAAGTCCATTGTATCAAAGTTTACCGTATGTAATTTAAAGGTACTGAACTAAGTGCTATTTAAGCTTCTTCCTGCTCCTGTAATCACATGGAGATCAGAGCAGTGGCTTATTATTTATTTCCCCCTATTTCCTAAGCACTTGGAAAAAGTTTATGTTAGGAAAGTTTTAAAAAAAATACAGGACTGGAAGGGACCTTAGAAGACTGGTCATCTCCAGCTAGATTTCAACTTTCAGATAGATGTACTGATCACTTTTGACAGTGATTAGGAAAATAGAAATTAATAAACATTTGCTGAGCTCTTACCATGGGAGGCTGACTTGATCCTCTAAACAGCCCTGGATGAATGTTGCTGCTGTTTTATTTGGCAGCCTTGGGTTTTGGCCTTGGAGCTGCGTGGGGTTATGAGCTGGCCAAAGGCATCGTTGGGGTTTGCACCCAGATCTGCTTGCTTCTAGAGTCAGACTGCTTTGCCCTCGACAGACTCTTAAAAATATTCATCTAAAAAAGTTCTGCTCAGCATCAGAAATCCACTCATAAAAGCAAGGAGTTTGAATGGCTATGAACTGAGGAAAGGGGGGCAGAAAACAGCTCCTGCCATTACTGAGACCTGGAAAGCTTGATTTGTCCCAGGGCTGTGGGTGTGTGTCAGCGGCAATGCTGACAGTGAAGCTCTGGCGGTTTCCTCCAGGACTTTGATTTCTCCTCCTACTATAGAAAAATCATGTTGAGAGAGAACCTATAACTACAGGTGAAATGATGTCTGTGGAGCCTGAGCCTGGAGGGGTGGAGGTGACTGCTGGCAGAGCTTGTGTGTGTGTGTGTGTGTGTGTGCTGAGACTATTCTCTCAGCTGTAAGGTATCCATAACAGATTGTTCCTACCAGTCTTGTAAGATGACATGGGGGTAAGCCGTGAGACAGAATGTTATTTCTCTGGAGGGAAGCAGACGTCAGTGTCTTATGGTATAGCAGAGTTATATTATGTCGAGGATAGGGAAACCCCGATTTCTCTGTTTTTGAAGAGAAGGCTTGGCTGTTCAGGCTGCTGCATGATCAGACACAAAATGTTTTCAAAATAATTCAACCCTATTGAAATTCATGCATAAAGACAAGGCTTAAAGAGAACAATGGTTTCAAAGCCCAAATCTATCAACAATAAGCATCTGTCCTTAGTGGTTTGTATAATGTCAACCTGTGAAGCAGAAATGATAAGCTCGATGCCATCTCCTTTCACCTATTTAATATAATAAATGTCAACAAACTTTTCACAATTTTCTTTTAAGTATAGCACTGATTCAAAGTAAAATTGAAAATATTTTAAGAATTGTTCCTAAATTTTAATAATCATTTAAATGCAGCTAAACTGCACTGGATTACCCATCAGAGGGTCACATGTGCATGACAGGGGTTAAGCATAAAAGTGCCCCCAGTTACATACAATGATATCCAACACTCAGAAGGCCTTTGAGGAGAATGCAGAGAGAGCACGGCTATCCAGCAGAGGACGGTAAAGTCCCAGCTTTCTTTCTGAGTGCTTTCCTTTCAGATGACTGCAGTAACATAATGCTCTGAAGCTCTCGGGCAGCTGACATGTAATTGTGGACATTAAACATTTCTGAGGAGAAACATAGAATGTATTGTGAGGTCAGTGAAATTCATTGTCAAGACTCTCTGTTGCTCTGACCCCTTAACATGCCAGTGCAGAGCCCTCACTGATTTACAGAATCGTGCATATTGTCAACTTCCTTGACCAAACATTCGTGTCATCTTATTTTGTTTAAATAATACAGCAGCATACTCTGTGTATTAGGGCTGTATTTACCTGGCTGGCTGTGAACGAATTGTGTCATTTTCCTATTTTGTCTTTGCTATTTTTGAGCCTTCGTGTTCTCTTGAGTAACAGACTATTGGGACTTTATAAGGTGGAAGGAGGTTTATGTTCTTCTTCCCCAGCCCTCCAGTCTTCTCCCTTCCAGAGTTTCCTTAGGAGTTTACTGGCAGTTTGGCTTAAGTGGAAAATGCAGATCATTTTCTGTTCTTTAAGAGAAATGAATCCTCAAAGGACAGAAAAGAAAATAGAGAACGATAGTGGAAGTCTGTTGAATTCTCCTAGTGTTTTGGTTGTCACTCCTTGCTCTGGGAGAAAGAGGTTGTTGTTTAATGCAGGGGCTACAATAGACTATTTATATGGTCAAATTGATATAAAATGCTATGGGCACAAGCAGTTGAGAACCACTAATTACTATGTTTCTTTGGGAAAAGTCATGAAAAATTGTTGGGCAATAAAAACAGAGTGGTAAGCCACATTTTCAACTGTGCTCTCTGCAGCCACCCTGCTGTTTGTGGTCCATGCTGGCACTTACCAGTAGGTAGTCACATTACATATCACATCACAGACCTAGTAAACCAAATGAGAAAAGACTGCAAAAAGCCCCCAAATATGTATTCTTAGTTCAGAAAATCTTAAAAAGACCTGTCATAGTTTGTGCTTCCAACTCAGCCATCTAGTGGTTTTGTGACATTAGCAAACCCTTGACAATCAAAGGTCAAGGTTCTGACCCTCTTGGAAAGTTCCTGGAACAGAAATTATTCAAAGTAGTGTATTGTACTCCACAAAAAGAAAATATCAGCACTTACAACATGCTAACTCTTCAGCACACAACTGGTGAGTGAATGAAGGAAGTGAATTTAAAAAAAAAAATGATCAGGACCAGGCCCTCTCAGGTGGCCTAAAGGTTGAGTCTCAGCGCTATCACTGTTAAGACCTGAGTTCAATCCCTGGCCAGGAAGCTAACCCATATATGGCACAGCAGACCTCTGCTGTTCATCCGCTGCCCCCCTTTGCAGTGTACTTCAGCCCATCTGCCTGTTCTGCTCCCCACTCTGTCTCTGGTGAATCCTCTTACCCCCTGGACCTCTGGCTTATACCCCATGTCTTCTATTAAAAAAAAACAAAACAGGACCCAATATATTAAGGATTATTTTTGTAACACAAAATGTGATTTATCTTTCCCCATTAAAATATGAACAGTTTTGCTATTAAAATCTTATTTTAATCCATTTATTAAGCTTTGGTATTTTTTATGATTGATTAAGACCTATTCTTAATAACATGGATACATTAATTCCTGTAAGCTTAGATAAAATACAAATACATGTTATAATTACTATGCTGGATATTGTGAGGTATGCAAAAAGAAAATGGAAGACTAATTCTTGCCTTTGAAGTGTACAGTATAATTGGGGAGATGAAACCAACCCACATAAAAGTACTAAGAATAGTATAAGACATTCTATCATTCAGAGTTGGATTTTTTTTTTATTGCAGATAAGAAGTATAATAAATTAGAAGAGAAAGATCACTGGAGACAGATGTAGTTTAGGGAAACTTTATGGATGAGGTGGACTTGAACCAGATCATGAATATGGAATGCCATGGGCAGAGAAGATGAAGACCATTCAAGGTATTAACTCTCCTTGGACCCTGAAGTGGGGTTTTCTTATATGTTTGAAAGAGCGCCTGTAACACTGATAATCATTTACCTGGCTATCCCATTTCCCCTATTAGTGTAAATTATTGAGAGGCAGGAGCCATGCATTAGTATCTGGGGGCTCCTTTCTTTGGCTGGCCCATAGCATGAAGTTCATAAGCACTCTATGAATACAGGAACTGAGGCTGAGAACTGGAAATGAGCATGGCGCATGTGTGCAGGCTTAGAATGAAGAGGAGCAGATACAACACAGTTGTAACAGAGAGCGTGTGATGACAGGGGTAGGGGCTGGTTAAAGGCAGTTCGTGACTAGTATTGTCAAGGTAATTAAGGAGGAACTGAGATGAGATATGGTAACCATAGGAAACCAGTTGAGCAGGAATGTGATTTAGAGGTAGTGCTATTTCGAGGTAGTTAATTCTGACTGAGGTGTATAGACTGTAGACTAATCAAATATAACAATACAAAAGTTTCTAAATTAGCATTCTGTTTATTTTTTTTTATTTTAAAGATTTATTTATTTATGCATACAAGCACTGGGGTACAGGCCAGAGGTGTGGGGGGTGAGAGGATTCACCACAGACAGAGTAGGGAGCAGAACAGGCAGATCAATGGAAGTACACTGCTGAGGGGAGCAATGAGCATAGTAGGAGAGGTCTGCTGCACTATGTGGGTCTCCTCCCTGGCCGGCAGCAGGGATCAAACTCATTCGGTTTGCTTCATAGTGTGTTGCTTAACCCACTGCACCACCAGGGAGACCCCAGCATTTTGTTTTTTTAACTTAAAATAATGGATGTACATGTGTAAGTTATGGGTCAGCATAGATTCACAGAGAAGAAAAAAATTACCCCTAGCAGTATACAATAAAAATAGAAGTGATGCCTTGAAACAATGGAACTATTTAGTATGTTCCAGCAGATCCTATTACT
The DNA here is from genome assembly GCA_019455555.1 of Galemys pyrenaicus. Taxonomy (NCBI): domain Eukaryota; kingdom Metazoa; phylum Chordata; class Mammalia; order Eulipotyphla; family Talpidae; genus Galemys; species Galemys pyrenaicus. The sequence goes on from JAGFMF010011796.1 coordinate 15,826,615, forward strand.
TTATTCTTCCTAACTTTAATAATAAACAAGGGGCCACTAACAAGTAATGATAGACTTCAGTTTGAAACATGATGGTTATTCTAACAGGGTAACATTGGAAGTTCAGAGGAAAAATCCCCCCCCCCCTTTTTAAAAGATGTTATTTATGTATATAAGAGCTGGGGCCCAGGCCAGAGGTATGGGGGTGAGAGGTTTCACCAGAAACAGAGTGCGTAGCAGAAAGGCAGATCTGAAATATATTGTTGAGGGGAGCAGCGGGTGAGGCAGGAGTGGTCTGCTGCGCCATGTGTGTCCCCTCCCTGCCTAGGGATTGAACTCCATTGCTGCAGTGGCAGTGGAAGGCCCACAGTGTGACGCTCAACCCCCTTGGGCTACCAGGTTTTCCTAGAAACAGCTTCTACTACCTGTAGAACAATGTTTTTCTAGAAGAAAGTGTGGTAAACAGGAAGTGTCAAGTAAAAGCATGAGCAAATGAACTGTTTCATTTGTGACCTGTGCACTCGATGTTGCTCAGATGAACAAAGTATGGGATGAGGCTCAGACACAGGTCTTCAGCTGGGCTGTACTTATAATCGACAGCCAGGGACTTAGTGGGAAGATATGGGTTTGGTTGGCAAGATTTTATTGGTTTAGCCATTTCACCTTATTTGTAATTGTGGGAAAAACCATCATCCAAGCCACATTTGATGCCTGTTCATTCTTTAAATTCAATTCAAATATTCCATCCATAGGTAGAGCTAGAAGGGATTATGCTGAGTGAATAAAGCCAGAAATAAAAGGAAAAATACTGGATGGTGTCATGCATAGGAAGGAATGTAGAGGAAACAAACAAGGGACTAAGGAAAAAAATCAATTACAATAAATAAAGACTCAAAATCAACAAACAACTATATATCTGAGACATTTCTGAGGGGAGGAAAATGTAGAAGGAACAAAATGGGTGGGAAGAGCACAAGGGACTATGGTGATGGAGCATTGGTGAAATGGTGATGGGAATTCCACGGGGATGAGAAATATACACTGTACAAAACTGAAAAGTAATGTAAAAATATATGTAATAAAAAACTAAAACTAAAAACACATATTCCACCCGAGCTGACGTTTCAAATATTCCACCCGAGCTGAAGTTTTCTCTCTACCCCCTCCACCCCGTCATCTCTGTTATTGCAGACCTTGTACCTATCTCCTGGACACTGGTCATCCACATTTTTAGCACACCACACTTCGATGGCAATTTACATGTCAGAGTAGACTCTGATTTTCTTGAGGGGTACACAGAGATCCACAGTCCATTATCATTATTTTTGCATCTTCAGGATGGGGATGAGAATTTTGCATCTTCGGAGGGGATGAGAGTTAATACTTTACTAAGGAAAGGATGGTGTGGTGATTAGAGGGTAAATTTTAGGCTAGTGTAGGGGAGCAAACACTTGCCAATGTGAAATATGTCATTTTTAGAACAGGTTGATTTTATGGGAGGAACTCTGAAGGCTAGATAGAGACATTGCCATGTAAATTTTTCTCTGTAAGGGCATTTTCCTCACTATAATGGGAAGACATCTCCTATCTCTTTTCAGTGGACAGGTTAGAACTAAAATCTGCGTACCTTTGTTGACTGTACCACCTTTTGTAACTCCCTGACAGACGTCAACTTTCTTTTCCCTAAACTATGTTATATTAGCGCAGTTATTTAAGATGGAATCTGAAGTCATGTGGAGAGTTTTACTAACTTTCTCCCATGTACATAGGGAAGTATACATGTTGTTGTATTGTCTATAGCTAGTTTGATTATTTTCTAGTCTAGAAGAACCCAGATGGGTATAGGATCATTTTCTTTATGCTCCTACATTGGGACAGATTTATGTTTGAATGTTGATAAATGTAGATAAAAGTTGAGAATATAGGTAAATTATTTACTATTCTGAGTCTTATAGTTCTTGTCTGAAAGTGTAAGCTAGTGATATATACTGCACAAGGTTGAAAAGGATTAGAAGTTGTAATGTTTTGCCACTGCAAAAACTGGGGCCACTTTTATGATCCCCAATCTATATGAGCCCATAATATGGTTAAAGAGTCCTCTTTCCTTAATAGTGTCTCATTCCCATTCACTGCAGAAGTCTTGTATATCCACTTGCCCACTGGTTATTTACAGTTAGGTGTCAGATATGCAAATAAAACTCATATTTCTAAAGTTTTTGAACTCATTTATCCTAAACCTATCTGTTTTTTATGTTTCCCCTCATCTCTAAATAAAATCACCATCTACTCCACAAGCCATGCTCCAGACTTGGAATTTGTTCTTGAGTTTTTCCTCCTCTTTGCCCTCCACATCTAATTAGCCACTATGCCTTTCTCTCTGTCCATTTCTTTCCTTACCCAATTCTACCGTCAGCTCACAGTCAACATTTCTTTCTTTCTTCTCCACAGTGATCTATAAATGGCTATCCTGCTTTCACAATTGTATAACAATCTAATCAGTTTATATTTATAACACATAGATGTGAAGGTTTCCACACCATCCAAGAGTGGGTTTCATGTAGCTATCTTACTTTGTGATTTCTTAACATGATGTATCAGGACATGTGTTTGTAATTCTCCCTACCCTATGTAAATCCCCGAGGGAGGAAAACCATGTTTGTGTTGATAGCACTGCAAACAAACACAGTCGTTAGTAGGTAAACCATAAATATTTACTGAAAATAAGAAGGAATAAGGCAACCAGCACACTCACAGGAGCTTAGGTACTTTCCTCCTTTTTCTCTTACTTTCCTTCCATTCCTTTTCACTCCTTCTTTACCTTTTTCTCTACTCAGTTATTAGAGTTATTGGTTATGATTATCATAAGACGGTGGCAAAGATTAACAAAATAAAAGATTAGTTCAGATAGAGCCTTGGGAGAAGACTGGAGTCGGGGGAATGGAGGGGTTTTGTCATCTGTATGTTCTCAGATGCAGACCAGGAAGCTCTAGATTGATTGGTCGAGGATTAGATTTTTGGGAGAGGTTAAAACTGCAATAATGTATGAAGTCTAAGTTTGGATGAGAGCCAGGCATGGAGGACTCCATCTTGGACCTGTTGTTTTTTCTATTTTTTTTTTTAATTTTTAGTTTAAAAAATTTTTTAAAAAAATATTTTTTTATTCATACAAGAATTGGGGTACAGACCAGAAGTGCGGGGGTGGTAAAAGGATCCACCAGAGACAGAGTGGGGAACAGAACAGGCAGATTTGACTGAAACACACTGCCGAGGGCAGCAGCGGGCGAGGCAGGAGAGGTCTGCTGTGCCAAGTGGGTCCCTTCCCTGCCTGGCAGCAGGGATCGAACTCGTGCTGCAGTGGTTGCGTTTGCTTCATAGTGCGTTGCTTAACCCACTGCACCACCAGGGAGGCCCTTTATGCCCCTTCTTAATCCTTACTCCTTCACATCTTCTTATTTCTCCTTCCCTTGATTCTGAGAGCTCTGAAGGCTCAATGTGCCCCTAAAAATTATAAAATGCTGGATTTTAAGGGACATTAAAGATGTGTAATTTTGATTAATTTATACTATAGCCAGTTTTACAAGGGCTATTTGATATCCAATGAGCCTTCGAAAGGTCTGAAAGATTTTTCCCTCTCAAAACTATAATGTTACACTTTTGGTGTAAAATTAACTCAAACAATTGAAGACCAAATTTTTCCTGGCAGTTTCATGTCTTTGCTCACGAAAAGGTGTGCATGCCTCTCTTTGTCATTGGATGCCGCATAAAATGAACCTTCTGAAAGTTGTCAAGCAAGAGAAAATGGGACAGTATGTACCTACAGTCTGTCCTGGAGGGGCAGTTGCACATCTGTTTGAGTACAGATTGATTAAGTAGACTTGGCAGGGTGGGGTCTGACAAAAAGTAGGACTTAGTTGAAAAGAACCTAGAAAGGCAAGATTCTAGATTGAGGGAAGCTTAAGCGTGTCTCACAGGACTGGGACGATGGTTGTCCAAGGAGCAGAAATCCAGGCTAGTGCAGTTGTTGAGTAAAATTATGCACGCTGTCTTTGAAGAGGGTTCTGTCTCTACAGCGTGTGATAGTGATAACTAGGAGTATTTCAAGTACACGAGTGAAGCAAGTAGAGTGTGTCTTTGGTCTGCAAAATCTAGGCTTAGAGGAAATGTTTGAATTAGGGCTTTCTCCTACCAGCCCATGTTAAAAACTGGCCCAAGAGGAGGAAAGAACTCTGGTGTGACATTCCAGGAGCATTCCCACAAATCAAAAGGTGGGGTGGGTCTCCATGTTGGAGGGTGGATATATATTTATAAGTGAGGGGGAGGATCAGATGCCCCCAAATTGAGTCATGCCCAGCTGGGATTGGGTAGCGTGTTGTAGTGATGGACTTGGCTGAGGGATTTGGTCAGATAGAGGAGTCAGATTGCTAGAAAACTGTAGTTTTAGGCTAATTCATTTGGCCAAATGGTTTCATTAGGCTGGGGCCAGTCAAAAAAAGGGCAGGGAAAGCAGTGAGTCGGGCTCTGGCCAGCAGGGCCTGAGGCAGCCTCAAGACAGTTCTGAGTTCCCTATGATCTGTCATTTTTATTGGAGCCATTTTGATTTCCCTTTTCAAACCAAACTCCTCTTTTACTTCTTCCCCCTTCCCTCCTTTCCATCTCTTTCTTACTCCCTCTCTTTCTGTCCTCTTCCCCCTTTTATTTGTTATTAAAGTTACATGTAGTTGGAAGAATAAAATAATTCCATAAGGTCTGTTATGAAAAATAATCTGCTATCCCCACTCCATACTCTTTCCTGGAGGTAACAGTTTGGAACTTTTACTGCCAACTGCTCCCCCCACCCTTTTTCTTTTTTTGATATGTCACTATATTTAAAAATAACATGATTTTATGACTGCTTCTCAAATTTTCAATTTTAGTCATTTTTTATGGGAGTTAGGATTTTCCCTTTTTTTTCTCCCCTCACATACCCCCTCCTCAAATATCCTTTCCACTATATTCTAGTTTTTTTTTTTAAAGATTTATTTATTTATGCATACAAGCACTGGGGTACAGGCCAGAGGTGTGGGGGGTGGTGAGAGGATTCACCACAGAGAGCAGGGAGCAGAACAGGCAGATCAACAGAAGTACACTGCTGAGGGGAGCAGCGGGCACAGCAGGAGAGGTCTGCCTGTGCCATGTGGGTCCCCTCCCTGGCCGGCAGCAGGGATCGAACTTGTGCTGCAGTGGCTGTGGTTTGCTTCACAGTGTGTTGCCCAACCCACTGCGCCACCAGGGAGGCCCTATATTCTAGTTTTTTTAGATTAATATTCATTGTTTCATGATCGTGACTGTGTAGTTACCACTCATGGCTGAACTTTGCTGAGGCAAGTTATGATTGCTTTTCTTTTCTGTATGACTTTATGTCTTTTATGAACTAAATTGTTTTTACATTTGGTTACTGTCCTGTGTTTGAATTATAATTAACTCCACCTCCTCCTGCCCCCCAGCAAGTTGTCCGAATCTCTCTAAAAGTCCCCCTCCGTTAGGTGTTCTGAGACTTCCATCTTCTTGAGTAAATCCAGCATCGGGTGCCATTTTCCCTGCCAGTTTCAAGCGGACACCTCAGGTGCTTTGCATTACAAGCCCCAGCATACCACGGACTGGACTTCCTGGATGAGGTGCTGCTGTGGTGAATACAGGAGTGTCCCTGAAATATGGGTGTGAGGACTGGAGGACATCTGAGGCAGGAAGGCTCTCAGAGACATCGTCTCGATCTCATGCTGGATTATCTAGCTTGGCAGATAACAGGTTGAATTTCAGGTCTCTCCTCCCTGTACCCTCTGGTCCTGTGTGGCCTTCCTGCCAGTATGTACCAGGACTTGTACTGAACACTTTGCTCTCAGGCCTCAGCTACCCACTCTGGACCTGACCCATTTGTGCTCAAAGGGCTGGGTTATTTTGGCGTTTGATTAGGAGTCTGTTATTTGAAATCCCCCTCCCCTACCCACTGTTTTCAAACCCTCTCTATATTAAAAATCTTGACAACACTAAGAGTCCCACTTTTTTGTCTTTATGAGCATGGGTGACTGGGACCCTTAGCAAGGGCAACATGGATTTGCCCCGTTAACATTTGGGATCCCTGATGACCTCTTGGTTTCACCTGGCATCAGTTTTTGGTTCAATGACTAGCAATGAGCCTTCCACTAACAAATCTTTTCTAGAACCTCTAGACCTGATCCAACCCAGCCTTTCCTCTCGCCCTGTACTCAGCTGTCTTATCCTGGGGTCTTCCTTTACTGTCATTGTGGGACTAACTTTGCCACTTTGTTCCTGATTTCTGCATCTCAGTTTTCCTTTTATTTCAATTATGACTCTGTTTTGGTGATACACGTCCTCCTGGAAATTACTGATAAAGGATGCTTGTGAGATCTTTTAGTCATGATTCAGATGACTGAAATTAGAAACTCTGAGGAATGTTTAATAAAGGGGTTGTTTACCGAGGTGTGGAATGGTGCAGTCCTCAGGGGAACAAGACTCCTTTCCTGTATCATGGTCTATAGGAGGAAGCAGTTCCTGGGACCTGGAGACAGAAAAGACTTTTGAAGGATGAAATCAACCCACAATGATTCTGCAGGGATTTTTCTCCTTCCTGAAACTTATGTTAGTCAGACAATGGTCACTCTAGACTGATCTTTTCTTCTTCTTTTTCTTTTTTTTGCGTGTATAGGCAGTTTCTTATTCATTCATTCATTTTTTCTCATTATATTTATTTAATTGTACTTGACAACATTTGTATTCCCCGGGGAGTTCCCACCGCCATGTCACCCGTGCACCATCACCTCAACCTCAGTCCCTTGTGCTCTTCCTGCCCTCATCCCCATCTGTGCCCTCCCCTCCCTCTGCCCCCACCATGTTCCCTTTGGTCTACTTTAACCTTTTGATCTTGTTAAGTTTGTTTGTTTTTGGTTGTGATTACCCATTTCTTGGATCCTTTCTTCTTAATGTCATATCTTTTGTAGGAATTCAGGGCATGCTACCCCAAAATATGCCACTTTGGCATATCAATATTTTTAAATTGTAGACAGTAGGAAAATAGCAGATACAGGGAGAGGATTTCTCTGAACTCCCCTTATTTGCCTAAACACAGGTCCTCCAAAAGAAATTTAGTTTCACAGATCTGCCCAGGTGTTTCATCAACCAGGAGGGCCTGACTCCTGTGACAGGAGAGGAGACTTGAGGTAGATACCATAGTCGAACAAACTTTGTCACAGACTATCTCTCCTCCCATTCAGTCTCCTAAGTGCTCATTCATCTTTCCTAAAAATCATTTATTCTCCCCTAAGAGGTACATAACCTCACTTCCCTTCTCCTGTTAAGATGGAATATAAGCCTAAATTCTAAGCCACTTCTATACTCCTTTTCCCCCCGAGTATTTCCCATGTATATGTGCAGTATGTATATATGTATACATGTATTTATATGTGGGGATATCCACCGTAATAATATGTTTGTCTTTCTTTTATTAACTATTATTAACTCCTATTACAGGAGTCTTAGCCAAAAAGGATAGAGAAAAATTATTTTTTCTTCCTTACACTATCCTATTAATGACATCCTGAAAATTTACACTTAATCTTCTCAAAAGACAAAACATATTTTCCTTCCTGGTGCAGATCTAGGCATCTCTCTCTCTCTGCTTCAGACATTCATTGCCTTCATGCGAAACCTTAGGGCCTTGTGGTTTCAATCAAATTTGTCATTGGTTTTTCTACCTATTGGTGTTGGAGCTGTCTGTCTTTGATTCACCCATCAATTATTACATATTTTTTTGCTTTCCAACTCTGGTTTCTTCCCCCATCCTCCCATCCTTTTAGGTCTAAGACCTACAAAGCACCTTTTGCATGACACTGTAGAATTTTGTGAGGGAGTACAATTAGACATGTTGAAGTCTCCTTCCTAAGACAGTTTTATGTCTTGCACTCAGAAGAGCACTTTCTCTCCTGTAGCTGGCCAAGCTCATCCAGGACTCAACTGCTTTTGGGCTCCTTGAGGAATGAGAGTCCTGGCTGTATTGTTCAGCAAAGGACCAACAGCAGGGCCCCTGCCCTGAGGCTGGGCACTGCCTTCTCTTTCTTTTCTTTCCTCTTTTTCTTTATTTATATGTATTTGACATCAATTGTGGTCCCCACGGATTTCCCACCACCATTTCACCAGTGCACCATCACCCCAGTCCCTTGTGTTCTTTCTACCCTCAACTCATTCTCTCACCCCTCCCCACAAAGTGTTTCTGATTTGTCCTTGTCATTTTGTTTTTGTTGTGTTTTGTTAATTGTTATTATTCTTTATTTCATCCTCCATTTCCTGTGACCACAGGCAGCTCCCATCAGTCTCCTCACTCAGGAGTCTCGAGTTGAGCATGTGCTTCCCTGAGGTCTCATAGTTCGTTTCCTGAGGGACATAACTAGGGCTAGAAAAATCCCAGAACTTTTCCTGTGCCCCTGTCATGTGCCTCATTCTCTTTAATACCTCTCAGGTCAATGGCTTAGCCACTTCGCTAGGTATGTTTAAGAGACTTACAATGACTTACTGTATTGTACCATAAAACCTTTTTGCTTCCAAGTGGTAACTCTCTTATGCCTGTAGCTCAAGGAATGATAAAGTTGGAAGGTTTAAGCAATATTTTTGACAGAGAGATTTTCCTCTAGAGTCTTTGCTTATACAAAGTTGCCCCAGGGGCAAAATCTCTGTAATTTTGTTCTCATTTGGGAGCCAAACTAGCTAACTTTATTGGGGGTGAAGTAAGGTAAACTTTAGGAACACAGAGCTTTTGTAGCCAAAAGAGAAGAGGCTGCCTTGAAAATTTGTTATTACTGGGTTTCAATGTACTGAGATTCCAATCTTGCAGAAATGGACTGGATTTCATGGAATTTGAAGTCAATTGAAAGACAATCTGTTGGAATCATTTCATGAATTCAAAGCATTCAGAGAAAAAGTGTTTGCTCAGCTACGGTGATTGAGAAATTGAAGGCAGCTAGAGTGATATGTCATGCTTGGTTATGTGCGGCCCAGATGTCAGTTGGGAGTAAAAGCTGAACTTTGTTGTTGAAAGCCACCGTGCAAAGGAGAAACATTGATGTGGATTGCTGAGTGTTAGAGCATTATTTACTTATCCAGAAATAAAAGCATCCTTGCCTGTTTGGGCTACAGAGATAGCATCAATCCTTGCTATTGCCAGAGCCCAGTTGCTACCTTCTTTTTTTTTCTCTTTTTTTAATTTTGAGAGAGTAAATATTTAAATAGGCAATACAGAAAAGTTATTGCCAGCTTTCTTCCGCAGGCCATGGTTAGGAGTTAAAAAGGCAGAATTCACATGTGGAGAAAAAAATTATAGAAATTACATATAATCCTTTTAAGCAAGGGCATTGGGATTCTTGATTTTCAGTTGGCCAAACTGAGCAAACTTGTCTCTGAAAAGTCATTTTAAGAGGGAAAAAAATTATGAATTTTCTTAAGCCCTGTGATTAGAGTGTAATACGTATTTATGGTCCCCCTAGGCACCACACAATAAAAATGGTTAAAACCTTTAGTCCTTTTAGTAGTTCACAGTTTTATTGCCAAAGTTATTTTGTAGATTTTATGCTTAAAGCAAGGTCAGTGTATTGCACTGTATAAATTATTCTAAGTAATCGCTCAGTTATTTTATAGCTTAGTCACAGGATTTTTTCATTATTAAACGTAGCCTTTTCTTTAAACTTAGGATGAGAAGGGCAGTATAAATCACAGGGCAGCTTGCCATTGGGGGTTTCAGCTTTACCTGTGATAAGGGTTTAATAACAATCTGGCCCAGACACCAGTTCCCTCTCAATTACCTTTCCACATGGGCCTTAGTTCACACTGTTTATTAAAAACTCCCCTTGTAGTTTTTAAATGGAGTGTTTCAGATTAATGGCCCCTATGGATTTGAACTTCATTGCACTTCATTAAAGCTAGATTGTACAAAAGGTTACTTCAATTAAATCCAGAACGTGACCTTAAATCTGTAAAGATTTTTTTTCAAAAAATGTGATAAAATTGCCCTGACAATCCTTTGAGATTAACAGGGCGACATCCCTTTCGGACCCAGAGTACTTAAAACTTGGGAGTCTGGTCTGAATTTTCTGATGGTTCTACATTTGGATTTTATAGAATTAGAAGCCAATTCATGGAAGGAACATGGAGTTATAGATGGATCAAGTTACTAGGAAAAAACCCACCATGTGAGACTAGAGAGTTTGTGAAACCATTGGTTACACTTGAGTGGATGCTGTGAGTTTAATATTTTAGAAAAAAACATTTTTGTTTCACAAGTAATAAGAATATTTTCCTTTTAGCACAGAAAATGATAAAAATTGTTCTGAGCACTTTTCTCCCTTGACTACTCCAATATGTAAAGCATGGCTTGTGGCGATTCCTAACCATTGTTTCCTCTGAAAATTCATGACAATTGGAAGCATTAATTACCCATCCTGCACCATGAGAATGTGGCCTCATTATCTTGAGGCAGTGTGTGAATTGGTGCTCATTAACACCATAACTCAGTAGCTCAATTTTATCTTTTTTTTGTGTGTGTTTCAAATGACTCAGTGAAACCAGCCTGGATCCTTTTTCTCCTCTTTTTGTATAGGTGAGATGTCAGAACTGTATATTTTTATGATCAGTACATGGGTTGCTTATGATTTTATAGCTCTTATAAATAATTTAAAAAATGCTGTTGATTTTATTCTTAAAAAATAGGTTAAGCAGTTAAGTTGAAAATTGCCAAGTGTTTAAGGAACTGATACTGTCATTACTTGTCCTTAAATATTCATGGTATAGCACTTCTACAACGGAATTTGTATTTTTTTTATTCTGCTTTTCTGCTTATTCTTTTGCCTTTTGCTTTGGTTTTGGCTACTTTTTATGATTGAAAATGACGTCTCCTAAGGGGATACAAAATAAACTAATCATTTATTCAAATATCACACAAATACTTGACAATACCCTCTAATATTTGCGCACAAGTCAGTATTAGGCAGTGGGACAGTACTAAGTAAAGAAAGAAGAGCAATGTGATTTGAGGAAAGTGACATAAAAATCTTACCATTGGATACATTCACATATAAGTAATTTATGTGGGTGAAGACTAGTTTAAATATGATACTGAATGAAGGATTCATAGTCATTAAATGAACATCATCCAAATAGCCTAGTTCATTGGTCTAGCACATCATCTATGTGGAACTTCAGGGAATAGAGAATGAAGATTTTTTTAATTTGAAGAAATCGTCATGTTGAGGACATGTGCTACTGCAGAAGTAGGTCCCATCTTAGCATCACCATTGCGTAAGGATTTCTGGGCAACCAGAAAGTGTCATGAGGATCCAGGGTCCCAGGTATTTGAAGTGTCAAGGAACAGGTAGAAACTAAATGTAACCTAAAGCAAACCATATCTACTTCAAAGTTTGAGTTTGAGATTGTCTAAACCTTATGTAGTTTACTTTTATTCAAAGGAAGAATGGAAAGTTTCTAACAACTTTCCTTAGATTTATTAGACACCTGGATCCTAGGAGTCAAAATTATTTTTGCAGTAATCGTATCTCCTTTTCCTTTTCCACTCTTGTTCTTTCCTGAGTGTACAGTGGAGTTATCCTATGACTGAATATGAAGCAGATAGAAGGATCCAAGTGTCATCTGCTAAGTGAGGTGGTAAAGAAATATGAGAAATGAGAAGTGAATGAACTCCTCTCATTACATTATTTTTGTTTGGGAAAATATTTTTGATTAAAATATGTGATTTATGTTAATAAAATAGATTTACTGTTATTTTAACTAATAAATACTAGTTTAATTTTTAATATGGTATCAATAATTGAATATACACATGTTCTCTTAAGTCACAATGATTTTTGAGTGTAACGGGGTTCTGAGACCAAAATGTTGGGGAGTCTGCTCTAGGTGATGAATAGATTGCTTCATATTATAGTTTGTCATGTGTTTAAATTTTTTTGTATGGAATGATGACAAAATATTAAAATTCTGATTATATCTCTATGTAACATCTCCAAAATTTTGCTAATCAGCCTTGTCTCATTGATTAGAGAAAAGAGTAAAAAAAATTTTTGTGTTAGGGGTATGGTAGGGAATAAGTAAAGTTATGAAAATTAAAAGGAAGTAATTCCAAAACAAGCTTATTGGTTACTTTCTTTTGGTATAATAATTTGAATATTTACTCTCCAAAAGATTGTAGAATAAAATATTAATTTGCATCAGACTTAATTAAAATTAAAAAAAGAATGCTTTTAACTATAATGTGTCAAATTAGCATGGATCGTAGTGGCAAGTTGTTACTTGCTAGTTGTGAAATGGCAAAGACTGGGATTCCTGGTATTGGGAGGAGGTTTGGAGGATGGATTTGTAGAGTGATGTGCAGAATGACAAGAGCCAACAGCAAATGGAGCAAAAACAGCTCGTATCATGGATGATTAGAATTTAGCAAACCATTGAGACGATTTCCCTATATATTACGCTTCCCAACTCATTTGTGCCTGGAAGATCATTGACTACCTTTTCAGATAGAGATCAATTAACAGTCTTACTTAAAGGCTTTGAGTGCTTTGCTGGGCCTCATGTGCCCAATCTTTGACCACTGAGCAGAAGCCAGTTAATGGGTATATCATCTTCTACAGAAGCTACAGGTTGCAGAGGAAAGAGTAGTAGTCCTCCATGTGCAGAGATGCAGTCTTCCCAGAAGAAAGGAGAGGCACTGGGTAAGAAAAAATAAACATCATAGTCAAGCCCTGGGTAACTTTGCAACTGTGTTCTTATATAAAACTCCTGCATTTGTACCATTGCCCTTTAGCTATTCCCATCTCCTGTACTCATCGCTGGTTAATAATCTCCCCCGATCCATTAAATCATAATGTTTTTTGCGCAAAGCTTTCAGTTTCCTTTATTATTTATAAAATAACCTCCAAGTACCTTCTCTGGGCATTTAATGTCATCTAGAACTTGGTCTCACTCTGCCTTTATAATTCCACATCTTTAACTCTCCTGCAAAAGTTAAGCTTGTTTCATCTTTCAACCTTAAATTTATTGGGCTCATTCTGATCTCCATACTTTTACGCATTACATAAATGCCTATGCAGTGGTTCTCCTATTACTCAAATATTAACTGTTCTTAAAAGTCAAACTCATAGAAAGTTGTGGGAAAGAGCTGACCCATGAAGAATTAGTGGACCCTAAGATTTCTGGTCTTCACACTTGGCTGTTTTTCTGAGTTTTCCTAGGATAAAGCCAGCTTGCCAGGTTTAGGGTTTGGCTCTCAGGCTAGTAGACTCTGAAAGCAGATTTTTTCAGCATAGCATTCTTAGCAGTAGGCCTCAGAAGTCAAGTTTGCAAGACTGATTTAAAATTACAAATTTCCTAAAATTGCCAATGTTAATTGTCACATTGACAAGAATGCTCATTTGAATATCACCCTGTAGACAGGCTTGCTGTAGAAGTCTAAAAATATCTAAATGACCACTTGTCAAAAATGAGGCTGAGAAAGTTACTTAGTTTGGAATTTTCATCTTTAGTAAGCAGATGCTCTTGCTAATGCAACCATTGTACTAAAGTCCTTTAATAAAGGTTCTCTTTTTGGCACTGTCCTCAGGGTTATTTCTGACTTTTCTTTTGCTGTTTTTGACAATCCATTTTACTTTGCCACATTCAATTAAGTTTTAAATGTGATTGATTAGATTATTGCTCGTTTTTGCTGGTACGTAATTCATTCTGTCTCCTTAAGGTGATGTTACTTGGTTCTGATACTTAATTCTTTTTTTTTTATTAAAATATTTTTAAATTTACATATACTTGCCATAAATTGTAATCCCCCTGTATTCCCCATCACCATCTCACCAGTGCACCATCACCTCAGTCCCTCGTGTTCCCATCTTCCCTCAATCCTCCCCCTCCCCTCCCCACCAGGTGTCCC
>JAGFMF010011796.1:15845379-15869627 GCA_019455555.1 Galemys pyrenaicus
ATATAGCAATACAGGCACACATTAGGAAACAAGAAAGAACACAAAGAAACAACCTAATTTCACACCTGAAAGAACTGGAAAAAGAACAACAGCAAAACTGATACTTAATTCTTGCATAACAGTTTTAAATTTTATTTTTGTTGAGATTAATTGGTATATAACACCATGGGCATTTAAATTGTACAACATGTTGATTTAATATATATTGCAATATGATAACCATTTCAGTGATAGCTACCTCTAGCATAACACATACTTATTATTATTATTTTTTTGTGATGGGAAAATTAATATCTAGTGTCTTAGCAAGTTTGAAATGTATAATATAATATTGTTGTCTATAATCACTATACTGTAGATTAGATCTTGAAATTTTGTGTGCTTAAACTTCATCCTCACAATTCTTCAACATCCCACACAGATAATAGTAATCAATACGATATATATTTTTTGTTATTGTGAGTTTGTCTTTGTTACATTCTAAATATTAATATTCTTGTAGAGTCATCTTATTATTATTTTTTACCAGGTGCCTGAACATTTATTCTTTCATTGGTAACAGTTATTATTTGATTCAACACCCCTATTAATTGAATACTATTATTCAATTAATAATATCAATTTGGGACAATTGAATATTATCCACAATAAGTAAGGAAATGAGACTTATAGGGTAAAGAAATTTGTCTGAGTTCACACAGAGTAATTAGATAAACTAGCTTGCTAATTGAAATATTTTTAGCTTAAGTTCACTTGATAGAAGGCCATTTCTTTATATCAGCTGGAACACTGACAAAATGTTGGGATCATTACAGGTACTTAAATCATATTTATTAAATGAATGAATGTGAAGCACTCTATGAAAACAAATGAAACAAATTGTTAGTATCACAAGGCAACTTTAATAGTGAAAACCTAGGATGCAGACTTTTTGCTTCTCAGTGATAATTCTGTCATGCTACTAAATTAATTTCTGTTTTATGATTTGGAAAATGAGCATCATAACTCTTCTTGATATGAATTAGTCAGCGTGTGACTGGACCATGAAGATTAAAGACAAGTTATTGGAGTAGCCATGAGTCATAGTCATGTGGATAAGAGTTTAGAAAGAAATAAGGCAGGAAGAATTTGATCACAGTCAAGGTTTATGAGGTCATATTTATAATGGAGGTCAGGACCCTGGATAGGTCCCTGTTTGGTAGCAATGGTAAGAAAACTTTCTTGCGATTACCATCTTTTACTTAGATTTAGGTGTTCCTAAATTCAGAGCCAGATAGGATTCTCTAGTGTGGGCACTGACAGTTTCCAAGTTTGAAGGAAGATTATATCTGTGAGGTGCTTAGTCACAAACATAAGAAATCCACTGGCTAATTTAAAGAGAACTTTATTAGGATTCTCATTAGAAGTATGTTTAGAACAATCAAAAATAAATCTGAAGAGCCATACTCAGAAGAGATGTAGGAACCAAATGCAACAAGTGGTTGAGAACTCAGAGATTAGCACTGCTTGCTGGTGATGGACAATTGCTGCTCTTAAGCTGCTGTGTTCTTAACTCCACTGCCACAATGATTTTACATAATCTCTGCTATCTCCAAGATTCTAGATCTGTATAGAATTTCTGATTGGCTGTTATGTGACTCTTAGCATCTTGGGAGCAAAGAGGTCAGATGTTTGTTCTCTCTCTAGCTTTGTAATAGAAAGTGTTCCAAATAGCAAATGTAGAACAATGTATTTTATTTATTTTGTTTTTATTAATCTTTATTCTGACCTTCAGAATTCTCACTCTTTGAAGAGCTGGGCGGACTTTTAGATCATCCTTTGCCTTTGTCTCCTTATCTCTTCCTACCCGCCCACCATTGAATTTGGCAAGTGCCTGATGGTCACAATTTTAGGGTATAGGGCTCTGCTACCTTTCCAAATTTTTGGTTTGATGTAGATTTCAAATTCTTAGTATTTCTTGCCAGTTTAAAATATTTAAAAATACATCTAGTTAACTTATTTTCAGTGTGCTTATCTAGTATAACTATAATCATACATGAAGAAATAGGAGTTAGGACTGGTTCTTCATAATTACTCCAATTAAAAAGTATAAAAGTAGGCAGAGAGAGATAGCAAAGAAAGTGATTTTGGGAGGTGAGAGAAGGTGGAGGGACTACACTTGAATAAACAACTCAGATGATGAGACAACAGGGCCAAAGGACTATTAATCAATGTTCAGCAGACAGAGACAAATACAAACACTATGACTCACTTTGTCTGGATTAATTATTGTGAGGTCGGTATTTATACAGTTTAAGCATTTTTTTATAGACTGTTATCCCAGGCACACACAGACTGATGAAATAAAAAAGCTAGATAATGAAAATTCGAATATAACAATCTTTTCAAGTCTACAACGTGTTTTGAAACAAATTGCCATTTTTGCTGAGATGGCATTTTTGCCAATTTTGCCAAATTGCCAGGATTGGCTCTGCTTGAATTCTGGGCATCCATTTGAGCTATGGAGCTGAAGAAAATTCCCTCAGTAGATCTTCATGGTGAGAGTCATGCTAAAGTTAAGGTGGCAGTCCCAATTTTAATTCTCCTTATGACAAGTAGGAAGTCCATGGGTGGAAATTGTTCTTATAAATGAAGCGATTAAATATGGTTATTTTATAATAAGTTAAAAAGTGATTAATGAAGTGTATTGATGAGTAAAAGCATAATTCAGCATGTACTCAAATTGCTTTGAATCTGCTGTATAGATTTCAGAGGACCCATTGACTTAGTTCCCATCGCTATAACCCCCCTATTGGAGGCATGCTGTTTTAGGTAACTCTGAGTTGGCCATGCAACTTCCCTATGCTTCTCTTTCTATTGAACTGTATTTTGAAAAATTTTTGTAAGAATACTAAACATATAAAATTTTTAGGTATTATGTGTAATACATTGGTTAAATGACACAATACATTGATAATGTAGAATAGATTTTTAGTAATTTTACCATTTTAATTATCTGATCAGTTTAAGCAGTATGGAATATATACTTTTAATATACTATTGAAACTGCCAAAGGTCAAATCACTCTCCCTTTAATATGTGAAATAATGTTTCATTTAACCACCACTAAATAAACTAGGTATCTCATAAATGACTTTTCAGGTAACTGAAGGTTAGTACTTAAAGAATTTTAGTGTTTAAAAACTTTAACTTGTTTGAATGGAAATCATTAAAAAATACACCACACACCTACATAATTTAGAAATAAAAGCACAGAAATGTATACCGATTAATCAAATCCATGTTTTGATCAAACCGATTTCCTTATGAAGAGGATATTGAGCACAGTTTACTACTTCTAAAATAACATCATGTTATTATTATAAACATGTTATTAATCTGAAGTGTGATGAAAAATACTTAAGTGTTTGTGGTGTATGTGAGTGGTTCATAATTTTATTTATATGGTTGTAAAAATATAGAAAACAGAAGAAAACAAGTTTAAGCTCAGTGGTCAAAGGTAATCATTGTTGCTGGCATTTTGATATTATTATTTCTTAATAAAGTTAGTATGTTACAGTCAATACTCTTTTCTAACTCTTAGTACATTGTGTATGTTGTTTATTTTATTCTCCTTAAAGATTACTTTCTATTGCTACATGATATTCCACTGTATGGTGACACCACTATTTTCTTACACTGTCTCCCACTGGAGTCATATATTCTCTTCCAATGTTTAGTTACTATAAGCAGTGCTACAGGAACACCTAAGTACAGAAATTTAATATAGTCTTAATATATTTCATAAGAGTTTGTGAAGCACTTGTATGTTGAACAATATTCTAAGTGCTTGAGATGCAAAAGTGAGTAATCCTTGACCTTTTTTAAGAAGAGATTTATTTATGCGTACAAGAATTGGGGTGTAGGCCAGAGGTGCAGGGGGGTGAGAGGATTTACCAGAGACAGAGTAGGGAGCAGAACAGGCAGAATTACTAAAATACACTGCTGAGGGGAGCAGTAGGCAAGAAAGGAGAGGTCTGCTGCGCCATCTGGGAAGCTCCCTGGCCAAGGATGGAACTTTTGTCGCAGTGGCTAGTGATTGCTTGATAGCACTCTTTTTTTTTTTTTAATTATCTTTCAATGTTTGTTTTCTTTCTAGGTGTAGTCCCCATAGAATTTCCACCACCAGTTTAACTGTGAACCACACCATAATCTCTTGTGCTATTCCTGTCCATGCCTTGATCCCATGCAGAATGTCTCTGATCTGTAGTTGTCTGTTTATTTTTGTTGGTAGTTGTTGTTGTTATTTTTTTCCTTGATTGCCTATATTCCTCCTATAAGTGAGCCATCTGGTATTTTTCTTTTTCCTTCTGACTTATTACCCTGAGCATAATCCCTTCTAGCTCCATCTATGTCTCTGTAAATGGCACTAGTTTATCTTTTTTGATTGCTAAGTAATATTCCATTGGGCATATATATCACATTTTCTTGATTTAGTTGTCTGATTTTGGGCAGATTCCAAGTGTTACCTATTTAAATAATTCTGTGACAAACACATAAACACCCAGAAATAAACCCACAGATCTATGGACAACTAATATTTTACAAAGGAGAAAAAAATATGCAATGGAACAAAGACAGTTTGTTTAATAAATGATGCAGGGAAAACTGGATTGTTATATGCAAAAGAATGAAGCTAGACTACTACCTCTTACCATGTGCAAAAACCAAATGGATCAAAATGATCAAAATGGCTCAAAGACTTAGACATAAGACCTGAAACTATAAAATATGTAGGAGAAAATATAGGCAAAATACTACATGACATACATCTCGGTAACATCTTTAAGGACACATCACCTAAAGCAAAGAAAGTGAAGGAAAAGGTAAAGAGCTTCTGTACAGCAAAGGAGACATTACCCAAAACAAAGAGACACCCCACTGATTGGGAAAAAATTTTAGCATTCCATACAACTGATAAGGGACTGATCACAAAGATCTTCAAAGAATTCACACAACTCAAGAAAAACAAAGTAAACAATCCAGTCAAAAAATGGGCAGAATTGCTTAAAAGATACTTCTCCAAAGAGGAAATGCAAATGGCCAACAGGCATATGAAAAAATGTTCAGCATCCCTTATAATCAGGGAAATGAAAATTAAAACCACAATGAGACAGCGCTATATCTTTAACCCCACCACAGAGGCCTAATCATTGCTCTTACAGAACATCTAGTCTAGTAGGTACAGACTAACACTACACATAAGTAAATAATGTAGTGTATTAGAAAATTATAGGTACTATGAAGTGTAATAGCATTCCTTTAGGATAAATTCCCAGTAGACTATCCTTCCAGAAAGGTTGTACAGATTCATGTTTTTACCAAAAATGTTTGAATGCTTTTTTTTCTGCCCTTGTAAATATGTGCTTCTAAAGAAAAGAGTGATATTTTAAGTGAAATCTGTTTTAGTGTTTAAATTGGCATTTTCTGGATGCTACTAAGTTTTGAGCACATTTTCTTGTTTATTGGTTATTTGCTAATCATTATTTATAAGACACCTGCTTTGTTTATGAGTACTGTTAGGTAAGTTTAAATGGCTTTGCTAGTTTCCTAGACCTATGGTATCAAAGTAGCACACACTGGGTGGCCTTGAACAATAGAAATTTATTGTGTCACAGTTCTAGAGACAAAATTGGGGGTTGGCAGGGCTGTCCTTCTGCAACCTATAGGGAAATCATTCTTTGCCTTTTCTAGCTTCTGATACTTTCTCAGAAGTTTCTGGTGTTTCTTGGATTTGGGATACTTCACTCCAGTTCTCCACCTTCATTTGGTGTGTGTGTGTGTGTATACAGGTGCACCCCTCCCCCACTTCTCTTTGAGTCCAAATGTTCCATTTTTATAAGGGCACAGTCATTGTATTAGGGCCTACTCCAGTGATCTTTTTTGCTTTTTGTAATCTTTACTTGATAATTTGTATAGACCTTATTTCAAAATTAGGTCACATTCACTGGTATTTGGGGGCTAAAATATCAGTATTTTTTTTGGGGGGTGCACAATTCAAGCCATAACAATGCCTGATTCTTTGTTCCTTTACCTTCAGTTCTCAGAACTATCAATAAAAGTGGGAAATAGGATTTATTTTCTTCATTTATTTATGCACTCTGTGATTCCTTGAGACTGAAGTGTGATTTCCGATTTCATCTTCTAGTCTTGATTGATTCAAGCTCCAGTCCATCTGCAGAGATAGATGTGAGCTGTAGCACAGGCTTAGACTCCATCTACTCAAATTCATGGGCATGGCCAAGGAAGACAGTAGAACTATAGGACATACCCATTCACACAGAATAGAGAGAAAGTTTGTAAAAGCAGACTCTTGGTCCTGCCCAGATGGACTTTCAGTGAGGGAACTTGGAATTGGATTGCACACGTTGCCTTCACCCATCTCTGGGAAATGGTTGGGAAGGGGAGCTGCTACATCTGAATGTGATATTGAGCTTGACAACCGGTTTCTTGGTTCTGAGGCACAGTGACCAATCAACCAATAAAGTGGGCCTGATGACTTTGTCACCCCTCTTTTCTTTTCCTTGGTAAGGAATGAATGAAGAAGTAGAGAGAAACAGGTGGGATTGCTTTCCTGAAATGTTCTTTCTTCTTTCTCTGTGTAGAGTTAGAGTTGCTATGAAAATTTCCTCTTCTTTGGAAACGTGAAGAGAAGGGATAAGACTATTTTTTAGAGCTTTTTGGTTCCCTACTTGTGATTCTTTTGCTTTCTGCTCTACTATTTGCTATCACTTATTTCTGAGAATGTCTGCGTCCAGAAAACTACTTTCCTTTATGCAGAGCAGAAATCAAATAATAAGACTGGCTAATTTTGCTCTTGGTAATGCTTAAAGATAGTTCTCTGACTGTAAAAATTTTGGAGAATTCTAAATGACTGCAGTTTTGTCTACTTTTTGGTTTGTCACTAATTTTAGAAAAGGGTGAGGTTGCTGGAGAGACCACTGTCAGCTAGGATAGAATGTTCTTTTTTATGATATGTAATGAATAATACAGCAGTAACCTTACTGGTGAACTAAAATGAAAACAGAAGACCATTTGTATTAGAACAAAAGGGAAGAAACTGTTAAACATACCAAAACCAAAACACAAAACTAAGTATGAGTCTTTAAAATAGGTATTATCCTAATAGTAAATTTTGAAATAACTCCAGGAAATTAGATTTGGAAGAGTTCATAGGAAATGGGTGTTTTCACAATGAAATCAATAATGACGAGAACCATTGACATCATTGGACAAATGGACCAAATTCATAGTTGAATGAAATCAGTGAGGATTAAGGCTGTGTACTGGTTTTGAAGGAACTACTGTTCTCACTGTTTTCGTAGTCTTCCCTTGTATGTGCTAATGTTGGTTGATGTTGATGTAAGAATAAGCTGGTTTTTCAAATTCCTCATGACTCAGTTTTTGTAAATACATTATGGTCATGATTCTGGAAAGCTTGTTTTTCCATCATTACTTTCATATGCTTTATGCCTTTGAATACTTGTGTTTTCTGAAAGAAGTCTTTGGTTGTTGTCTAGAAAATTCTTTGATGGCCTTCACTGCTCATTTAGTAAATGGTAATTAACTTCCTTTAAGTTTTAGAACTTTTACTAGACTTTCCTTCTCAGCATTAATCTCTGCTCTCCTAGTGCCAAACCTAAGAACAGCAACTTTTTCCTCAGTGTGTGTGGGGGGGGTTCATTCTTTCTTAAAGAAATTTGCTGTTTTTTTATGTTGTGTCTCCATTCTGTGTATTTAAATACTTTCACTAGACTAATATTCACTGGCTATTTGCATGGAAGAAATTACTCTTTTTTTTCCTCTGTACTTCAAAAAACAATGTAGTGTTGAATTGGGTCCTTTTTGCCGCCGACTCTTTATTTTGTTCACAGATCTCTTGAGACAAGGATTACAAGGAGTGCATTATTTGTGTTTCTGCCTTTTGGCATCAAAAGAAGAACTTAAAAACACTTCAGTAAGGGTATTTCCAGTACGCTAGAATAAAAGACTAACTGGATGAAAGTGCTGCTCAGTTGAAACCCACAAAACTTGCCACCAATGGAGAAATCTTGGCTTTTGATGCTTGGTCAGCTCTACAATAAGGACTGTGCCTCTTTGTAAATTTCTCATTTGACTATAAACATTCAAAATATGTTCTGCTACATTTGAATACAAAATTTGTTAGAAAGTAGATACAACTGTAGTAAGGAAAATTTACAGAAGCTTTAATATATGCTTATATTGGTTAAACACCTTTCAAACATTTTCTAATTTAACCCTTTGACAACAATGTAAATTAGGTATTGGATTAAGGAAGTTGAGGCAAATAAGTTTACTTAATGAAACAATTTCTTGGAGGATACTCAGCTAGTTAGTGGTACATTGGGCCACCAACTTATGAAATCCTGAGTCCATGTCTTTATCACTACAGTAGATAGTCTGACAAGGTGAATAAAACAGCATCATCTGGGGCTTCCCTGGTGGCGCAGCGGGTTGAACACCGTACTGTGAAGCATCTGCTGCACAGCAGTGCAAGTTCGATTCCCAGCTGGGGAGGGGACCCACATGGCTCAGCAGACCTCTCCTGACTCACCCACTGCTCCCTCAGCAGTGTATTTCAGTCGATCTGCCTGTTCTGCTCCAAACTCTATCTCTGGTGAATCCTCTCGCCTCCCATAACTCTGGCCTGTACCCCTGCTCTTGTATGCATAAATAAAAAAATCTTTAAACAACAACAACAAAAACCAGCATCATCTGTGGAGTGATGATGTGGTTCTGGCTTAGTGTGTGGAGCTTAGGCCACAGAACAGGACCTCTTGGATCAATTCTTTGTTTCTTATTAGCTGTAATTTAATTGTTCTGTGTTTTAATTTCTTCCTCTTCAAAATGAGGATGATTATATTGCTTTCGTTTCTAGGGCTGCTACTGGGATTTATGAGTTAATATATATGAGTCCTTTAGATTAGCACTGGTACATATGAAATGCTCACTAGGAATTATATATTCTTCTTATAAAATGAAGTCTTTCATCATGATCTCAAGTTTTGGGTTTCTTATGCAGTTAAGTCAATTACCTTACATTTAGTTGCTAATGATTTTATTTATTGATTTTTTAAACTATTTTAAAATTTATTTATGCATACAAGAGTTGGGGCATGGGCCAGAGGTGGGGGAGGTAAGATGATTCACCAGAGACATAGCGGGGAGCAGAATAGGGAGATCAACAGAATTACACTATTGGGGTTACAGCAGGCGAGGCAGGAGAGGTCTGCTGCCATGTGGGTCCCCTTCCTGGCCGGGGCTTGAATCTGTGCTTCAGTGGCTGCGGCTGCTTCACAATGCGGTGCTTCAACCCCTTGTGCGACCCGGGAGGCCCCAGTTGCTAATGATTTTAGATTAAGGTTGTGTCTACATGATGCTAAATAACCAAAAAGTCAATTTGAGAATTCGTCAAGCCAATTGCCAATTCAGTGCAAATATTACTCAGGTTCATTATTTGGTGTCCTGAAGAACAAAAGCAGCAGCTATTTTTGTAACAGCTTTTTGAAAGTCTTTTGATTGGTTGCATGATGATGTGGAAGGCAAACTTCAATTTATCAAGAAGAAAAAGAAAGAAAAGCTGGTGGGAAGTCCAGGATTTTTCAGTGTGGTTTCAGATCATGCCTCTCTCAGGGTCACACAGAAGGTCTGGCAAAATGCGGAGTAGTCAGGATGACGGGTCAAAGAGGCCCGTTCCAGGAGCGCCTCAGGGTCTGTGGCAAACCCTCAATTGTTTTATAATTCAGTTTTTCCTGTTGTAATTAGTGAATTCAAGTTCCTCACTTAATTGCTGCCTGAGGAGGTCACAGAGCCCTGCTATATATACTGGGCACCTGCGAGAGCTTTTGATGTACAGAATGGAAACACATTGCCTGTTGGGGCTTTCACCTTTTTTTCAGAATGTTCCACATAATTACAGGTGTTTCACATTATTAACTGTATATCCTTTCAGAAGGTTGTTACAATTCTAACAACACATTTTCTTGATATTCTGGAAAATTGGGAAAACACAGAAAAGCTAAGTGAGTAAAACAAAAATCCTGTGTAATCCCCCTATGATATATTGGTGCAGTTATCTTCTGTAAAAGGCTGTTGTTTTAAAGTGTTTGCATCAGCTGGTAATGTCTGAAGGTATAAGGTAAAATGCAAATTTGATTACTCATGTCAGTCCCAAGAACAGTGACTTGGTACTTGATATACATATTTTATCATAACTTTAAAAAATACTTTAATTTGATCTGAAATAAAGATGGAAGTTATTAACTTGGAAAAATACCTTTGGGACTTGTAAGTCAAAACAAGACTGTCTTATCAAACAATTTAAATAATAGTAATATGAAAATGAATTGCAGTTATGTGTGAAAATCAAGATTGTGTTCCTTTTGGTCAGGCAGTTTCCTGTTTGGCTGAACCTTCCAGAACTGGTGATTTTTGAGGACTGATAACCCTGTGAGAAAGCAAGGGTTGAAACTTAAAGATGAACCTAGGAATTTAGGCCCCCACGGGGCACTGCCTCACATTCTCTGTGGTGTAATACAACCTTTTATATAAAAGATGGACTATGGGGCCTCCCTGGTGGCACAGAGGGTTGAGCACCACACTATGAAGCATCTGCAGCACAGCAGCGCGAGTTCGATCCCTGGCCAGGGAGGGGACCGACATGGCGCAGCAGACCTCTCCTACCTCTCCCGCTGTTCCCCTCAGCAGTGTATTTCGGTAGATCTGCCTGTTCTGCTCCCCACTCTGTCTTTGGTGAATCCTCTCACCTCTCACAACTTGGCCTGTACCCCAGCTCTATTATGCATAAATAAGTAAATAAACCTTAAAAAAAAAAAAAAAGATGGACTGTGCTTCCCTTTTAATGATTGGAGAGGTCAGATTGGCTGCCCTAACAGAACTAGTAGAAATGTCACAGTGCTCATCTGGAGCCGCCCTCGTCCTGAGGCCCAACCAGTTCTCAACGAGCTCTTTTATTTTCAGCTAAACAAATAAGTCTCATTATGTTCAAGGCTAGCTTTCTGGAAAAGAGTTTGCTTCATATTTTTTTTCCCACAGAATAAAACTCTCCTGGAACTCTCTGGGGAATAACAACTAGGCTTTGGAACAAAGCAAGATGTATCAAACTTTCCCTTTTGGTCCGGTCTGTGATGAAGCTGATTATGCCAGCTGGCAGGTACTGTTTGCCCAGAGCAAGTCAAGTCCTTTATTTACCACAGTCATAACAGACTTAGCCTTTCCATTATGTGTCTAGAGTGTCTGGGGAGTTCAGGGCCACCGTGCTCTTTGCAGCAAGCATACTTCATGGCTGTGATTTGAAATGTCTGAGAGACTCTCAACGGTGAATAAATTATGGTGTCAAGTTAATGGCCTGTACCTGAGGAGAATGAGCTGGAAGGTCAGCGCAACAGGTGCGGGCTATCAGTGGACTCAATGGGTTATGCTTCTTTACACAGTGCCTTGACATTGGGACATAAATTTCTGAATACTTGATATGATAAAAGACAACTTAGAGAGTCTTATTTGTTGAAGGAGAGAAGTAGACCATTGTAGGGTAAAGGTTGATCAGGTATTTCCACCCTCCCACTACTGATGATGGACACCTGCGGTGCTGCGAGCATTCCAGGGTGGGCATGCACAAGTGGGCGCACCTGTGTTGGACACGCGCATAAATGGGCGGCGTCGTGAGGACGAACTGTGAGAACTGCAAGCACCAACAGACAGAACTGAGAGAACCGACAGGCCTGACAGCAGCAGCAGCAGCAGCAGAAGGAGCAGCAGCCGAGAGGGTGAGAGGGTGAGATGCGCCGGGGGCTGGGAGGCTGCCAGCCTCCCAGCCCCCCGGCACCCCTGCCTGCCATGTGCCTGGCCACCTCTACTAAATAAAACATGAAAAGCCACCGAGGGCTCCAAGACTCTCCTTCCCTGATCCGTCTGCTCAGAACCATCCTGAACCTTGCTCCAGTGCCACACCACCTTCCTGCTGCTACAACCATGAGCACATTTTTCTACAAGTGCCTCTAATTCTTTCAGCCATCCTGACACAGGGAAGGAAGGATGGGAGGAAGAGATAGTTAGCAGAGGAGAGATTGGTCTCCTACCCTGGTTGGCTGCTCCATGCTGTGGGGTTTTAACCTATTTTTGTATCTACTGGATGAACGACAGGCAGACTCCTAGGAAATATTTGGTAGAGTATTAACTCTGTGAGCTTCCTAAGATTGTACGTGGCTTAATACTCAAAAGGAGGCAGGTTCCGACTTGCTCCAGCCCTCAGAAGCAATTGATGCCTGGGCTGGCCCTCTGGGTCTACTGACCACCAGATAAGCACACTTTCCATTAGGCAGTCCCACCTCACAGGGGTCTCAGTGGAAATGAATTTGTAACAAGCATAACTTGTCATTTTTTATTCATCTGAAACTAACAAAAGTCCACAAATAAGACTTTTGTTCACAAGGTCATTAAGGGAACTAGAAAAATTCAGAAATTCTAAGGTAATGAAAACAGTAATGCAGATATCTTCTTGGGAAAATCATGAGTTAAAGGAATCTAGCATGTTTTGGTGTCTGTCTCTGACCTTTTAGATTGATTTTATAGGAGACAACCCTATTTTATCACTTTTGAGAACCTTTCAGCGGGAGAGACTAGAGGTGTGGAAGTAAATCTGGTTATGATAAATCAGGGCACACAAGTTTGTATTCATGGGCATTCACATGTATGCCTTTGTGGAGAACAGATATTTGTATTTCCCCGAACATCTATTTTATAGGGAAAATAAGAACAATATCAGATTTTTTGATGGGTTTCTTAAAGCAAATCCTTTTGTGTCCCACAGAGCAATATTTAGCTGTTAGCAAAGGCTGTGAACCATTGGGATCCTTAATTTATCGCATTAAACACACACACTTTATTCCCATGTATGTTGTAAAATAATGTCCACCAAATAACCTTGATAGTGAAGCCAGCTCCTTGAGTTCTACTCTGGCAAATCGCATCTGGATAGAGGAGGAACCGGAGAAAAGACGTCTCTTTTTCAATCCATGCAATGAACTGATTCATGGTTGGGAGGGGTGGGGGCTGTCGTGGGGTAGAGGGACATATATTGCAATTGTCAACAAGCAAAGAAGAAAGAGAAGAAAAAGGAAAGAAAAACAGCTACTAATCTCCCGAGTTTGCTTTCTGGGAAAAGTTAACAGCTGCAGAAGTTTTACAGTTCTGTCTGCACACCAAGGACCCTGCTGTCTTCATGTTCACCTAGATTTGTGTGCCCACGGTTCGTTTGAGCTTTCTGATTTTGTCATTCACAGCAAACACTGAAGATCTCCACCCTTCTGGTGAAACAGTTTTGGTGTTTAGATTCATGAAGTATATAGACAATAATTCGTGGGAAGGATGCCTATTTAATGTGTTGATCGGGGAACTGAAAGGCTGAGCTGTCTGTGAAAGACTCAGATGCAGAATTACGGAAGGTGCTGAGTGTCAGCCCAGCTGTCTCCTTGTAGGTACTTTGCATATGTTCCTCTATAGCACATGGTGTATTTGGTTTTTTTTCTTTGTTGAAGGATTTGGTGCAAAATGTGGTGAGCAATTATTGGGGTCAGTGATAACCCACATATGGGGAATTTTGAGGACTTTTGCAGATTTTATAGATTTGGTGCAGCTCACAGCAAACTATAAAATTGTTATTGCAACCCAGAAGGTTGTAAAAGTTAACAAAGATCTGAATTAGCGGACCCAGCAAAGCGTGCATGCAGCAGTTGTCATGTCCATCACTATTGTTCAGCATTGTAATGCTTCATTTGGGTAAATATTTTTGCCAGCTCTTTGCCATAACAATTTCTTGAAATACACTGATAATTTTATAGTCACAGTTGGTGCCTATATATGGACCAAGGGCATGAAAAAACGATGAGATCTCTATTTTTAAGATAAAGAAGTTGGTATATTCTGTTAGTTCTACCTCATTAGTTATATCATTTATTCTTTCTCTCTTTTTTTTTGGTTCTTATTTTCAAACATGGGGTTTGTTATATATTGATAGCAGTGAGTTAAAAACAGCAATTTCTTCCATATGTCTCTGTGTTTTAGTTCTGTACATTTAGTTGGCATATTAAGGTTTAAAAATGCAGTATCTGTATGATGAACTTGCTAATTCCACATAATAGTGGACTCTCAACTTAGTAAAATGCTTTCGTACTACATTACTTGCTTTCCTGTTGTGTAAGTTTGACCAGTTAAATGCACACAATCTTTCATCCCCCACCTTCTAGTTGAGCTTTCCATATGTTTCTAGTAAGCAGCATGTTGTTGCTGGATTTTGTTTTAATTCAACTTAAGACATTACAAATATGGATGGTTAGGCGTTTAAGGTCCAAAGCCAATTTATTTTAAACTGTTTGAACTCATGGCCCTGGACTGCAGTTCTTCTGTTGCAGCTTTAAAGTGAGAGACTTGGGAGCAGTGCTGAGGTTCAGGAAGGGAGCCAGGGTTCTCTGGGCTCCACCGAGGTGGTGAGAAAGAGACGTTGAAGATTACCACACATATCACATTCTTAAATGTTACATTCTTATACTTTCAAAGTCACGGGCGTCCCTGGTGGCACAGTGGGTTAAGCAAAGCACTATGAAGCAAATCACAGCCACTGCAGCACGAGTTCGATCCCTGCTGCCGGCCAGGGAGGGGACCCACATGGTGCAGCAGACCTCTCCTGCTGTGCCCGCTGCTCCCCTCAGCAGTGTATTTCAGTCCATCTACCTGCTCTGCTCCCTGCTCTGTCTCTGGTGGATCCTCTCACCTCCCGCGATTCTGGCCTGTACCCCAGTGCTTGTATGCATAAATAAATAAATCTTAAAAAAAATACTTTCATATACATATAATATACATATTTAACATTTTCTGGCTCCGTAGCATTTACATATATTCATTTTATTTGGGGTCACGTTAGTTTACAACGCTGAATAGGACTTCGAGATACAGGACCGCACCCTTCAGATGTGCGTCACACACCACTCCTACCACCAAGTCATTCACAGTTCTCCACCGAGAACATTCAGCTCCCCCTCACTTTGTTCTTCTTGCCCTTGCCCTTCTGGTAGCTTCAATTCTAGAGTCGGATTTCTAGGCTTTGTTATTGCTTTGGTTCCATAATTGAATACTTAGCATGTAGAGCTGCCTGGTGCTTTCTGTGTAGCCAGCTGAGCAATGTTAAGAGACTGTATGAGATCAGCCCCTTCCGATCCCAGATGTGGAGAGCAGTGGCGGGAGATTTGGGAGTTTAAGCCTTGGTGAGTGTTCTGCATGTCTGGAATTGTCATCTTGGCAACAGAAGGGTAGATGCACTGACGGGTCTAGAACAAGATGAGTCCTTTTCTTTTCCGTGGAGAAAAAGTAGGGCCGAGCTGCTTGGGTGACAGTAGCATGGATTTGGTTCTGTTGGTTACACTGTGTCATTCTTACAGGACGAGCCTGTGAGCAGACTTGTAGGTGGAGAATAGTCAGACTCTTAGCACCAAGCAGTCTGCTTGTGGGTGTGCGCTGCTCACCAGAGTTGCCTTGGAATAAGTATACCTGGAGATCATGGGGCCTCTGGGACATTACTGTGGGGGAAGGAGGATGGGGCCACTAGTCCTGTGGGAAGCTGAGCTCAACTTTAGTCCCCCCTTCTAAGAAGAAGACAAAGCTGGGAGGGGTGGTGAGTGGTCTCAGTCAGCTGTGGTCCAGGCAGGTCAGAGTGACCATCTGGGCCACTTCGGGACAAGTTTCTGAGTGTTTCACGCCCTTCTAATAATACCACTATTTTCATGTTGTTTGGTAAGTTTCATTTAAAAAAAAAAAAAATTTCAGCATGCATCCACATGCATTTTGTGGGGAAAATGACCAACCAATATAAAGCCTTCCATTTGGAATAAAATCCTTGCCAGGTTAAGAGTTACTTGGCCTTAAAGGAAAGACTAGTCACAAGGGAACAGATCAAAGTGTAAGTAATCTACTGCCCTCAAGGGGGAGACCAACGGTGATGGGCTTTTCATCATCAGTTCCCAGAACCTCATATTAGGATCAAACCACAAAACCTGTGGACTGACTCAGTAGCTCCCTGCCTTCAAAAGGTCCCTCTCCTAAATTCCTTTTGCTCCTACCATGCTGTCTGTAAGAAGTGTAAAGTCCACAGTCCTGAAAGGCTTTCTAATGCCTTGTGAGTTGACCGAGCCAGCCTCAAACGAACAAGTTTAATCATTTACACTTTCTTTGATTCTTTTTATCTGCTGTTTTAAGGAAATATTGAACATATATTTTGAAGCATCTGGTAGATTACCAGATACTGGAATTGGAGATGGGGTTGTTCAGAAACACATGTATTTTAACTGGGTTCCAGACTTCTGGGAGGAAAAGTGGTTGAGAGAACTTCAGTTCACACCATAAGGTCTGTTTGACTCTTTCCTCAAAAATCTGAATGGAGGACATCAGTAAGAGATGGAGGAAAATATCTGTCATTTCATTATCTTACCAATTTGATAAGTGAAAGTTTATTTAGTGCAGGATTCCTCAACTTTGACACTATCGAAATTTGGGTGGGATATTTATCTGTTGTGGAGGCTCTTGTGCAATTATGAATTGCATTCTAGGAATCTACACACTGGATGCCAGTAGCATCCATCCCCATTGCTACAACTGAAAATATCTGTAGATATTGCCAAAATTCCCTGGGAGGTTAAATCCCTTCTCTTGAGACCTGCTGCTTAAATTATTTGATGTTTATTTGGTGTTTAAATTATTTGATGACTGATGATTTTGGCAGCAGTCAATCATACTAGGTTAATTTCAAGAAGATATACATTTTATATTTAGTAAGAAAGCATAATTAATTGTTCTAGATTTTATCACTTCATTTGTGTAGCAAAACAATCAAGATTTCATTTCAAAGTTGATAATGAAATGGAAGCAATAAGGGTTAAACTATGAGAAGGCTAAAAAAGGTGAAGTGGAGGTCAACTAGGGCTTAAATATATTTTTGCCAAAATGAAGCATGTCTTTGATTCAGAAAACATTTCTTGATGGGAGTGTCTTTTACGTTTTGTCTTTTGTTGTAAAATTTTGGTGCTTTTTAGCCTGTAGGGGCCATAGAGATTATGTAGACAAGTCCTAAAGATAAAGAAGGATGAAAGCATTGTTGATGGGTTCATGTTCTGCTTAACATGGTCTATTAAACTGAATACATGCAGCTTAATTCTAGAAAATCCATAGTTAATTAAAGCATTAAATATAGCATAGAAATAATATGGGAATGACAAGTGGAAATTGACTTTAAAAATTATCCCTTCTGAAGCAGACATTCCTGGAGAAATGTTTGATTCTGGGAGCATGGAAAATTCACAGTGTGCTTAGAGCCTCTTGTGGTGTGAAAAAGTTAGGAAAAAAAAAGAAAAAAGGTAGAGCCTGTCAAAAGAACAGAGGTTGGCTTGGAAGAGCTCCCACTAACCCAAATTGGAACAATTGAAGCTATAGAGTAATTAAAAAATAGTACTGAGTTATAAACCCAAGAATAAAAAGAACTAGCCTGAGTTTATACTGATTTAATAGTTAAGTGGTAGAGAAGTGATAAATATTCCTTAGAGAAGATCTCCAGTTAGAAGACAGAGAAGGAATGAAGGAAGTGGAAAAGACCACAAGAACACCAACAATAATAGCTGTAGGTAAAATTTGCAGATGGGTGCCAGAATCAGGGACTGAGATATTAAGGAATAACAGGATATTTGATCAAACATCTCCCCCAACTAGTTAAATATTACTGTGGTGAAGTTAATACATGTCTGCAAAATCTTTGAATCTCCTTTAGGAACTGGAGCTAAATCTCTCTCCCTGTGTGAGTGGGTTGGGTTGAGTGACTTGCCTTTAATAATTGGAGTGTGAGAAAAGGAAAAAAGAGTGTTATAGTGAAGAAAACCTGATGTATAAAAGTTTAATATGTAATAAAGGTTAGCATCACTTGAAATAAATCATGTTATTGTGTACCACCTGTTATGATTCAGTGAGAAAAGCATGCACCTCTGTGCCATATTCCCCCCCTCCCCCCCAATTCCATTAAGAGAAAACATCAGCAAAATCAAAATGAGGAACATTCTACAAAATACCCGACTAGTGCTCTCTCAAATTGTCAAGATTTTCAGTAACAAGAAAAGACAGAGAAACTGTCACAGATTGGAAGAGAAAAAGGAGGCATGACATCTGAATGCAATGTGTATTCTGGACTGGAGCCTTAAACAGAAAATGAACATTATTAGAAAAAGGAGCAAAACCTATATGAAAGATATAATTTAGCTAATAGCATTGTACTAATGTTAACTTTTTTGATTTGTTACATGTACCATGGTTATACAACATGCAAGCATGGGAAGGCAGATGGAGTAGGTATAGGGGTACTCTCTATGCTCTCTTTATAACTAAACAATAGATAAAGAACCCAATTCAAAATGAGCAATAGATGTTTTTCCAAAGATAAACAAATAGCAATAACAGCATGGAAGTTGTATGTCACTTCACTAATTATTAGGGAACTGTAAATCAAAATAAATATGCAGTTGCAAATCAAAAGCACAGTTAGCTGTCACTTCACCCCTACTGGGGTATCTATCACCAAAATGCTGAAAAGTATATGTCGATAAATTGGAACCCTTCTGTACTGCTGGTAGGAATATAAAATGGTGCAACTGCTATGGAATATAGTGTGATGATTCCTCAAAAAAATAATAAATGACCTTATGATCTTGCAAATTTCCTTTTGTGTATATCAAAAGCAGGTACTTAAAGAGATATTTGTACAACCAAGTCCATAAAACATTATTTGCATTAACTACACCATGGAAGGAACCCAGGTGTCTGTTGATAAATGAGTGGGTAAATAAAATGTGATGTGTACATACAATGGGATATTATTTAACTTTGAAAGGGAATGGAATTCTTATACACCATACAAATTGGATGAACCTTGAAGACATTACGCTAAGTGAAGGAAGCCAATTACAAAGGACAAATGCTCAATGATTCCATTTATATTAAGTACTTAGAGTAGTCAAAATCACAGAGACAGAAACTAGAATGGTGATTAACAGTTCAGGTGGACGGGAACATGGGAAGCTACCATTTAATGGGCATAGATGTTAGCATGGGATGGCGGCAGTGTTCTAGAGCTGGATGGTGGAAATGGCCGCCCAACAATGTGAATGTACTTAGTGCCACTAAAGTGTGACATTTGCAATAAGATGATAAATTGCAAATGAAACCTCAATGCAATAAGGTGGTTTTTTTAAAAATTTTAATTATTATTATTTTTACAATGTTTGCTTTTTTCAGGTGTAGTCCCCATAGAATTTCTACCCCCAGTTCACCTGTGCACCATCACCATAGTCCCTTGTGCTCTTCCCACCCTCGCTTTGATCCTTCTCCCTCTCCCTCCCCTGCAGACTCTGATTTGTGGTTGTCTGTTTATTTCTGTTTTGTTTTCTTGGTTTTTTTTTTACTTGTTATTATTTTTCCCCCCTTGACCCCCTATGTTCCTTCTATAAGTGAAACCACCTGATATTTTTCTTTTTCTTTCTGACTTATTTCACTGAGCACAATCCCTTCTAGCTCCATCCAGTTGCTGTGGATGGCATGAGTTTATAAGATGGTAACTTTTATACTACATGGTTTTTCACCAGCAAAAAATCAGTTGGGAAAAATGAACAAAATTTTTTCATAGTCCAAATACTAGTCTGTTCTTTATAACTCAGTGTTAGAGAGCACCCCAAATATAAATTCCTGGGGTGAATGCTTCATAAATTATTTTTGTGATATAATTAGTATTCTCAAGTAATGAACTGTTGTTGAATGCAGTGTGGGAATGGTCTCTTGACTGTCTGCAGGTACTGTTGGTAGGTGTATGTTGACATTGGAGAAACTGTAGACACAGGTGCAGCTCTCGATGCTACTGTAATTCCCTTGTGATTTTCACTGGCAAATGCGGTCTGTGAAATGCCTGAGAGTGTAGTCATAGCTGTTATTTCACATTTCTGAACTGAAACCTGGGTCCCGGTCAGCATTCGGGCCCCAGGGCCTGGCTTGTCAGCGGTGGTTGTAGCAGCGGGGGTCTGGGAAGGGGCCACTGTCAGCACCTTGCAGGGAGGGCCGGGCTGCAGACCTGGCATTTGCTGGCAGCGTGGGCAAGCGGCCTGAGCTTGAAAGACTTGATTTTATCTTCTCGCTTGCTTGGAGCAATAATTAGGTCAGCTTTGACCACTTGTGACATCATGAGTTTTAGCAAAACTCATAGCAAAAATATGAACTTGTTCCTTGTTTCTTTCTCCTGCGTTCTTAATCTCTCTGTTTTTATTTTCTTGATGGTCAAGGGTTCAGCAGTGCTCATTAGTGAAGGACTCCTCTCCCTCTACTCTTTGGATATGAATTATTTCCTCAGCCCTGTCTTGTCTTTCTTCTCTCTAAAATGGAGAGGAGGGAGCAATACTTATTCAAGATCACCTTTGAAATATCTTTTTGATTGTGACTGTCACCTTCATCTGCTAGCATAGTTGGGATGCCAAGTGGTGCTCAGTAAATGACCTCACGTAGTATTGTGCAAAGTCTGTAGAAAGTTAGACCCTTGTAGGGTCAGAGAAAAGTGTCAGGTTTTTCCGCCCTCCTGCCATTGGTGTCCATGATGGACACCTGCGGTCCTGCACGCATGCCTGATGGCGGGCACCTCGAGTAGGGTGTGGGCATGCGCAAGTGAGTACACCTGGGTGGAATTATGGACATGTATAAGGAGAAGAAAAGGAGCAGAAGAGCGGAAGGAGAAAAGGAGAAAAAGCAGCAGTATTAGCAGAGAGCTGAGGCTGGAGAGCCCAGAGACTGAGATGCGCTGGGGCCAGGAGACCTGTCATGTACCTGGTCGCCCCTGATATGATGATGCAATAAAAGCCTGAAAACGCCACCGAGGGCTCTAGAACTCCTTGACCCATCTGCTTGGGATCCCTGAGGACCTGCTCTGTGCCTTGCTGGCACCACGACTCTCTAAAACCAAAGTCTGCAAACCTTTTCTGTACAGGGCCATATAGTAAATATTTTCAATCTTGTGGGCCATATGGTTTCCGTCACCACTGCTCAGCTCTGCTGATGGAGTGTGAGAACAGCTATAGAGGCTGCGTGAATGAATTGGCATGGTTGTTCCAGTAAAGTGCTATTTATAAAACAGAAGTGTATCAAATTTGACCTGCGCTCTATAGTTTCTCAGCCGAATAAAATCTTCTCTTTAGCTATTCTTCACTATTTAGAGTTCACAATTATCTAGGGGAAGATTTTGAGATTAGGGATAAATTCAAAGAAAAGTTTGATAAACATTTTATCCCCAAATATATTGGTAGCAAAATAGAAATCACTATAGAAATAGAAACAAACTAGAAATAATAAATCACAAAGTGTCTAGTTTAAAGTGAACAACCCACAGGAGGAAAAATATGTAGACAAATAGTAACAATACCTTTTATAACTTAAAATATGAAAAATTCTTTTTAATAAGTTTATTTTGCAGATGGAAGAAAATGACACGAATAGGTACTAATTGCTAGTCTTGTTACTCTTCTGTCTCCTTTTTGTCTGAATTCCAAAACTTGTAGGCTAAATCCCTCATAATCTGTGTGGGCAGAATCTCTGTATGTCATCTGCTCTGAGAACTAAGCTGATTCTATTCTCTGCTAAGTATCAGCCCTTGGTCTGTTAATGTCATCAAGCAGGGCTGAAATGGGGTCCTAGACCGTGTAGAAGAATCCTGAGTTCTGCATATAAAAAGACTTGCCTGTTTTCCCGTTTAGCTCCTTGGCCTTTATCTGTTGATTCAAAGTTTACTGAGTACTTGCTAAGAAGCACTGTTCATGAGTGTTAGGTGCTTGAGATCAATTTACAAAATAGACAAAAATGTTTGTCATCAAGGAGCTTTCTTCTAACAGAAGAGACTGGTATACTGAACCATGAACATAATAAAGCTGTACAGATCATAGAAGGTGATCAAAACTATGGAGAAAAGAAGTAGAGCAGAAGAGTGGAGGGTACTGTACTATATGTGTGTACAGACACGTGTATGTGCATGTGCACCTTCTTGCCAAGAAACTTTCTAGATAGAGGGAGAAGTTAGAGCAAACACTAGCAGGTAGACAAAGTTTTTGTATTTATAGACAGGCAGTGAGGCTAATGTGACTGCAAGGGTGGAGTGGTTGGTGACAAGGTTATAAGAGCTTGGGGGCCAGACAAGTGAAACCTCATGGACCATCCTGAGGGTGTCAATTTTCATTCTCAGTGGCTGTGACATACAAGATAATACTTAACCCTAAAAAGGACACTTCTGTTGTTGTGCCTCAAGTGGACTATGGGTTCAGAGGTAGAAGTGGTGAGCCTGTTGGAGGCTTATACCATAACCAGGTGAAAAATGATGGCTGCTTGAACCAAATTGCAGTATTGGAGGTGGTATGAAAAGTTAGATTCTGGTTATATTTTATGTCTTATTTATTTTTGGGGAAAGATTATTTATGCATATAAGAACTGGGGTGTAGGTCAGAGGTGAGGGAGGGTGAGAGGATTCACCAGAGACTGAGTCGGGAGCAGAACAGGCAGATCTACTGAAAACACTGCTAAGGTGAGACAGGAGAGGTCTGCTGCGCCATGTAGGTCAGCTCCTTGACCACCCAGGGATCTAACAGCTGCAGTGGCTGGTGATAGCTTGATAGTGCTGTGTCTTTAACCCTTGTGCCCCAGGAGGCCCTCTGGTTATATTTTAAAAGCCGGTCAACAGAAAACCCTGAGGAGTTAGCTTTCAGTGTGAGAGAAGAGTCAAGGATGGTGCCAAGGTTTCTGATTTGAGTCACTGGTAGAAATCCCTTATATACAGAATGAGAAAGAGAAAATGTTGTAAATACTGCTTTCTCGTAACAGCAGCTCCTGTTTTTGTTTTGTAGTTTCATGCTGTCATTTGAAAATGCCAAAAGAATAGCTCTTCTAGTTTGAGAAAAATAGCCCTGCATGAAGCCTTTCTGCAACACATGGTTCTCCAGTGCAGAGGCTCACTTTTCTGCGTGTCACATCAGTTTGCTTCTATCAGGGGTACATGGCTAGGGAGATGATTCTGACTTGAATGTCTCATTCTGCTTAATCTTTTTTTTTTTTTTAAAGATTTCTTTATTTATGCATACAAGAGCTGGGGTACAGGCCAGAATCGCGGGAGGTGAGAGGATTCACCAGACAGAGCAGGGAGCAGAACAGGCAGACTGAATGAAGTACACTGCTGAGGGGAGCAGCGGGCCAGGCAGGAAAGGTCTGCTGTGCCATGTGGGTCCCCTCCCTGGCTGGTGGCAGGGATCAAACTCGTGCTGCAGTGGCTGTGTTTTGCTTCATAGTGCATTGCTTAACCCACTGCGCTACCAGGGAGGCCCTCATTCTGCTTAATCTTAAGACTGTGAATAAGCTTTTGGAATATTAAGATTAATTTTTGGTTCTGTTCTTTTGAGGGAAGAGCCTCAAAATATTTCTGGTGCCAACAATAATGAAAATAGCTATTCCTAATAGAATCCGTGGACCCAAGGTATAAACAGGTACAAGGTAGTCAATAACAAGATTATATGATTATTCTTAAGCTCTAAGACGGTCTGAATCAAAACCTCTGGCAAGAGTTTAGTTCATTATCTTCTAAGTTCTCATACAACATCTTGCAAGCTATGATTTTTTAAAAAAGATTTTATTTATGCATACAAGAGATGGGGTACAGACTAGAGGTGAGCTGGTGGTGAGAGGATTCATCAGAGACTGAGCGGGGAGCAGAAGAGGCAGATCAACTGAAATACACTGCTGAGGGGAGCAGTGGGCAAGGCAGGAGAGGTCTGCTGTGCCATGTGGGTCCCCTCCCTGGCTGGGGATCAAAGTGCAGTGCTCAACCCCTTGTGCCACCAGGGAGTTTTTTTTTTTTAATGAATGAAGGATCTGAAGTCCAGAAAGGGTACACTATGTATGTAAGTTCAAATGGAGACTGAGAGAATGGCACATATCAAAAAAAGTAGCAACAACAAATGTTGACGGGGATATGGAGAAAAAAGGAACTCTCTTACACTGCTGGTGGGAATGCAAGATGGTCCAACCATTATGGAAAGCAGTATGGCGGTTCCTCAATCTACTAAGAATGG
>JAGFMF010011796.1:15869740-15887377 GCA_019455555.1 Galemys pyrenaicus
AGATGAGTGGATCGGGAAGCTGTGGTACATATACACGATGGAATACTACTCAGCAATCAGAAATGAAAAACTAGACTCATTCATAGGAATATGGATGGATCTGGAGGGGATTATGCTTAGCGAAGTAAGTCAGGCAAAAGAAAAATACCAGATGGTTCCTCCCTTAGGAGGAACATAAGGGAACCAAAGGAAGATCAAGGAAAGGAATAAGAACAATAATAATAATAATAACAATAACAGCAATAAAGACACAGAAACCAAAAATGAGGAGACAAGGACAAACTGGGGACACCTGGTGGGGAGGGGAGGAGGAGGGTTGAGGGAAGATGGGAACACGAGGGACTGAGGTGATGGTGCACTGGTGAGATGGTGATGGGGAATACATGGGGATTACAATTTATGGCAAGTATATGTAAATTTAAAAATATTTTATATTAATAAAAAATGCGCAAAAAAAACCAACAACAACAAATGGAGACTGAATAGTGGGGACAGAATGCCTTGACTCTGGACCTGTCTGTCTTGAAGGTCAAGGTTCTCTTTGATTTCACAGCTGCCCAAGCTCTGGGATTTAGGTGAACGATTTATCTGTATATCACAAGATCACTTTGGTGGGCTCCTATAAAACATCCCTTAGGAACAAAGTATTCCTAACCAAAACGAGGATATATTTTGAAAACGTGAAAGACTATCATATTGTTCAGTTCTTTCATGAATTCTTTACTACCAGTGGGATTTATCAACAAAGCTTAGTAATGAATCCACCAATATTTGAGAGAGGAAAGAAATGGCTTGAAAAGTGCTGTGTAACTCTTCATGTTTCTGACATACGGCAGATGGCATTTGTATAGTGTAGTCTGCTCTGTATGTGAGAATAGCTTCTGAGCCTGGACCCCAGTTTGCAGTGACTCCTGTATTCACTCTTTTGCACGCGGACTGAATGGACCATGGAACAACACAGCTTCTTCTCTCTGGCAGAGGCTGGGCGTCCCTTCGTTCACCCGCAGGCTGAGCAGGTCAGCTTTCCCATCATTCTGCCAGTTAAATGAATCACTGGTCAGAAGAATTACTGTAGCAGTTTAGCAGTCTCTTTACATTCAACTTTGTGAGGAATGTAGACTTAGAACTATAAAAAGCAATAATGCAAAGTGTCTCGGTTTCTTAATGGACTGGCATTACTCATATTTCTGGCTTTTAAAAATGCTGTTGGGGAGAAATATTTTCCTTTGTTTAAACTACAACATTGTTTTTGAAAATCAGCAAGAAAAACTCTTCCACATTCCTGTTTTTATAAATCTGTCCATTTGTGTTGGTACTTTGAGAAATCACATTATATTTGTCTAGCAATTTCTATGAGTTTTAGCAGCAGTGTTGGTACATAGCTTTGCTAGCAAGTTAATGGCGAACGTGTTGTATGAGCAGGTTTCCCTGCTCTTCCCACTGTGTAGTGTCTTTGCCAACCTTTCTGTATAGGGGAAAGTGTGAGTTTCAGTCAGGTTGCATGCAGGTACATTCAGGGGAGCAGTGCTGTGGACACAGCAAACCTGGAACACTTCACCTGGTAAAGAGTCTACTCCTGTGCCAGGGACATTGAAAACCTTGCACTGGCTCTAAAAGGATGTGTAGCATCCATGCAAGGGATGAGAACAAATCTACCCCCTTTCAGCTCTCGTTGCTGGTGCTATTCCCTCTGCCTGGAATGCGCTTTTCCTTCTTGCCTACATACTGAGACTCCATTTTTTGATACATTTCTTTCTTTATACTCCTTAAATTTAGATTTTATTTCTTGAAATCATGCACCTGTTTGATGTTTACAAGTCAGTGGTTTTCAGTATACTCACAGATATGTGTGACTACCACCACGTCAATTATAGGACATTTCAATCACATCCAAAGGAAATCTAGTACCTTTATCCTACTAATCTCTTATCCCTATTTTCTTGTCCATAGAGCTAAGTTACCACTAATTCACTCTAGTTCATACAGTTCCTTATTCTGGGCTTTAATATGGATGGACTCATATGCTCTGTGGTCTTTTGTGACTGACTTCTTTCATTTAGCAAGATGTTCTCAAGATTTAAATATGTTATATGTATCAGTCCTTCATTTTCTGGTGGATGAATAATATCTCATATGAATATATGACATTTTGTTTATCCATTTATTTCTTGAGAAACAATTGGGGCATTTCTACCTTTTGGCTGTTGTAAAAAATGCTACTGTGATCGTGGGGGTACAGATATCTCTTTGAGATCCTACATATGGATACATATGACATTAGGGCTTTTTTAGTTAAAAATCTTAGTAACCAGTATAAAAATAAAAAGGGAAGTAGATGGATTTAATTTTAACAATAGGTTTAATTTAGCACAAGAAATCCAAAATACTATAGTTCAACATATATTCAATGTAAATATTTAGTAAGATATTTTACTTCTATTTATAATAAGTCATTTTAGTTCAGGGTGCATTTTGCGTTTTAGTTAAAACTAGCCCATTTCAAGTGGTCATTATCCCATATTCAAGTGGTCACTATGTGACTAATGGCTACCATCTTGGATAACACAATTCTAACCACGGAGGTGTTTGGGATCAGGAAGACCTGGTGGTATTTTCTCTTATTTCTTGAAATTCTCTCTCAGTAAAACCTCCAGCCTCACTGTTAGAACATTCTGACTTGCTTCTGTGAGAAGGGCTATATGATCAGGGACTTGATATTATGAACTAATTCAGCTTGGATTT
Organism: Galemys pyrenaicus; assembly: GCA_019455555.1. Taxonomy (NCBI): domain Eukaryota; kingdom Metazoa; phylum Chordata; class Mammalia; order Eulipotyphla; family Talpidae; genus Galemys; species Galemys pyrenaicus. The sequence continues at coordinate 15,872,483 of JAGFMF010011796.1, forward strand.
CTCCTGAGAATCTTTGGAATATGAAATACAAAATGTGATCCAGAGAAATGCCTTTACATGCTTATGCTCAGTTACTTTGAAACACTTCCAATCTTAACAGGGAATGATTGACACTTTGCTATTATAAGTTCTTGTCAGCTCTAATGACTGTTTTATTTATAGCTTTTTGTATGATGGGCCATTTCATATGGGTGGAGGTTGATGGGAGAGGGTTATCATTACAATTTCAACACATGTTTTCAATAGCGTCATGTTGTGCATTTTGAATAAATGCCTGAAACCAAATAACATTAGGCATATCTAAGGAAAAAGCAGAGAACTTCTTCCAAGACAATAGAGTATGGTAATTATCAATGTAATAGCTCTTTCATTTTAATATTTATTCAAACCTATAGTTAAGATGTGATGACTATAGTGATGTTCTTTTTAATGCCCATTTTTTGTCCCCATCTTTAAACCTGAACTATACTAGTGATGTCTTTTAGAAATAGTCTTCTAGAACAGTTGGTGATGGTTCAACTCCCAGCTTTGCCACTGGTTTGGGCATGTTTATTAAGAACCTGTGGGTTTTCACATTCTTATCTGCAACAGAAAGGATTGAAGCGAAGTGAAATATCTATGATAGTATCTAGCATGATGACTGACAGAGTAGGCTCATTATTTTCTTTTCCTTTCCAGCACAGGTGTGAATGCGTTATCTTGTCTGTCTCTGCATAGAGATAGAGGTGTAGGGTCACAGGGTGCATTTTTTAGGGAGAGCAAAGAAAATGCTACTAAGGTAAAGTCAGAGACTGGTGAGGGCATCCTTTACATCCTTTTCCGCACTGTTGAGGTCAACTGGGTACAATTTTGTGGACCATCCTAATTATCTTGACTTTATAAAAGCATGTAATTGTATACTTCTGACATGTAGGCTTTGAACCTGGTGCTTGTACTTCAAAGTCTTATATTCGTTTTAGTGCAGATTGTACCTTTCGGCTCCAATTGAAACCATTTTCAAGAGACCATGATGGGACAGGATGGCTTTGATTTTCAATCATGGTAAAAACAACTTTTGTGTGTTGAGCTGCACTGAATTTTTCCTTGTTCACTGAATTTTAAAGCTAAAAAGGCAAATAAAAAGGTATTTTTTATTTAGCAGATGAAAAGACACATGGAAATGGTAACTTTAGCTGTGGCTCTCTCTCACCTGACATAATGACCACCTCAGTTTCAAAAGCCTAATTATTTTTCAGGGAACTTTCTACTTTGTTTATACAACTCAGTTCAGAAGAATGCAAATAGCTTCATGGGTATATCCAAGATATACAACATCTTAAACCATAATTCTAATTGCTTTTTTAGGTTAAGGAAAATGGTAAAGGAAGTTTAAATTTTTTAATAGTTTTCAAAATAAAATGGAATACAGTAGCCACATACTCATTTACTTTTATACTTTATGGGGCATTATTATATAGTAGATAAGTTGTCTGTAGGTTTTAAAATATTTTTAAGTAGAAGTTATTTCTTTTATTTCTTTTTTCAGTTTATTTGTCTATGAAACTTTGCTGGCAAAGGACAAATAAAATTCAGTTACTTGTGAATATGTGGAAATACTAGATATTAAATGTTTGTGTTGGAAAGTTAAAAATCATTAGTGCATAAATTGCTGTTCAGTTTAGCATTTTAAACATATTGTTAAATTGTTTAAATGTTGGGATTTTCAAAATTATAACAAAATTATGTCACAGCAATATAACTTTCCCTGTAAAATATTGCTATGCATACTGTATATATTATAAAGCATGATATATAGTATATGTTATGCAGTATTTTATATGCATTGCTTATACATAAATATATAAATTGTTTTGTAGAAATTGCTCTTTTAAACTGAATGTCACTGTATAGGACATTTTACATATATTCTATTTATTTACTAATATTTACCTTTAAAAAATAATCAGTCTTTTAGTAAAAATTACGCCTTTGTTTTCTATCAAGTTGATTTAGTTAAAACCAATATAGATATTTTGGCAAGAATTTCATTTTGATTTAGAACAGTAGGAATTTACATTGTTCATTACTTTGGAACTGGGGATGACTTGCCAAGAATCAGTTTGTCTAATTGGAAGGGTCAGAAGCAAAAGTGAACAGAGAATTAAAAAATCAGGGCATTTTATGTGGGGAGGGAGCCCTGCCACCTGGACTACCGCATCTGGGGAACACCTGAGTGGGCTTGCCCGTGGGAGACAAAGCCAGGTAACAGCTCATGGTCCCTGACTGTGTGTCAACAGCACCAGTAGAAACCCAATAAAGCAGATACATTAGATTTATATGTGGCTCCTGCTACCTGCCCCATGGCAGATCTCTGTCTGAAAGATGCTCAGATTTCATTCAGTTTGGTCGTCAGTAAATTTCAGAAAGGGATATTGTTCCTGCCTCCTGCTCACCTGCTTTAATGGTGCTGGTCTGCCCACACCTGTCTTGCAGGGGCATCGTAAGAACCTGCTCTGGGCAGGAGCCTCTGCCTGTGGTGCCTTCCCTGGATTGCCCTTCCACTGACCTTCACTGGGCCACTGTTTCCTGTTCCACCTCCTTGAACCTTCCATCACCTGGGTTAGTATTAACGTAGAGTTAGCATGTAGAGGTTAGATCACAGCTCCCACTTGGTTCTTAGTCTCTCTGTTCACCATCTATTTGTTCACCATCTCCTTCATTTCAGAACAATTTGATTCATTGCACAAACTCATTAAAAAAACAAATCTTGATAGGAAGATTTATACATCATGGATCTTTTCACTTTAAAGGAAGGAGGAAGAGAGGAAAAAACAGGAAATCCAAAGGTAATGAGATAAAGTTGGAAGATTTATGTAGATGATAATCATATTTGCTTTGAAATGATTTATTTTTTTCATTCATTTTATGAGATTTTATTAGTTAGCACCATCTACTTACCAGGCACTGTCTTGGGTCCTGGGTGTACAAAATATAGAGAATCCAGCTGCAGGAGCTCCTGTTTTCATGGGAGGGAGGTGAGAGACAGATGAACAAATAGGTAGAAAGTAAAAGTATTCAGAGTTATGTGCCAAATAAAGGAGGGGCGCGGGGAGTAGTCTGAGTCATAGAAAGTCATAGTAAGTTGTCAGACATATGGGCCTCCCTGGTGGCGCAAAGGGTTGAGTGCTGCACTATGGGACTTCCACAGCCACTGCAGTGCCAAGTTTGATCCTGGCCAGGGAGGGGACCCACAGGGCGCAGCAGACCTCTCCTGCCTCACCTGCTGCTCCGCTCAGCAGTGTATTTCAGTGTATCTGCCTGTTCTGCTCTTTACTCTGTCTCCCTGGTGAATCCTTTTACCCCCCATGCCTCTGGCCTGTACTCCAACTCTTGTATGTATAAATAAATACATCTTTAAAAAAGGAAGTTGTCATCGAGGAGAAGGCATTTGCCTGGAATTTTGAAAATTTAAAAGCTGGCAAAGGAGTCTTGAGGTGGGTTAGTGAGAAGGCTTTCTGGGTAGAACAGATGGCATCTGTAGAAATGAAGGGGTTGACACTGGGCCTTTGGGAATCAGCAAGTGACGTGCTTGGCTGGAGCATGGTGTGAGTGAGGGGGTGGCCTTTGGGGGTTAGTGGTGGATGGTTCGACAAGGGCCTTGTGAGCCAGACAGAGGTGTTTACACTTCATCCTGTAAGACCCAGGATGAGGACAATGACAGTGATGTGATGAGGTCATAGAAGCCAGCAGGGAACACAGTTTTACAGAGATCTCTTTATGGAAAAACAAAGAAAAGAAGAAAGGCGAGACTGTTGAATCTTTCTGTATGAGCATTGTGTGTGACCTTGGCAAGAAGGGTGTGAGTAGAGCAGAGAAGGGAGATGTCAAACTCTTGTGGGTATGGAAGTAAGTTGGAAGAGTGACAGTGCGAACTGTTAAGTGTAGACAGCATTGACAGAAGTTTAGCTTGAAGTTTAGAGAACAACGTTTGAAGCAAAGATTTTTAACATTGGTGCTATTGATTTCAGGGCAGGGATGGGGGCAGGTCACAGGATTCTTTTTTGTGCAGGCTGTCCTGCCCATTACAGGGTGTGCAGTGACATCCCTGTCTTCTACCTCTTAGATGCAGGGCAGCAATTGCCCCCTAATTGTGTCTCCCTACATTGGCAAATGTCCTCTAGGGACAAAATCACCCTGTTCAAGAACCATTCATAAGGAGAGAGACACAGTGCAGAGGAAGATTATTACTATTATTTTTTAGTTTGGAGAGAGATAATTATTCTTGAGAACTAATAAGAAGGACTGGTGGAGGAGGATGAAGATAAAGCAAAGAGGCAGAAAGTGATAAAGCCTCAGAGGTAAAACTGATGAGGAAAGACCTGAGATAACATGGTGTGTGAGGGGTGACGTGATGTAGGTGGGTGGGAGTGGGGAAACCCCCATTCTGAGAACATGTAAAGGACTATACCATCTACAGTGTGGCTCTTTTCAGCCTGTGCACTGGGGATAGATAAATGCTAGATTTTCTCCTCATGAAGTCATAAGTGTCATTTTCAAAGTTCTTAAACCCTAGTGCCTGCCAAGTCACTTTTGGTTACAGCTATGACTGGGCCTGCATCCGTTATCCTTATGATTAGCCAATTCTTTGCATATATTTGATTTGTGCTTTAAATGATGAGAAAGATGAAAGGTTTCAATGTGAAAGAAGAGATAAAACATGGAGGTTTGAGTTTTCCTTCCAATTATCTATTATCTTAAGTCTTCTGTGGAATAAGCTAAGGTCTCTATCTGACATTAATCAAGCATCATTCCTATAGCATTTCATTTTGATTAAGTTAGATTAATCTCTAATTATTTCTTTGAAGTGTTAGATTTTAGAATCGCATTTTTCCTCTGTAAGCAAGGTGAAATTATTTTAGTTTTATATTTTATAACATATAGAAACATGAAAAGGGGATTCTTGAGAGGTCTATTTGGCTAGAGACATTTTCAGTTTTTTCCTTTTAGTTTTTAAATGATGATCATACATATATAGTAGCTGAATTCCTCACTGTTATTCACTGGTGTCAAAACTGAAAAACTGCCATCCTAAAGATTGATAAAAACATTAAATAGTCTTCATCTGGGAATACCAATTTAACAGATAATTGCTAATTCACAACTCTGCTTAATAGTGGCTGGACATGTTATGTTTTAAGTCACAAAATGAAAACGGATGGACAAATCAGGGGCCTTTGTTCCCTAGCTGATATGTGCTAAAAGCATTATCAATAAAACCTGGAGGTTGCAATGTAGAGCAATGTAGGATTCTATTAATCAGGATTTGGTAACAAGAGGTTAGAAATAGCAAAAACTGAGGAAAAAAGATTGTAAGTAGTGGAAATCTAACCAACCAAATAATCAAAGAACATGTAAAATGTTTATAGAGAGAGGTTTCTACAGTAGACCAATATTAAGTTATTTTTTTATTTACTTAATTTTTGTTACAATTTTATTTAAGCAGAAAGAGCATCCATGATAGTTCCAATCTTCCTTGTCTCTGAAGCACTCTATGTCCAGCAAGTTTGGTTTCAGTGGAAAAGCAAGAATCCTGTAGATTTCCATCCCCTACTAATGGCCTTCATCTAAATTAAAACAAACTGAAATTTTTTTATTGAGGTCTAATTTTTAAAAAATATTTATTTATGCATACAAGAATTGGGGTACAGGCCAGAGGTGTGGGGGATGAGAGGAATCACCAGAGACAGAGTGGGGGACAGAACAGGCAGACTGACTGAGTACACTGCTGAGGGGAGCAGCGGGAGACAAGAGAGGTCTGCCGCATCATGTGGGTCCCCTCCCTGGTCTGGGGTCGAACTCGAGCTGCAGTGGCTGAGGGAGTCTGCTCAATCCCTTGTGCCACCAGGGAGGCCCAAGGTCTAATTTTTAAGAAACATTCTCCTTCCTGGATATCTACTCTTTTGCTTCATTACTATTTACCATAATTTCTGTATTTCCATGATTTCTCTGACATTTCATCAGCTTCCAATTTTCTTTAATTCTCACATAAAGTAACTACATTATCATTTCTCTATTCCTTCAAGGGACAACATGTACCTAAACAGAAATGAGGTAGTTCTCTAGGCATTTTTTTCAGAAATGGTCACATGGACCTAATCTCAAGTCCTCATATTTATCCCTCCTTGTGCCTTTCTCTGTTTACCTGTTTTGCTCCTTTCCTTCTTGCCTTAGCTTCCTCTCTCCCTTCATCCCCTTTCCAATATTGCTCCTTCTCTCTTCCCTTTTTCCATTCACAAACATAGCGAGCATCGATGACACGCCAGGTTCAGAGCATCCAGGCTGATTAAGGTAGCTCTGGCCCCACCTTAGTGGGGCTTGAAACTTTCTGTTCAGTGAGAGGGAGCTGAGCACAAGTGGGGCTCCACTGTATTTGGCTAGTGTGTCTGTGTAGGGTAAAGGTTGATCAGGTATTTCCACCCTCCCACCACTGATGATGGACACCTGAGGTGCTGCGAGCATTCCAGGGTGGGCACGCACAAGTGGGCGCACCTGAGTTGGGACACGGGCATAAATGGGTGGTGTCATGAGGACACCAGAACTGTGAGGACAGGACCTACCGACAGAACCGAGAGAACCAACAGGCTCGAAAGCAGCAGCAGCAGCAGCAGCAGCAGCAGCAGCAACAGTGAGAGAAGAAAGCAGCCGAGAGGATGAGATGCACTGGGGGCTGGGAGGCCTGCCAGCCTCCCGGCCCCCCTGCACCCATGCCTGCCACGTACCTGGCCACCTCTACTAAATAAAGCATGAAAAGCCACCGAGGGCTCCAAGACTCTTCTTCCTTGATCCATCTGCCCAGAACCATCCCGAATCTTGCTCCAGTGCTCCCATCCTGCCGCTACAGTCTGTCATCCAGTGATCTTTGATTTCAAACGTTTGAGAATATCACTAAAGGAAAGGAGACTTTGGAACAGTGCTGGCGGCAGTGATGGGAGAGAGGCTCAAAGAATCAACTGGAGCTTGGAAAACTAGCCTTGGAAATAGAATTGGCAGAGTCAGAGACCGGATTTACTCAAAGCAGGCAGAAGAGGCACACAATCCTGTTTTGTGATAAATATCCTGTGACGCTGCCATCTTTGTGTCACTGGATCAAGAGCCCGTGGCCTGAGGGCGAGCAGCTGGCTGCCTCAGTCTGATCTGACACCTGCCCACAGGCTGCACCGAGAGGAGCCTTTTTGCTTCCAGCATCAAGCAGATTTCTGAATTTACCCTCCAAGGAGCCAACACCATGAATGAGGGAACTTGTAACCAGGGCACTGTTGGGCTGGGAGAAATGAAATAAAACAGAACTCTTCCACTTCACACCCCCTAAAGACTCCAAAATGAGACATATTCATATGATAATGTGAATTTGTAAAATACTCAATATATGATCACTTCAATTTATATCTTTATTTCAGTGATATCTGCTTCAGACAGGATTTCAGGGATTTACAACAGAAGATAGAATAGAATCATTAAAATGATAGATAAATAAGAATGAATGTTACTTTTGCCCAGTTCTAAGAATTTTGGCTGTCTTGTTAACAGCTTAGCTGCAGCATCTAGAAACTGGCATGGTATATTAGATGCTCAATAAATAGTTGGTGAGTAAATGTAGGCCAGAAAATGGGGAATATGATTCTTTTATATAATTGTCTTCTATTTTGCTTGCTTTTAGAAAGGGATCCGGTAAAGTGGACCCGAAGGGAGACCAAAGGTGAGAGAGTGACAAAGAATTGGGGGTGATGAAAAGTACTAGGGGGTGCAGCACTCATTGTATTGATTCAGCATGCAACACTGAGTCTCTCTAGATTCAGGACACAGTTTTAGGTTGAGCTTCTGAACAGGGAAAGCCTGTGTGTTAGCCTCCACTTTCAAGTGGCACAAACTTCGGTAAATCACCAAGTCATTCCATCTTAGTCCTACAGCTATAAAACTGGTATCCAATTAGCTCACCCTATGATCATGAAAGTTAAATGAGATAAGAAATTTGAAAGCACTTTGAGGACTCCCGGAAAAAAAAAATTGTTTCAACAACAAGGTCATCCCAAGGAAATACTTTTATTTGCTTGATAGTTTCAAATATGAACCCAATCACAAAATTAAGGGCCACTCTATGGATGGAAAAAAGCTTTGTATCTTGCTTGAATCAAAATCAGCTCCAGGTAACCTTTATTTCAAAAAGTTCTACAGTGATAAAATGGAACACAAACATTAAAACTTATGAAAAAAGAATGGGGAGTTAATTTCAGTATGGGTTCGTCACAACGAAACTGACAAGTCGATTTATAGCTTAAGTGAGGAAATTCAGTATATTCTATAGGCCGGTGAAAAAATACTATTTTCTATGATAAGCATCTTTTTTAAACTTTGTGGTTATCATGGAATCATGTCACAGGGAACCCAGGTCCATGGTTACGTGTTACTTATTTGGGAACTGAAGACAAAAACAAAACAAATAATTAGTGGTGAACTTTGTGTAGTTTATACAGCTACTGATGTTTAATTATACACACCTGAAATTTATGTTATACTGCAATACTATTTCAATAAGAAATAAACCATCCCCACAAGTCACATTTATTTCTTCTTAAATGAATATAAATACAAAGAAGAATAATACGTATGAGAAAAGAATACAGCATGCAGACTTTTAAACTTAAAGCAGTTTTGTGGTTGATCTCCAACAGTTCCCAAGCTTAGATCACCAGAATAAGGTCTTAAAGTTCCCTTTTATCTTATTGAGAAGAACCATCAGTATCACCTGCTCACGACTTGATTTACAAAGTAATTATGGCCAATGGAACTATTTCCTTTTTAGTATTTTCATCAAATATCATTGCATCATGTAGTCTTCTTTTCATTTAACCCAAAGCATGTTCCAAATATTGGGGCTTATCGTGCTAATGCTTCATTTGTGTTGGAGGAGGTCATTATGAGTGCAGCGGCAGGAAACGGGGGCACTGGAGCAGGGTTGGGATGATTCTGGGCAGACGGGTCAAGGAAGGAGAGTCTTGAAGCCCTTGGTGGCTTTTCATACTTTACTTAGTAGAGGTGGCCAGGTACATGGCAGGCATGGGTGCCAGGGGGCCGGGAGGCTGGCAGGCCTCCCAGCCCCCAGTGCATCTCATCCTTTCGGCTGCTTTCTACTGCTGCTGCTCTCATCAGTACTGTTGGTCCTGTTGGTTCTGTCAGTCGGTCCTCACAGTTCTGGTGTCCTCATGACACCACCCATTTATGCCCATGTCCCAACTCAGGTGCGCCCACTTGTGCGTGCCCACCCTGGAATGCTCGCAGCACCACAGGTGTCCATCATCACGGTGGGAGGGTGGAAAGACCTGATCATTCTCTGACCCTACAACAAGTAAGTGACTGCATGTTGACCCTAGAGCTGGACTGCGCAATTAGGCTCCTTCCCCAGCCCCCACTCTCCCCTTATTAATCATCTTACCACAACCAGCAGCTTTTAAGGAAGCAGCGATGTTACTGAGTTATGTTACATGGATGGTGTATGTAACTGAACCTCATGAAGGTCTCTATATAAACTCCTAGGATTTGGGGGATGATGTGGAGATCTACTTGTCTTGTGGCCACGGGAGAAAAACCTAGGAGGTAAGTTCCCGTGCTTATAAAAGTACCTTCTACCAATACGGAGTGGTCTGTCTCTCTCTTTCCCTCTCTCCTTCCCCCACCCCCCACTTTTCACCATTGGTGTGATGATGAACACTTGAGGCCCTGGATGCACACCTAAGTGGGCATGCGCAAGTGAGTGCACCTGGGCTGAGACACGGGCATATAAGGGTGATGTCACGAGGACGCCAGGAGGAGAGAAGCAACAGTAGAAGGAAGAAGAGAAAGAGGAGAGACGGGAGGCTAGAGAGCCCAAAGAGTGAAGGTGCGCCAGGGGCTAGGAGGCCTGCCAGCCTCCTGGCCCCCCGGCATCCCTGCCTGCCATGTACCTGATTGCCGCTGATACAACAATGCAATAAAAGCCTACAAGGTCACCTAGGGCTCCAAGACCCCTTCCTTGATCTATCTGCTCAGAATCATTGAGAACTTGCTCTGTGCCCTTGCTGGCACCACAGTGTGTAATTTTGAATTTTACCCAGTGAATTTCAGAGGTTATAAAGCAACAACTTGTTATGTTTCTTTCATGCCTTTTACAGTTCTGGCAGTACAATAGATTTTTTTTTGGTGCCCTTATTAAACAATGTTCTATAAATCTGGTGAGTCAAATGAGAATTAATGGTGAAAGAAGAAAACTGGATGGACTTATTAGTCTTACCTAATAAGTCACTCTATGTCTTGAGAAAGTTACTTTGTCTTTAATATTAAGCCCCTCCAGTGAATATAGTATATAATGAGCATTATAGAGGACAGTAAATATGTTCAAAACAGTTCTATATTCAACTAGTTTTCAGACTAATCAGCAGACAAATCTATTTATATGAAACATGGGCTAGATTTAATATAGACTATAAAATTTATAGAAATTCAATGGGGAATAAATTCAATATCTATCACAATCTTGGGCATAATTACTTAATTCATTGATACTCTATCAACATTTTAAAGACTGTTATTGAGGAGATATTTAGAACAGGAAATAAATTCTTCCCTTAGTAAATTGATACTTAAAGGAAATTTAAAATAAAATAGCCCTGGATGGAAATTTTCAGATGGAGTGTGAACCTTTATCTCTGAGTCATGTAAACCAACATTACTTCAACTAAAAAAAATAAAAGTTGAGATTAGTCTAGCGCTTTAATTTGAAGGAAAAAATCTAATAAACAGAAGAGTCATAAGGATATCACATCATACATCAAAGGTGTTGAGGTAAATTTCTTGAATCTTCTCCTTTGTGTCTGAGAAGATATTAATAATTTCTTCTAGAAATAAATGGGAGGGAGTAGTAGCGAAACTCCTTGTCCTCCCTCAAATGATAGGAAAATCTCCCAATTTTTTGTGGAGTTGAGGCCCAGTGACTGACTGCCTGTCCTCTTCTCCTTCCACCTTTTACATGTGTGATGAGAAAGCACCTTACCTTAGCCGTGTGGCTTCTGCTTAGCATAGGGTTTTCGAGATTGTTCCAAGTTGTGCATGCTTTGGCAATTTGTTTTTATTCTGTTGTCACTTTTATTGCAGGTGCAGATGTAGGGCACCAGGCACCTGTGGTATAGGGCATTTGAGTTGGCCAGTTACTAGCTATTAGAATATAACTGATGTCAACATTCTGAGGCTGATTTTTATGTAGACATGTTTTTATTTTCTTCTGTAAATGCCTATACTTCAATTCTCCTCCATCCTTTCTGCTTGTTTTAGTCTCCTCATGCTGCTGTAACAAAATATCAAAGAATAGATGGCTATGAACACCCAGAAATGTACTGTTAACAGTTTCCCAGACTGGAAGTCCCAGATCAGAGTGCCGGGATTGTCCAGGAATGACCCTTTTCTGGACTGCAGACTTCATGGTATCTTCTCCTGGCAGAAGGAGCTAGGGAACCCTGTGGAGTTTCCTATAAGAACATTAATTCTACTCATGAGAGCCCATTGTAATCTCCTTCCAAAGGGCCTCACTATAGCATCACCCTTGGGGGTTAGAATTGAACATAGGAGTTTTGTTAGGACACAAATACGTACACATAGCGGTGCCATTGTTCATCATTCTCCATCTGCACTTTATTTCCATAATAATTTTGACCTAAAATAGCTCACTAGTTTTTGAAGAAATTAAAAATGAGAAAAACAGTTTCATATTTAACCACATTTACCATTTCTGAGGTTTTTTATTCACTGGCGTGTATCCAAGTTTCCATGTGATACCATTTTCTTCCACATAGAGCATGTTCTTTAACATCTCTTACAGTGTTGTGATGGTGATGAATGATCAGTTTTTGTTGTGTAGAAATGCTATTTTTTACCTTCATTTTTGAATGTACATTTGTTTATAGAATTTTTCATTCAGCACTAAAAAAGATATACTCTGAGTAACATAGATTTAAATATATATGTATATATTTTTAAACATAATATATATATAAAAACTTTATAAAATATTTAACTGTTGAAATCCTCATCTTAAAAAACTTTATTGAAGCATAGTATGTGTACCTAAAAGTAAACAAATCAAAAGCATATAGGTGATGAATTATCACAAAGTAAATGTGTTCCTGTAACTACAAGCCAGATCAAGATAAAAAACATTACTGGCACTATAAACCTTTTTATGTCCCCTCTTAATCACTATTCCTTTCTGCCTCAAAGACAACTTTTGCTTCCACACACCATACATTAGTTTTGCTACACCTTAAATTTTATGTAACTGACATTGTACTATGTGTTGTGGCTAAAATCTTGGACTATATATTCTATATATGCTGCTACATGTAGAAAATTTGTTCATATTTATTACTGTTGTAAAAATATTCCTCACACATATTTTTTACTCTGATGGGCATTTTTGCTTCTATTTTTTTCCTACAAATAGTTCTAATATCAGTATGAGTTTTTGTACAAATGTGCACTAATTTCTATTGATTGTGCCCTTAGAAATGAGATCTGGGCCATATACTATGAAAAGTTTCAGTTTAAAATCAACAGAGAATATTCTAAAATGGTTCAACCAGTTAGCATTTTTTTTTGTCAGCAGTGTATGGGTGTTCCAATTTTTTGACATCCTTGCACTCATTTAGTATTTTTAATTTTTAACTTTTTGTGTTTTGTGGATGTATAATGTTATCCCAATGTTTTTTTATATTTCCCTAAAGACTGATATAATTGAATTTCATTTTAGTCTTAGTGCATATATTTTTCTTAAATGTAAAATTCTAGTCTCTAGATCATATATGTCACCATTTAATAACCTTAGGTCATTGGTAATATTTTTAAAAATTTTAAACAAGATATTCATGTTAAAATCACCATTCATAGCTCTAAGGTCTCTTTCTCTCGGCTCCTTCTATTTCTCACAGGTGATCTCTCCACTCCTGGATGGCTACAGATGTTTCCATGTTAGGAAGAGCAGGCAGCAAGGCAAGATGGCTGATAGAAAAGGGCAATTGAGCAGATTTTTTATTGTCATGCTACTCGTGACTCTGGGCTGTTGTCCATACTTGTTCTGGTCTCTGGAAATGCAGGTAGGCAACTGAGAACTTTATCTTTTTTTATTATTAGATTTAATTGTATTTGACATCATTTGTAGTCCCCAGGGGGTTCCCATCACCATTTCAGTGCACCATCACCTCAGTTCCTTGTGCTTCTTTATGCTGTCATCCCCATCTTTGCCCTTCCCTCCCTCCGCCCACCCATGGGATCCTTTGGATTTATCTTTGATCTTTTGATCTTGTTGGGTTTTTATTTGTGTGTTTGTTTTTGGTTGTGATTGCCCATTTGAGAACTTTTATCTTTTGAGGGGGAAATCAGTGGCCTTTGGTGGAAGCCAAGCACTACTTTCCTAGCCTTATAAAAGTGTGACTCTATTTCTTATTATTGGCAGTTGGTTCAAGCTATAGCCCCTGTAAGGTTCACTTATTCTACTTGACATCCTTTGAAGAGAGAGCTACCTCTGCCCTCAGTGTCTTTGGGTTGGTTATTATAGACTCACAAATAGCCTGAGAATCTCTGACAGACAACTTGCACATTTTGGGATCCTGGTGTGATCAAAATTTTATAGACTGTTCAGATGTGAACTTTCACCTCTCATACAATCACACAAATTAGAAGGGAAAGAGTTAGCCTCTGACTTTCTGAATGCTTTCTCTAAACTCTTTGTCTCTTATCTGTTTGTGGTGGGTTTCTAAAACAATTTTGTCTGACTCCAATATAGTGTGGGAATATTTGGCACTAAGAATACAGCTCCTTTTTAACTTGGCAGTTAAAAATAATATCTCTTTGACTTGAGCGATAAATTGTCTCTGTCATACCCTTATATTCCAGCTCAATCTATAGCTTGGAGGTTGGGGAGGGACTGGAAGTTACTCCATATTTCTGTGTTAACCTTGACTCACTTTTGGTCTTGAGAGCATCCCCCCGACTTCTCTCCATCTCTCATAATTTTTTCCACTTTGGCCAAGCGCCTGACTAAATACATTGTCAGTTTCTTTTCAAGGAAGAGAACCCGCTGGTTCATCTTGTTTCTGCATGTGCAGAATTTTTAATGTCAGGCCATCTCCCAGACTACTAGTGACTCTCTGGACTGGCTTAATTGTGTTTTGTTGGACCTGAAGTGGGGTGGGGATTAACAGATACTCCTGTTGTGGGGCAGTGGGTTAAGTAACACACTATGAGGCAAACCGCAGCCACTGCAGCACGAGTTCAATCCCTGACCTCTCCTGCCTTATCTGCTGAGCAGTGTGTTTCAGTAGATCTGTCTGTTCTGTTCCCCACTCTGTTTCTGGTCGATCCTCTCCCTCATGCGCTTCTGGCCTGTACCCCAGCTCTTGTATACATAAATAAATAAATCTTAAAAAAATAAAACAAGTAGTTCACAGAGAAGTCAGAGCAAGGGAACATGCGAGGTTTTTGATGCCCCACAATAGTGCTGTTGCTCTGGCCAGCCGTCTATAAGGAGTGTCTTTTGTGCAAAATTTCTAGTTAAAGAGATAGATTTGCACTGCTTTTTGCATTTTGTGACCAAGAACTTGGCCATGCAAAATCCTTGGGTTAGTGCAGTATGTGACCCTTGACTAGGTGTTTCTTTATGAAACCAAGAAAAATACAGCCAAAGAAATTGCTTCTTTGCACTTTCATTTTGTTTCCATGTAGGTCTGCCTAGATAATCAAAATGGATAAAAAGGAGGCATGGTGGGGCTTCACCTCCTGGAGAGGTATTAATGGAGCTATCATCTCACTCCTCCTCCTCCTCCTCCTCCTCCTCCT
>JAGFMF010011796.1:15887979-15972105 GCA_019455555.1 Galemys pyrenaicus
CCCCCCACTATTTTCTCCCTTGGTGAGGGCAGGGAGAGTTTACTAGAGATGCTCATGTGTACATTACCTGTTTTCTTGAACAGGCTTATATCTTAGTTGCAGGCAGCATGACTTTGAAGTTCGACAGCTGGTTAAGAATTTCTTTATGAATGTGATGACCCTAAATTTGATGTCTTTTCACAACGTAGTCAGAGACTACTGGTATTACCATGGACCTTTTGATTATTTATGGGCATCCTAGGTGCTTATGCTCTATGTTATATGTGTTTTCCTTAAAATTTTCATAAGAATTTTAAGGTTGACATTATTATGACCACAAGTTTGAACAGATACATAAAGAAGCAGCAATAAATTGCAAGGCTGCTGTTATTCATGATGCTTACCCAAATGAGGATATAATTAATACTTGCATAAAATATTGGAATAATATCAACCTACAAATTACACATTTTACCAAGGTGTTTGGATATTTGAGAACAAATAAATTTCCATAAATGGAATGGTTAATTATTTTGGTGCACCTCAGGGGAAAACTTAGGCTAATTTTTGCACATCACATCCGTTTCTTAGTATTACTCTCTCCAAGTTTTCTGAGATAATGTTGCAGTCACAGTTGCTAATATGTATTCTATTACATTTTTAGCACTTTATCTTGATACAGTGATAGAATAATCTTCAAGAATACTTAATAGAATGCAATAGCCTCCAGCTGCTTAATGCTAGATTTAATTATTTATGAGGTGTTTAGACATACATGCATTGCAGGGCAGCACATGAATGTTATTAAAATTGATAGTAGAGATCCAGTTAGACACCACATAGAGGCAAAGAGTGCCAGTAATTTACAGCCTTGGAGATGATCAATTTCATTCTGTTTGGTAGTAAAGAAAAGTGACATAGGGGAAGGAAATGAGTTATCCAAGCTTATTCAGCAGCTAGGAGACAGACACATAACACAATCTTAGCTCCTCTCCTCAGTTCCAGAATTTTCCCCACAACACTGTGCTATTTGGTAGCCAATTGCTTTATTTTGTCTTGAAGTATTTTGCCAGTACAACCTTATCAGGATCTTATACTTTATGCCAAATGTTTACATTTCTGACCATTGCTTCCTTATAAAGATATAATTTTTACTGGAAGAAAAGCTACTCTATTCTTGTGTTTTTCCTTTATTCTCATAATTCTGTCTCATGCTTCTGACACCAGGTGTGTGACTTTCGCCCCTCTCCACACCAAGTAATTCTGTGATACCAGCTTGATGTCTTACAGTTGAACTTAATTCTGACACTGTCTACCTGGAGCTAGCATCAGACCCACAGGTTACGGGCTCTGTCCTGCAGTTTCTTTTCCTAGATGACAATGACAAGTACAAATTGTAACCTGTGCTTCTGACCCACTGGCTGTAAATGAGAGGTTCCCATAATTCCCTCCACAGATTCCATTCTTTCCTAAAACCACTCTCAGGATTAAGGGAAACCCTAACATAACTTTATTTGTTTGTTATATATTAAAGAATGTGATAAAGGATACAGATGAACATAAAAAAAAAGCGAAGAGATAACATAATGAATGAGGTCTTAGAGTGTCCCAAGAAGGGGGGGCTTCTGGACCTGTGAAATTGAAGTACATCACTCTCCTGTTACATGGGTATGTTCTCCAACCTAGTATCTCTCCAAACTCTGTAATACTGACATTTTATTTATTTAGTGATTGATTCTAAAAATTTATTTATTTATGCATAAAAGAAATGGGGTATAGGCCAGAGGTGTGGGGGTGAGGCTAGGGGTGAGAGGATTCACCAGCGACGAAGTGGGGAGCAGAACAGGAAGATAGACTGAAATACACTGCTGAGGGGAGAAGCAGGTGAGTGAGAGAGGAGGGGTCTGCTGTACCCTGTGGGTCATCTCCCTGGCCAGGGATCGAACTTGTGCTGCTGCAGTAGTTTCATAGTGCTGCGCCTTAATTCTTTGTGCCACCAGGGAGGCCCCATGCTCAATAATTTTGTTTCAAGTCCCATTTGTCTTGAAAAATGTGCTTTGTCCTTTCTCATACTTTCTGATATCAGGCTAGAAAATCAGTTAGAAACAAAAAAAATCTTATTTTTTCCCCCCACGTGAATCATTCTTCCATTTTTCTCTCTCTGCTTTTTCTCATGTGATAGCACCTTCATGCTTTTCACCTCTTCTATGAAAGCTTGGTGATGAGTCTTGAAATAGGCTTTAATGAAAGCCCTGATTACCTTTTAAAAATTTTTATGTGACAGGTGTTCCTTTCTGGACCTTTACAGTAGTTTATCAAAATGAAAATAGATATTTAGAAAACAAAATGCAAAACATGCTTGTTCTAGGAATGCCTCATTGTTGAGAAAGTACCACCTCTTTCAAATGTTCTTTGAACTTTTATTCATATTGCTCTTCACTCTTACACAATTATATATTTTTTATAAGTTTCTATAGTGAGGGTGATAAATTGTCAAACCAAGTCATTGTCTACTGATTACAATTAATATTAATGATGTCTGATGGGAAGGTACCTATGAAGCTACTGTGCTGTATCTCCGGTCTCGCTAGCTTTGCTGAGTTACAAGGGACTGCTTAAGCACTAAACAGGGACTTATTGATGCATATAGAAAGCCATTTGTATTAATATAGTTAAGAGACCCTATCCAACCCTGATGAAAAATTACTTGAAAGTAACAGAGGACAGAGTCCTCCTTATTTTAAAGTAAATGAACTATTGGGAGTAATTACCATTAGTCTGACCATAATTGGATTTAATGAGACTGAATAGAAACAAATGAGACATAATTAGAAGTTAAGTAAAAGTCAATTAAATCCTTATAATTTTAACTTTATAAAAGTTATTGAATTAAATGACCAGGATCAATTAGAAAAGGAAATAAAGCCATGAAGTGTAATTCCAGGAATCAGTGCATTTTTGAGGAGAAAGGAATTGTTCCACTAATCATTAGTGTTTAATAAAAAACAACTTAATCAATTTTGCAGCCTTATCTCTAAGTTGAATAACTTAAAGTCATTTTGTAAATTTGTATAATAATTTTACCTACAAAGTACTGCAGATGTTTTTAAAGACTCGAGAAATAGACTTTACCTGATAGAATAAAATAGCATGTTCATAAAAGTCAGTGACTTCAGGTGGTTTGGAATAAAGAGATGATTGCAACTAACTCCGTGTTCATTTCAGAACAGCTTAGCTGTATGAGAATGAGGGTTGACTTGTTGTAGGAATCCTGTGATTGAAAATAAATTTACCACTTTGCTCTTTATAGACTCACTCTGGTGCTCAGTCTGCACTCCTCCAGCTTGCTGTCAACCCCAGCCACCATCACCTGAAAGACCTCAAGTCAGTTCTTATTCAGTAACATAAGTGAGGTCTGTGACACTGCTTATCTGACTTACCACTAATAAACTGTGGTTACCTAAGCAGTCTCAAGATACCGTCACGGCCAATCAGTGTTGCGATTCCTGCCTGCTGGGTGTGCAAGGAACAAGACTCACTTTGTGATGCTGATTGAGCCTCCAAGGGGCATCCAAACATGTGCTAACTTGGAAAAGTGACGGAATAAGATTGCAGTTTTGATTCAGTGCTAAACTAGAATTCCCTAGGGATGACCAAAAATATTAATTGTGCAGTGACAACAAAGGAAAGAAAAGCAGCAAACTAGGCTCAGGAAATCTGAGATGCTAGATACAACACAGCTTTGCAGACACTATCCTTTAAATGCATTATGTCTAAAATAAAACCAACTCATACACACTGCAGACGTGGTAAATTCTTTGCTGAAGCCCATATTCTGCAGCTTTATATATTTTTTATATTTAATAGTGATCTGCTTAGGTAAAGTCAGTGGAACTAGTGATATATGCAGTGGTCAACTCCGCTAATGATATAGTGAGATTTTTTGCAAAGATAGGAACTGAGGCGTGTGAACTCAGACTTTGGATAATGAAGAACATACTTTTGATAATAAGAAATCTCTCCACTTGGCTGCCTTATACATGGTAAACAATCGCTCCATCAGTTACTATCCTTCTCTAACACAATGTCATTCCTGACTAAGCAGGCCTGGCAATCTTTTGTATATTAGGACACACGAGGCCATGCCCAGGAGTCCTGGCATGAAAGAATATTCAGGGGGCTACTCCTGCTTTGGTGGTGTGTAGGTGACTTTTTCTGAGTGCATATAAAGTGTTTTGTTGAAGATGATGGATTTTTCAAGATCTGGTTCAAGTCAAATGATTAAAATATCTATCACTGATCTTCAGGGTTTTCAGAGCTCTGATATTTCTCCGTGTTAAGAGGTTATGTATTAGAAGCAGTATTTGAAAGTCAGAGCAGGTATAATGCTCAGGAGCGAGAGTGAAAGAGAAGGTGGAAACAAGAAAAAGTCAGCACAGAAAATGACCACTTTAGACACAGGTCCCCTTTTTGCAAAAATGGTTAAAAAGCTTTTCTTGGGCCTCATTTGCCAGTTTTTACTAGTTCTCTGTAATTTATACCTCTTCCTGTTCAATCCTGTCACAGGAAGGACAATGAAAGAAGGGAAAAAGTAATTAAATCAGAAAACAAAGAGCAAATATATGGGAGATGAATTGTTG
The DNA here is from genome assembly GCA_019455555.1 of Galemys pyrenaicus. NCBI lineage: Eukaryota > Metazoa > Chordata > Mammalia > Eulipotyphla > Talpidae > Galemys > Galemys pyrenaicus. The sequence goes on from JAGFMF010011796.1 coordinate 15,892,599, forward strand.
CTGGTGGAAGATGCAAGTCTTGAAGTGTGAACTAGAGTTTGAACTTCAGCTATTACTGATGTAGTTCTAAACTCTGCTCTATTTTTATTAAAAATGTAAATTTAATGCTTCTTGTGTTAAGATTTGGAAAGGCACTTTGGGGACATGTCATCAGAAAGGGAGGATTCAAGGACTGCTTTTACTTTTTTTTAGTGATATGTCTTTTACCACATTCCTCTGTTCTGAGCTATATACCCCAACATATTTCTGCATGAATCTCCAGTCAAAAAATGTATGAGAGCGAAGATCAAGTCCAGTTTAGTTTGCAAATTGCTTAATTTCTCTTAGCGTTCCCATCTATTAAGTAGATAGTTTAGCTTAAAGCTTTGTTCAAGGGTAAATAGAAATAATGCTTATCAAAATGTTTAAGAAATTCCTGGTAGAGATTAGGTACTTAATAAATGATAGGTATTATAATCAATAATTTAATCTTTGGACTTTAATTTGCAGAGTAATAATGTCATACAAATTATATGGTTCTTTCAAATTTGAGACTCCCTTTTTGTCTTCACATCTAAACAACAATTCGGTTACTAATGAATGATTGATTTATATTTTTGGATTTTGGCTATTCCAATTATGTGTAGAGGTATTTTGTTTTAATCTGCACTTTCCTGATGACATATATAAAGTATCTTTTTATATGCCACTTGAATATTTTCTTTGATGAGGCATCTGTTAAGGTCTTTGGCCAATTTAAAAAATTGGGTTGTTTTCTTATTGTTGACTTTAAGAATGTTTTAGGTATGACTCTTTGAATCTTCATATAACTATGTTTTTGAATTTAGTCTCATCTGTTTAAATGATTGATTTATGTTAGTGTAGATTTATGGTGATGATTTTGACCTCTAGTTTATTATTCTCACTTAGATGTTTTCTTTTGCTTTGATTTTTTTTTTTATATTTTTCTCCCTCTCCTTTCCTCAGTGTCATTGAATTGATGGAGTTTCAGAAATTCTTGAACCCCCTTCTTCTATATGAGAAACTAAGTTAACATAGGCCAGAGTCAACAGTACCAGCTAATGATTTGCTTTGCAGTTTTGATTTGTTCAGCTATTTTTGTTCAACTATTTATAATTGGTGGGGAATCTATAAGGCCCTGGTTGTGAGTATGTTGCTCAAGAAGAGGTAAACATTTGTTTTAGCCTGATGTTCCAAAACACTCCTACCTGGAGTTTCCCTCCCTCCCTTCCTTCCTTCATCCCTCCTTTTTCCCCTCCTTCCTTCCCTCCCTTCCTTTCTCCTTTCCTTCCTTTCTTTCTTTTTGGCTTCAGTTATCTCACGTTGCTGAAATTATAAATTGAAAACCCAGACCTGTTTAGGGCAGGGCTGTGGCTTTTCATTCTCAAGGGGAATTGTTTTCCTTTCACAGGACTTAGACTGAGATGGACAAGTTTTCTTGTCATCTCTTTCCTGTAGTTAGGGGGCTTTATTTCCTGATTCACGAGTTCTAAATTTATGTAGGACTCTTCCCACTTTGCCTTGCAGGAGGCCAAAACCTTGTCTCCAGTCCCCTGAACAGCCTTGCGATCCAAGTCTCTGAATATTGGGGCTGGCAAATGTTCCCAGAACAGTCATGGTTTTCATATTCATTGACTGTTTGGGTTTTCTGCTTCTCATTGACTGTTTGGGTTTTCTGCTTCGTCGTATTGTTTCCCCCTGGATATTTCTCTCTCTTGGAAGCACAACTATGCATTTAAATGGATGCTTGCCTCACTTTATGTGCTATTTCTATGTGTTTTGTAGTAAGAGCTTTTCAGAATACCCTGTTCAATGTATTGCCAGAAGTGGAGGTTTGTTTCAATGTGCTTTAGAAATATCCAATTTCATATAAATAATATCTTACATAAAAGCCATTCTTGCCTCTTAGCATTTGGGGCTCTCCTATACTTCTGTTGAGCCACATGATAATCCATTCTAGGTATGCCATATTCTCTTAACACTGTAGTTCTTTGTGTTTTATCATTTTGATTGTTCCTTGTGGAATATTGACCTTTATTACTATTGGTCCATGTGAGTGTGACTCTTGCTGTTAGTGATGTAACATAAAAATCAGCCGAAATTCCATGCTGGCCTAAATAAAAATTAGAGACCTTAAGACTATTGTGAGTTCATGTGTCTAGTTCTGAAGTGATTCTCTGTTTGTTGCCAACTTCTGCATGACCCCAAGTGACTATAAGGCTCAGTAGAGCAAATCAAGCAACCATGTTTCCTATGGTGGTTTATTTGATTCATTATGTCTCCCTTTCTCTGTAGTTCAGTGCATTTTCCTTTCTTCGGGAGGAACTACTGCTCTTCCCTCACTCTAGGCATAAAACTCTGCCCTTCGTTTTAGGAGTAGATACATGACCCAATCTGGAGCCCTCTGGAACCCACACACCTGGTTGCAGGACAATTTGAGTAGGAAGGTGCTTTCACTGAACCAATCACAGAACAAAGTAGCACGAAGAGAATCTTTTCATTTCAATTTAGAAAGTTGCCAGCAAAATGGCCCTGGTGTGTCCCAGGGCAAGTTAGGGTTAAAATAGGAAGCTTCAGGGACAGCGCAGGCAGGGACTTTGGGAGAGTTCAGGGAGGCCTTTGAGATAAGGGCAGAGAAATCCGGGAGGGCTATGAGGGCAGTAAACAGTAAATTTTAGGAAACCTTGGCTGGGGAGGTAAAAAGAGAAACTCTAAGATAAGAAGCTAGGAAAATGGGCACATCTGCCTGGAGGGGTATAACTATTAGGAGAAAGAGCCAATCACAAAGTAGAATGATGTTTTTAGAATAGGGAAGAAAAAAAAAGGCCTAAATACCCGTAGGCACAGGCCCACTGACTTCCTTTCTTTCTTCCTTTAAATAAACTTTTTTTTTTTTTTAACTTTCTTAAAGTTTGTTTCTCTCTGCTAATCTAAAATGTCTGAGAATTCCTCTTTACACCTACTTGGGACAAGAACATGTGGTGGTTCAAGGGCTGAATTAATAGCACACATTTATGTCACCGGTTTGGTTTCCTATTGTGGGGAAGAAGTGGGTTTCAGGTTGAAGAGCTTAAAACCAACACCCTAAGAAAGTAGCAGTGAAAACCTAGAATGAAGTAGTCCTGGACCTTTCCACGATTCCCTACCTTAAGACTCAGCATTGCCCACATCTTGCTAAGGTTTGGTCATGAGAACTACACTTCCCTTTTTCGAGATAGCTGGTTTGAGTTGGGTGTCTGTCTTCTCCAATAAGAATTCTGATTCCTTCCCTCCATCTAAAAATATTTGTAAATACTTCATTACTCACTAACTTGGCTGCACAAATATCTTTGTACAGACATTTATTTTTATTTATTTTTTATTTTTAAATTTTTTAATGATTTTTAAAATTTACATATATTTGACATCAGTTGTAATCCCCATGTATTCCCCATCACCGTAACACCATTGCACCATCACCTCAGTCCCCCGTGCTCCCGTCTGCCCTCCCCCCTCCCCTCTTCCCTCCCCACCAAGTGTCCCCAGTTTGTACAGACACTTTTAAATGGTTTACATTATAAGAGAGAAAGTCGGTACTTTTTCTCTAGAACTTCAACTGCTAAGCTCAATGAATATTTAATATTCACTTTTGGATAGATTGTCAAAAATTAATTAGTAGTTGAAAGTTGTCCATCCTTTCAGGATATTCTGACCCAATCCAGTTGAGTACTAAGTTGCTTTAAGTACTTGTGTGTTGAGAGAGACCCTGGGGTCAAGGTTAAACTGTTGCCTTCTCTAACACATAAGAAAATTGATACATGAAAACTTTCAGTGTAATACCTTTCCCTCCAGGCCCTTGGGCATTGGGGATTTGGTTATCTTTTCACTCAACTGACAATCTATCCATTATTTGCACTAGATAATTTGGCTTTGTTCAAGCACACCACTGTTTGTGTTTTTAACTCTAAATCTTACCTCATTATGAGCAGGTTTCTACCCTTTACCCTAAGGAAACACTAATGCTGCTTGTTTACATAGAAAGTAAAGGAGTCAGTGTTGACATTTTGGCTTACTTTCACAGGCAAAAAGTAGTACTGCATGCATAAGTTTTCTTCCACATTCCCTCTCTTTATGCTGGACTACGCCTTCAGCAATAAACTAGTACTTCACTCACTGACCCTGAACCACCGACAGCAATGGATTGAATGAATGTTCTGTTTCTCTGATTAATTTGTCTCTATTTCTCTTGTCCTCAAGCCCATAGTAACTACATTTTAAGTGGATATGGGGACTATGAATGAAGCTCCCCACTGTGTTTTCCCAGCTTTAAATCAAGATTTACCTGATGAGCAAGAGGTGCTGGGACAGACTGCTGAGACCTGTCAAGGGCCCTTCAGGGACTTGATGTGCTAAATAGACATGTGGTTGACAGAGAGCTGACCAAGTGCGTAGGGGACACTGTCACAGACATGGCCATTGGGCCACCACCAGCAGCCACACACAACTGTTAGGTTTTGGAATAAGTCACTTATGCATTTTCAGTGAACTGGAAATTCCTTTTTCCCGTAGACTTGTTTTTCCCATTGAGTAGTGCTGTTGATTTATGTTGCACACTTTTATAAAAGCACTCGGAGTGAAACTCATCTTTGTGTGTCTTGTACAGTTGTGAGGATGCAGTCTCTACATTTCAGAGTCACTTCTTAGGAGCTAAGGAAAAATTGCTCTTTGGACTCATCTGAAAAATGTATGCTTTTTAGAATCAATCATTTTGTTTATACTAAGTGAATACTTTGAGTTTTGTTACCTGTGCTTGACTATAGGTCATACCACCAAAATACTTACTCATCTCTGGCACATACAGAGGACTGGTTGATACACATTATGTAGTGCATAGTGCCTTAAAATCTTTCATATCTGGCAGTCTTTCCTTTACCTTTGCCTTAGATTTCACTTCACTTTTTTCTTTACTTAAAAAATAGTTTATCTTGCTATCTTACATGAAGATATCTTACGAGTTGATAAAACTCCTTATTATAGAAAACAAGTAACAAGGTAAACATTTCTTAAGAAATGATGCTTAATCTAGCCCCATCTCATATATCATTAGCACACTGTTCTATTAGATGAAGTCCAAGGCAGTGAACAGCAAAGCCTTGTATACAGCCAAAGTGGATGTCTCTAAGATTCTACCCTAAAATCTCATGTCTGTGGCTTCAAGTAATTATATTGGCCCTTATTTCAAAGCATAATCTTAGGTTCAGAGTATTTAAAAAGCTTAAATACATGATTTCTATTCCCTTAGTAGGTGTAAATTAAGAAAGTTTAAAAAGCGACACTGATAACAATGAAGGGAAGAGAAAGCATGAAATAGGCAAAAATGCTAAGCAATGCAAATGTCCTAAATCTTAATAGTACATACCTAGTTGATGTATAAACATCTAACATATAGGTAGGATTTAATGTTCATAGTTGTGACTGACTCAATTATCTAGAATATCCAACTGTCCAGAGATCCCATAGTCCAAAGATTTTAGGTGATTGTTTCATATAAATGATTACCCCACACTTAAACTCACAATTCATTGAAGGGTGAACAAAATTTGAAGAGATATACAGAGAAATATTCGGTCTCTGAGCCCCTCATGACATCATTGATCAAATGGCTTAGACGATACAGGATATAGGTTTAACACCTTCTGGTTTCACTAGACAAGTGTCATTTAATGGTATGCAAATGATCTACAAGACATGTCTCCAGGGCCTTTACAGCAAACAGCTTCTGTGTCTAACCTAGCATGCAAAAACGCTTCATTTAAAACATAAGGTGTAACGGTGTGTATTGTATTACTAATAATTACATTTCTACTTGGTTTAATGTTGGGATTTTTTCAGGTTATAAGAAATACAGGCACATGGTGGCTTCAATTCATGTAGATTATGTATGTGCAAACATATTAACAGGATGCATATACTGTAACTATATACTCTTCTCCCTATTCCTGAAAAATATCTAGTTAGCCTCTTTGGGCAGCACGAACTTTTTGTCTGATTGTTGACCAGGGGTTATAATGTCCATTTTCCCAAAACAAGGAGTAATGTTCCAGTTCTGTGATACTCATTGATTCACATTTTCGAGAGGTTAGGCCTAGAAGGGGTACAAGAGTACATGCTGGCTGTTCTCATGCTAACCAAAGATGACCGAGGGATTACTGACCTTCTGATATCTTTAGGAGGCAGTGTCTGGAGGGTTTCAGGAGGCCACTCATGAACCTTCCTCTGGTTGCAAGGCAGTGTGGCCCTTCACTTCTGCTGACTTGGAGACCGGGGTAACACCAGACTGTTGGAACGATGGGATTCCTGCTCTCTGAGCTTCCTTTTTCTTTGGTCTTAGTGGGTATGTAACTCTGAGGTCTGGATTTGCTTTCAAGGAGGTGAAATCCATTTAGCTCTCTGTATAAGGTTGAAAGAGTTCCCAGTGGTTCAAGTTTTAGAGTTTGTATAAAAAAATCTCACTTAGCTAGTAATGTTGCTTAGTTTTTGATTTTATCACTTTGCAATTGTTCCCTGTAGTTTTATTTTTCTGGACGGTTTCACAAGAAGGAATGTTGACAAGATCAGGACGTTGCATTACTTGACTTACAGCTTAAGTTTTATTTTACAATTTTGTATTTATTAGGAATTAGTCTTGTGGTTAAATGTAAAAGTACATACAATGGGATGTCTTCTAATCTCACTTATCCTCATCTAGTTCTCATAGCCTGCATCATTAAGATGCTACTATTATTAATTCCTTGTGTGTGTCCTTCCAGAGTTTCTATTTATACATGTAAACAAAAGACAAGCATATACCATTAGCGAACTCACTTTTTACATAAGAGATAATACATTGAATTCATTGTTCTAGATTTTGCTTTTTCTTTAATGTTCTATATCGATCAGGACATAGTTCATACAATTTTTCTTTTGATGATTGCATAGCAATCCCTTGACTATACTATACTGAACCAGACCCTTATTCAAAATTGGTAAGATTAATTTCTAAGTCTTTGCTAACAATGCTTCAGCACATAGTTATGCTTACGTTATTTTGTACATACTCAAGTACTTATATCTTTGTTGTATAAATCCCAAACTGGAATTGCTCTGTCAATCAATATGTAACTGTAACTTTGATAGATACCATTTGGTCTCCATAGGGATGGCAAAATTTTAACCTCCATGGCCTCCAGATGGCCTATGCTATAGAATTTGGGTTTTTACCAGTGTAAAGTGGGAAAAATGGTATTCTAGGGTAATTTAATTTGCAATTCTCATTATGTAGCTGTCAAAGAGTTATTTGAACTTTTCTGAGAATAACCTATTTATATCTTTGGAACCCTTATTTATTGTTAATCTTTCCCTTATTGATTTCTAAGAACTTGCTATATATTAAAATTTAACACTATATCTGTGCTGTGGTTACAGATATTCTACCTCCTCCCCTAATATGTCATATACATTTTAATTTTACTTATTTTCTGCCATATAGAATTCTTTTTTTTAAAGATTTATTTATTTATGAATACAAGATCTGGGCTACAGGCCAGAGGTGTGGGAGGTGAGAGGATCCACCAGAGACAGAGTGGGGAGCAGAACAGGCAGATTAACTGAAATACACTGCAGAGGGGAGCAGCAGGCAGGGCTGGAGAGGTCTGCTCTGCCATGTGGGTCACCTCCCAGCCGCTAGGCGGGGATAAAACTCATGCTGCAGTGGCTGCAGTTTGCTTCATAGTGTGTTGCTTAACCCACTGTGCCACCAGGGAGGCCCCCATATAGAATTCTTCATGTATTTTTTTAATGTGTATATATATGTTTCTTTGTAGTATTATTGCTTTATATAGTTTTCTTTATGAATTCTCGGTTTTCATGGTTTTACTTTTATTTATATTTAATTTTTTACCTGCTGATTTTGGGGTGAAGTGATATCCTTTTTACAGGAAATGGTATCAGAAAGGAGTTCTCATCTTTTTGGCCCCAAGATATAAAAGGGATTTTATATAGCTGAGGAAGGAATGGAAGCAGATTCTGGTTCAATTGTCACAAATTCCTACTGTTCTTTTAAGGCGTTTTCTTGAATAAATGCTTATTGATTTGCTGTATGCCTTTAGGTCAATATCCAAAGACTCTAAAATGTGTGCTTTATAAAAGTTTTTACAGTTAAATTGCTGTTACGCTGGGAGACAAGTGTGTGTCTCATACAAGTATTTTGGAAGTCTGTTCAAATTCTTTGTCCATCAGCAACCTTTTAATGATTTGTTTTTATATATGCACAACATATCTGTGTATATGTAACATTTGTTTGTATATATATCACATTTACATTTATTGATATGAAAGTCATTCTTGGCCTTCTGTTTTAAGCATTATAAATTTTCAAAAGTTTTAATACGTGGTCTGATTTAGTTGAGCAATTTTTCTGGTAGTTAGATTTGGATAATTGCTCTGTGGTTACTTTTAAAGTAACTACATGTGATGTTTTAAGTCATCTATTTACCCAGCATTTGTTTACATCTTTATATTGTTTCATGTTAAAATTATGTGGGTTTTTTTTTTTTACATTTTAAAAGAAATAGTTTTATTTGGAATAGGAGAAAAAGAGAGACACCTGCATAATCACAGGTGGGTAGGAGAGCCACTGCTCCTGCTTTGCAAAAGGAAAGTGTTTGTGAAAAGAAAGACCTGCATAGTTACAGGCAGGCAAGAGCGCTCTTCTGCTTCTTCCATCTCATTCACTACTGGAATTTAATCAATAACGCTATCAATGTTTTAGTATTGCCATTTTACTATTAAATCAAAATTTAGAAATATAGGTATATATATCATTCTAAATGAGGTACTTTGGGTTCTAGCTATTACAGAAAATATGATGAGATAGATTCCTTACTAGACTGAAGCCTGTGTTTGTACCCACTTGTCTACATAGTTCTAGGGGTTGTTGTTCGTGTCAGTCTTGGGGAATGATTCGCCATACTGCATGGCTGTATGTAGTCATATTATTTACCATCCTGCATTATTTCCTCCTTCCTTTTCCAGTTTTATTAGCTGTAATATCTGCAATATTTATTAGCTATAATATCTCCAGGCACCTGGAATTTATGTTCATTTTACTGCCCTGATTTCCATGTTTATTTTTGTCTTAACTGCAATTTTCTTGCTATCTCTTGACTGGTTAAAATTCATTCCCTAGTAGTTTCCCCAAGAAGCAAATATATTCCAAGTTCATGTGTATTTAAAACTGCCTGGAATTTATATCTGATGGGCAGTTTGGCTGGGTATAAAGCCTTTGGTTCTCCATTTCTCTTTTAGCTTCTCTCGTAAGTATTCCACTGTACTTTGTCACTGAATGTTGCTGTTGGAAATTAAAGTAGAGGCCAGCCAGTTAAATTCTTTTTGAGTGACTCAGATTCCTTTTCCTGATAAAGCTTTTTTTTTTTTTTTTTAAATGTTTAAATTTTCCTAGGATGTTCTTTGCCTTTTTGGGACTCCCTGGTTTTGAAAAGTTAACTTGAATCAGTTCCTAAAATGATTGCACTGTTTCAATGTTTTATTTATTTTTTTAGTACTCTACCCTTTTCAGGGATATATTTCAGATCAACTTTGCTAATGTTCTATAGTTATCATTTCTCTAATCCTTTTCTTTAAAAAAAACTCTTCCTTTATTTTAATATTATTTTGCTCCTTTTTTTCATTTTCTGTTGCTGAATGTGTTTTCATCTCTGTACTTCTTTCATGTTTACCTTCATTTGTGATTTTGGTTCTTTTTTACCCTTTTCTTGAATGTTTAACTTTTTATTATTCTAGCACTTTTCTGAGCTTGCTTTTCTGCTTTATAGTCTATTTTTGATTTGATAACTTCATTAATTTTTTTATTTCATGACAAAATACTTGGATAAATTTTTCATATTTGGCACAATTTTTGTTGTGCATTTTCCAATCTAGTTACATTTTACATTCCCTATAGGTTTCATAGTATTTTTATATAAATCAGTAAATATTACTGAATTGAGTTTTTTTTCAAATCAGCAATTTATAAGAAGTTTGTATGGAGACAGGGGAGGGAATAAAGTTATCTTGCAGGCTTACCAACCCAAAAGTTCTCTCATATGCTACCCTAGAAATAGAATGTTTTCATAAATATGGAAAATTGGTGTGCTTCTTTGTATAGTCCTGTCTTTCTGAGCCAGACTGGCCCAGATGGGCTTCTGGTGATGTCAAACCCATCTCAGTTCCTAAAACTGTAATTGCAAACAAAAGATATAATTTTGTACTTCAAAGTGTGTCTCTAGCCTTTAGAAAGTGTCACTTTGCCAGCACTTTCTGAAATCAGTTACCACTGTGCCTAGCTACTATTTTTCCCTACCTTCTTACATGACTTGCTTGAGGTTAGCTCTCTTAAGTCTACACAGAGTTTTGGAGTCTGCACTTAACATCTGCTTTCCCTTCATTTTGAGGAAAATGAATTTTGTATTTTTAAAATTGCTTCTTGCTGCATTTTGTGTTATTTCCAAGAGAGTGGTGAGAGATGGTGTTTATGCAACTATGGTCATTGGCATGTCACTTATTAGTACTGTATTCACTTGTCTCTAATGGAACTCCTACACTTTCCAAAGGCTTGGTAATAGCTTAATAAACATTTGTCAATGCTTAGTAAATTTTTTATGAAACATTCCATATAAAACATATTTTATATAGCATGTTTCAGCAAAACTCTAGTCATTTATCTTCGATTATAACTTCCTTTCCCTCCCCTGATCAGTTGTAAACACTACTACTAGTAAAATTAATTTTGTTTAGAATCCTGTAGGCAGTGCTAGTTGTAGGTTGGAATGGGTTAGAGTGGGTGCTTAGTTGAGTCTTAGAACGGCATTGTTGACAGATGATTATTTACACTCTTAAATTACAACTGGGAAAAATCAGGCAAAACTGCCAGACTCATAGGCTTTGTGGATGACCAAGATTTCCTTATGTGAAATCTTAAGGAAAGTATGAAGAAGACTAAACTCTCATTTGAGAATGAAATTAATTTTGTGAAAAATTAATATGATACTTGATAAGAATGATAAAACATCTTTAATAGCATGTACCATAAATGTGAACTAATATAAAAGATCTATAGATGCACAAAAGAGAATACAAATGTGGAATATGGTGACATAAGAAGGAAAAAGTTACATCATTTGGGAGGATAATAGGAAAGTTGCCCAGAAGAGGTATTATTTGAAGGTTACATAGTTATGTTGATTTCAAAGGAATAAGTGATCTTTTCTTAAAGGTTACTTAGAGAATAGGATCCTTCTTCTGATATGTAGAATAGATGAAATGAAGTCAATTACCTTATGGAAAATCATCCTCCACACAGCATAAGAAAGTATCAAATAACACTCTAATTTTAGGTTTACCATTTAGTAGAAGATTGTCAGGGTAGTACTCTCACTAGTTATCAGTAATTTATGAGGAATATTCACCCTAAATCCCTACATTAGAAAGTTATTTCATGATCAACTTAAACTGGAATGTCCATTTCAAAAAAAATGTTGACAGTGCACAAGTTACATTACCAAGAAATGTCTTCAGGGTAGCATCTGGTTCATACTTTTTTAAAAAATTAATTAATTAATTTTTTTACTTAAAATGTTTGCTTTCTATTCTCAGGTGTAGTCTCCATAGAATTTCTACCACCAATTCACCCATGCACCATCATTATAGTTCCTTGTGCTCTTCCCACCCTTGTGATCCCACTCACTTATCTGTTTATTCTTGTTTTGTTGTTGTTCATACTTTTAAATTTCTCACTCTCTCTTAAACACACACACACACAGTATTTAAATAGAAGAGTTTTCTCAATGTTCCACAGAGTAAATAAAGTGAGTCTGGATTAATGATTTGCATGGTAATCACTCTTATTTTTGGGGGGGGAATCAATTAGGAGGATTCTATTGGCTTTTTCCTTGTGCCAGCTAGCAAGGCACAATATAGGAGGCACAAGGACTGTAAAGGTCACATCTCAGTGTTCTGAAAGCTTGAGTTGTTACAACGTGCAGAAGTCCCAAGGACATAGGTCCTGCTTTGTCCTTTGTTTTCAAAATTCTTAATCAGATTATCAGTGATAAAACTGCTTTTCCCTTTGGTTACCAAACAATGAAGCATTTATAACAGCAGGTCATGGGGAACAACATCAGCCAATATTAGTAAGTTAAAAATACTTCTGGGACCAGGAAAGAATTGGCAGGCCTGCTGATCTTGTTTATCCTGTTTTTTCCCCCACCTTCTTTCATTTCTAGACACTCTTTTCATTGTTTATGTGCTCATCTGCAGATTTAAAATGCCTCAGAGGTGGCAGGGTATAATTAGCACATAGAGCCTAGAAACTCAACTTTTAAATTTTATTAATGAGCTGAGTTCCTCTTTATCTTTTAACTGACCCCAAGAGCATTAATGAAAAGTATCTAAATATGAATACAGGTGTGGTAATAAAGGAGAATTATCAGTCACCCTTAATTTAATTGGTGTCACCTTAGCTTTTAGTAAGGTAATAGGATAGTATTGCCACCTGCAATCATTCAAGATTACTCACTGATTAGCTCACTTAAAAAAATTAAATGACCTTTCAAAAGTGAGTAAAAGAGAGATCTGGTAAGAATTATTAAATATATATATGTATATATATTTGTAAGATAGCACTAGTAGAATTTCAGTTTTTGACAGACCTTAGTGGTTCATTTGTAACCTTTGCCATAAATCCCTGGAAACACTCATAGTATGTAGATGTTCTAAGACTCTGGTAAGTGTAGATTTCACTTTGTCTAATACTCTAAGGTCTTCTAATATCATTGTTTCTTAGATTCTTTACCTGCAAAATACCATAGAGAGATAATACTATGACTAGGAAAAGGATATTTTACTCTTTTATATAAAGGTGCAATATATTCAAAATTTGCATGGATTAAATAGGCTACTTTTGGCATGTAGAGAAATAAAAAATGTGGTTTTGCTGTTTCTAAGAACTCCTATTTGGGACCTAGGATGATACATTAAAAAAAAAAAGCAACTTTATAAAGTTGAATAGTCCATTTTATGAATTAACATATGTACTAAGAATTATCAGTAATATGCATAATGAACAGAAGTACCTGTAACTACAAATCAAGTCCTTGGGCTTCTCTTGTTCCTTTGGAAAATTTTCTGCATTAAAAAAGTGTTCAAAGTGACATTTTACTTAAGAGACATGTAGTTCATTTTTATTTAGAAGACATTCAGAGTGGTTAACTGCTTTAGTATGTGATAATTGAAATGCTTTATCAATGCTTATGCTATCTGCATATTAGAAATGGATGCAAACTAGTATTGCTAACTTGTCACTTTTATGAGCATGAAACAAAATTCATCGGTATTCAGTTCCTCTCCACAAGCACTAATCCAAAGCATGTTTTCTGATTATGGAAGTGGTTCCTTCTCTCACAGATAGTGTAGCTCCAAATTGAGGAGTATTTTTAAGGGTCCAACATGTACTTGACTTTTTATTCTGATTATATAAAGCAGAAATTGAGGCACATAAAGTTACATTTTTAAAATTTATTGTGGAGATTCACACTTGGATTTGTTGAACTCCTAAACCAAAACTGGCAGTGAGTGAAATTTGGTCAGTTGGAGTATGCTTCCAGGAATGTATCTCCAGGAACAATTTCCTGCTAATTTTCCATTTCTGCATATTTGCTTGTTTCCTTCATAGTGAATGACCATACTGCCCCTTAACCTTTGTGTCTTCAAATGCTTATTTGTATGTCTAGTCTACTTCGGTAAGGTCGGTAGGAGTTAGTTCAGCATTTCAAAAATGGAACTCTGCTTTGAAGTACTAGCAAGTGTCAAAGTCTAACTCCCTATTTCCCTTGTTTAGGATAGTCTTGAAACTATTGAATAACAGTTTAAAGAATCTGTGTAATAGGCCTTGATATTTGAGGCCAGTTATAAGAGAATCTTCAACCTACAAATGTTTTTTTTTCCTTTCTGTTTTATGAACTTGGATCTATTTGGATTCCTCAAATGAAAGGAACACTATATCACAAAAATATATGTGTTTTTATTTGTAGTCTGCATATTCAAATTGCTATTGAAAATAATCCATGATTACTGGTTAGGGAATGGCAACATTTACATTGAATATTTTTTTAAGTTATAATATCTGTAGGATTGATGGAAAAGGAACACTGAAATATTTTAAATCTAGAACTTTTTTTGATCTGACATTTACCGAGTAGCATCAGAGATACAGATGCTTGTAAGAAAGTGTTGTAATTATTCTATTCATATTGATAGAGACTGTTTTGTAAGTATGAAGAAAATTTTCACCTATTCTGGGTTCTTTGAAGATTGGTAGAGTAATCAAATTAATATCAGACAGATTAATAGGGGAAAAGAACAGATTTAATGATATTTGTATGGTATGGTGAGTCTACGTGAATGTATATTCCAAAGTAAATGAGGTAAAAATCAATCTGTTTATCCTGAGTTTAGGAATTAGGGGCATGGGGCTTCAAGGTGAGAGAGGGGGACTCACATGATAAAAAAGGGTCAGATGCTTTGTAATTACATGTTTGCCCTGTAATATAAAGTTCCTCTGATAGAAAGGTTGTTTTAGAGAGAACCCTAACTTGGTGTAATAAACTCCAGTTTTCATGCTTCTGCATAGTTAAGGAGAGTAGTAAAAGTCTTTCCTACTTTATCAGTTTGTAGTTTGAGTCTGATCTTAGTAATACATATGCCATAGTGGCTTGTCTTGAAGATGAGGGGGCATCTTCACTGTACTAAGAATGGAGAGCATGTCTCCTGTGTTATCTTGCAGGGCACATTTGCTAACAAACCTGTGATTAAATGACTTCATCTAAATATTGAAATGGACTGGAAATCCAGGAGACTTGCATAAGCCTTTTGTCAGCCATCAGTTAAAGCCTTTAGGGGGTAGAGAGCAACAGAATCCTTACTTTCCACATCTGGAAAGACAGAAAGCTATTTATATGATCGTCTTTAAGTTACTCTGGCAGTTAAGTTCTGGAATTTCTCCAGATCTCTTGTTCCTTCATCTACTGAATTCCTCTCCTGAATGAAATGGTTCATTTTAAAAAAAGATTTATTTATTTATGCATGTAAGAATTGGGGTACAGGCCAGGGGTGTGTGTGAGAGAATTCGTGAGAGACAGAATGGGAAACAGAACAGGTAGACTGACTGAAATACACTGCTGAGGGGAGCAGCAGGTGAGACAGGAGAGGTCTGCAGTGCCATGTGGGTCACCTTCCTGGCCGGGGATTGAACTCGTGCTGCACCTCAACCCCTTGTGCTACCAGGGACGTCCATAAAATGGTTCTTGATACCCTTTCCCCATTGTTATTGAATAAAGGAAGGTCAGGCTATGCTACCCCAAAATAGGCCATTTTGGCATATAGATTTCCAGCTAAAGTCAATTGAGAATACACAGATATATGGAAAGAAATCTTCTCAAAGTTGCTTTCATTTGACTCAATGCAGAAATTTCTGAGAAATGTGAACTGCACAAATCTCCAGGGAAATTTCATGGCATGGAGAAGATGGAAAGTTAGCACCAAAAATTTCACAAACCTTACTTAAATGCATAAATCACTGAACCATGTCTCTCCCATTGGTTTCCCATATTCATTCCTATCATTTATTGCCCCTTGAAGTCCAAGCCTCCTTTCATTTGTCCAGCCATTTCTCCATAACTTATCATTTATTGTTAAAATGGCATATCAGCTTTTGACTGTAATGATTCTATTTCTACTTTTCTGTGTAACCCTCATGCACATAAAATTAAAAATATTAAGGCAATTTTTATGATGTTTTATCCTATTAATTTGGCTTGTAAATTTAACTGACAGGCCCCAGATATAAAATAAAAAAAGCTGAACAAAAGTTTACTTCCTACCTTACAGATTACTGAGAATGAAGATATTTCTTTCAGGTTTACAATAGTGATGAAGTTGACTGTTTTTTCTCTACTTCTGTAATTTGAAGGTTCTGTAGCTTAAAGAGCTCCCAGGTTTATAAGTACCCTGACATAACTAACCCATGGAATGCAGCCAGAGCTTTGGAATTTGAATACTTATAAACTATTCATAATATCATAAAGAAGGTAAAGTGGAAATAATATTGCCCATAGCATGCATGTATACATGACATGCATTTCACTGCAGATTTGTCTTTTGGTTTAATGTTTTATATACAGGGTCTCACAATTCTGGACACATTAAAAACCAGATAATTTCTATATTACTAGGTGATTCTTAAGGGGAAGATGCGTCTTAGTCATTCTGGGTAAATGTATTAAGACTTCCTGGGGACACAAAATTATTACTGTTAAAGTAGAAAAGCATTTGACTAGGAATCAGAAAATCTGTATGAAATTCAAGTACAATCTGGTACAATCTGTGGCGTGACTTTAGGCAGATCATGTAATTTCCCTGAACCACCATGTCCTGAGCCCCAAAACCACAACTCTTAGGCCTTGCCTGAGTATATAAAGTTTAGTCTATGCTCTTTAGACTAAACTAAATAATGATTTAGTTTATTAGTCTGGTGATAACATACTTTTAGGCAGTAGCCTTCAATAAAATTCAAATTTTTAAAAATTCCAGATAACTGGGAAAGGAGAACATTTCATTTAAGCATATTCAAATATGTTAAAATAAGAGCCTAAAGTAAAATGATTAACCAATAACAAAGACAGTAGTCCTGTTTCTAGAATCGAGTAGAAATTTGCAGTAATTTATATATAAGGGCCAAGATACCTGTGAAGGAAGTAATGTAATTTACCTAAAAACTCTTTACTTACACATGCCTATAAATGTAGAAACATCTAAATGCTCAGTTTTAACCCATTCTGTGGTACATAAAATGCTCTGGGTTTACAGTCTCAGGCTCTTTCTTGATTTGGAAAGAAAAGATCGCTGGATTTTACTCAATGTAAAGAAGTCTCAGGGAAGCCACATCTCATCTATTAGATGCCTTTGTAATGCAAATCATAATGCTCCTTTTTTCTTAGCAGTAACTTAATTTGGGACAGGATTGATTGACTAGAATGTTTGCTAATCATTTTGAAACAAGACTAGGCGAGGGGCCAATGGAAGTGTGCCAGAACCTCCCTTCCAAAGGCAAGGTCGACAGCTGGTCTCATTTTGGAAATGCTTTTACCCATTATCTTATCATTTGGTCCATTTTATATGGTCCACATCTCAAATTGCAATAGTGATTTTGAAGGCACTCCAGAGAAAAGGGGGAAAAAAGTGCCACATACAACTTAGAGGTTCTGATTTGACAATGCTTTAAAGATAGGTTACCTTGCTATAAGACACTCCTGCTTTTTTAAAAGAGTTGCTATATATGTTGCTAGTTATGAATTACTGCTTTTCCCTAGTCTTTCGATGTAGGTAATGTGACAACATTTGCTGGTGAAGTTGGGCAAACAACTTTGATTGGGACATCAGAACATTTGGATTCCTTGTGTTACTTCCAAAACTCTTCTTTGGGTAGTTTCTTAAAACTTTAAAAATAAAATTAGAGAATTATTCTAATTGTGCTAAAAATGTATGAAGGCACTGGTGTGCAGAATAATAGGATACAGTCATTGTATAGGCTGAAATTTCAAATGTTACGGCATCTAGGAGGATTATAGGAATGTGTGAATTAGATAAGATGTAGGACAATAGAGACTGGTGGAATCTGTAGGAAAACTAGGAAATATATGCTTCTTCTAGAGGCTCTCAAATTTAGATTTTAAAAAACAAATACCATGCTCATAAACAATAAGAACTCCAATACAAGTTATAATTTTTCATTAAATGAGAATTTGAAGAGTTATAGTCTTATTTCAAGTTTGTTAAGACAGTTCACTGACTTTCCCAAGATAATCCATAAAAGCTCAGAGAGGAAAGAGACTAAAACTTACCAAGTGTCAGTAATTACTATCAGACATTATCTTGGCATTTGAACATACATGATTTTATTAATTCTCACAATGATAATGTGCAGTAGCCAATATTATTCCCACTTAATAGCTGACAAATTTCAATTTCAGGATTCAAGTAAATTATAAATAGTCAATAGAAAAGCTAAGATTTAGCTACAACCCCCATATTTTTTCCTCTATCCTAACTGTATAAACTTAAGCTATTATCTTCTATGCACCCATGTTTATTTGTTTAGTATATGTTCATTGTATCATCTTTCATACTTGTACAATGTATGATTGCTCCATGAAATGTCCACTACCAATTCACCCATGCACCGCCACCATAGTCCCTTGTATGCACCCATGTTTAAAATGGGCATAATGCCTTCTTTACAGAAATATGTTCAGAATAAAAAAAAACTTAATTGTAAAAATGTCTCAATCATGATTTTTAGATGTTTATTGAATATGACAGCATGATGTTTCCTCCATTTAACAGCATCAGTAATAGTAGGTGTTTGAATTGTTTCTATAGTGGGCATTTGAACAAGGCACCTTTCCTTTTTTACCTGGATTCAATTGTAAGTTACATTTAATTAAGCTGGCTAGAATTTGAAGTATAACTATGATTGTACAATGACCAGGGGATACTTACATGTTATGGTTATTACAATAGAGACGATAATAACTGTGTACTAAGGAATAAAATTGTATTAGACATTTCCAGAGAAACAGATCAACCAAGATGTGTGTGTATGACTATGGTTATGAAGGAATTGGCTCATATATGGTATATATGGCCTATGTTACAATAAATTTTGTAAGAAATTAGCTTGTGACTATGGATGCTGATGAGTCTCAAAACTTAGTCAGCAAGCTACAGATGCAAGAGGACCTCTGGAATAGATTCAGCCAGAGTGTAATGGCTGAGAACAGGACAGGTGACTGGACAAGTTCCACTCCAAAAGCTGACTGTTTTAGGCAGAAGGGGCTGGACAAAAGAAGTTTCTGGCAATGAGTGGATTGTTTCAGGTAGGACCACCTTCTTGTGGGAGACAGAAGGGGTCTAGTAGGTAGATGACCTTGCTAATACTGAGCAGATAGTTTCAGAGTTCTTGGTTAAAGGTTGGGAGAGGTGGAAACTGCAATTAGGTTAGGTATTAAACATCTCGATGGGGTGATGTGGGTTTAGCACAAAGACTCTATTTTGGGCATGTTGTGTTTTTTAAACAAAAGCTTCAGTTCACCCTAACAATGTACTGACACGATGGTCTTGAGTTAATTAACATGCTGTGACATGAAACTGTACGAAAGAACGAAGAGTGCTGTCAACGTGTCACCAAAGGTCAGGGTGCATTTTGGGCAGGACTGCATGAGTCAGCGGGGCCTGGAACATGGGATGCACACACTGGACATAAAGAGCATTTCTACAGGGAGCTGGATCAACTTTCATATAAGTGCGATGCTGTTCATGGTAAATAAATAGCAAACATGCTCCATGCAGTGCGTGCAAAAGAGGCCCCAGGGTTTTAGAGTAGAAAACCATCCCACTTGTTTTCAGTAGAGCATGAAATAACCCTATTGCCTTTTACCTTGTTACTTACATAAAGAGATGGTGCCTATTAATAAAACATTCCCACATCCTTTGCTTTTCCAAGGGAAATGCTAACAAAACTGTTATTTCCCCATCTGTTCCTCTGTCTTTGGCTCCCTTTATGTTCAGCATAGGTTGATCATGAGGGTTAAGTTGTTCTTCTGGATGACTTTGAAGTGGGTTTGCTTATACTCAGGCTTTGTTATAAGTCTATATCATACAGTCTTTGTTCTCTGACTTATTCATCTCTAACCTGGCTAGAAGGTAATGCAAATACTGTCATCTATATCACATTCATTAGAGTTTATTCTGCTGAGCGATATCAGATGTGGTTGTCTTTGCTTTCCTGGGACAGGACTTGTTTTAATTGATGATTCATTTTTCTGTCAGGTCGTGCTTGACTCCTTACTAAGTTGTCACACCCACTCAGTGATTTTATTCTAATTTTTTGCTCTTCTGTTCTGTCTGTGAAAGCTTTTCCACACCCATTTTATTATCAGCCAATTTGAATGTCCATTTAGTGTCTGACACTCAGTTTTTAAGGTAAGAATTTCGTCCAGGACTTCTGTAAAGCTGCTCATGTAGACACTGATTGCCATAACAAAATAACAGCCTGCTGGGAAGGTTGCCTTGACATAGTCATCCAAAAGGCCCTAATGGATATACAAAAAATCCTGAAAATACCATGAGTTTAAAAATGACAACACTGCATCTCACACAGAGTAGTATTATCCACACATTGGGGCCCAGCTCTGTAATTTTGATGTGCAGAGTATCATGAATAACCCCCAATGTATTTAAAGCATTCCACTTAAATTGTAGGGATTCAAATTTTAGTTAAATATCTTTAGTTTTTAATTTGGGACTTGAGGTTTTATTAGCATTATTTATGACAGGGAATGATAAACCTAAATGATAAGCTGAAATAATAAAAGACAATATGAAATAAAATAGGACACTTTCATGTAGAAGAATATCATGTAGCATTCAGTGCCATTTTAAAAGGGTTCTCATGACATGCCAAGTACTTATTCTATAACAGCACGGGAAAAATAACAGGGTGTTATAATTATATCCCACATAAGATTGCAACTAGGTACAGTGAACATACCAAAAAAGGCACAAAACATGTTAAAATGCTGTTGAAGGCTGTTGTGGGTGAGATTGAGTGGATTTTTTTGTCTTTCAATTTACATGTTTTTTTGACACATAGACTGTATTCTTTTCATGGGTCTGGAGATTTAAAGACACTTTTTGAGACAGGGCTGTGACTCAGGCCTGCCAGCAGGTGAGGCACAGAACTCTGGAAAGTGGGGGATCCTGCCTTACTGAAAGGGAGAAGAGCTCCTTAGCTCTCCCTATTGTTGTGTTACAGGTCTTTGGTAACTTGTCTTATGAATTTTTGTATCAAATTTCAAGAAAGATGAGAAACCCAGATTTCTACCTAAAAGTTGCAAATTTAGCTGTTGGCAATTAATTTGTTTTTTTTTTTTTGGAAAGTAATGGGAAGGCCAAAGAAAACATGTCTTAGGGGCAAATCTGTGTCACGTTTAGTAGACAAACACAGCTCAAGTTTATGACAAATACCCTGCGGTGTAGCCCATATATTTGAAACATGTTAATAATAAGCACAGCCCAGTATTGACTGTGAACTTGATATAAATTCAGTAGTCCTTACAGTGCATGTCCCTGTCCATAATTTAATTAGGTGTCCTCTACCCTCTTCATCTGTCTTTCTCTTTCTGTTCTTCTTTCCTATTATTTCCTTTTTCCTCCTCTCTTTCTGGCTTCATTAAAAGGGGATGCAGTTTCAATGAATGTCACATGATTATAAGATCCTCCAGAAGATTTAAACAGATAAACTGTATAGGCCTAGCAGGCTCTGATTGAGGCTGTCCAGTTCAGTGGTTCTCAAAGTTTTTGGTCTCAGAACATCTAAAACCAAAGTAAAAATAAAAATAATAAAATAACATAATAAACAATAATGCCAAAAGAATTTTGCACTTTTCCGAATTTTCTTAATGTGTGACTGAATTGATATCTGGATTCTCCTGTTTCTACATTTAAACTGTGGTGATATTAACCATCATGAACTTTTGGAAAGCTCTACTGTATTTGTGGGAATGAGAATAAAAAGGGCAAATGACATCTTGATGTTATTACAAAGGTGTTTTTGACCCCAGTTATCTCCAGCAGGCTCTAAGGGAGTCCTGGGTTTCCCTGGTTTGCACTTGGCTGTTCAATGGTCCAGGTTGTTTTCTGAGCTAATTACAAAAGTCCAGCAAGCAGTAGCTCCCCTCCCCTCTTCCGTTAGCCTGCCCCAAACAATTCATTCTTTTGAGTTAAAGCAATATTTTCTATCAACGTGCAAATACCAGTGGGAAAGAGAACACATTAAATTGTTAACAGCTATCACTTTTCTTAGTGTGAACAAATTTAATTCATTTCAGTTTGAGAGTCTCTAAGAACAGAAGGGAGATGAAGGAGAAAAGAGGAGGGTCAGAAAGAAGAGCATGAAGTGACCCCTCTCCCCAGACCCCTCTCCCCTGTGTTAACTTTATCTCTTTCACAGCAGAGCCTGGGAGCAGCCTCGTTTCTGGATACTTGACTTGGAACTATGAGAAGGAAACATCCCCTGATCTATTTTAATTGCTTCTTCTCAAAAACTATCTAAATTACAGTACCTCTGTGACTTAACATCTAATTTGGACGCATTGATCCAGGAAATGGAAAGTGTTACACCTACTAACAAAAAGTCAATCAAACAAAACCTGCTAAATTGTATGAAAAAGTATTTTTATTGATAACCATGTAGGAAGCTTGCTATTAATGTCTTCTTCCTATTTTGTTACTTAACTTTAAACCTAGAAATGCCATATGCAACCAGGGTCCCTCATACTTAAATGTATTTTTTCCCCTTAGTATGACTTATCCTTAGGGGCATGGCATTGCTATTTCTTCATTCTTAAGAAAGTAACCATTCTGGTTGAGCATCTGTGCTGGAAATTAAATTCTAGTCTTTGTTAATAGGGCAAAATGGAAATACAGTATAAGGTAATGCATGGTAATTCAGTGGACTGGTATTTTTTGTAGATGAGACTCCAAACATACTTAACTGGAGGGAAAAAACTCAATAAATGTCAATCACTGAATATTTATATCATTACACTGTAAGTGGTTTCTTGCCCTGCTGGCTACCAAAAACCCCTTCAGAGGGAAGAGCTGACTCTCCTTTGTGGGATGCATCTGATGGGATTCTTGGCTCAGTCTCCTGGTGCCAGGTCCCTGAGCTGTTGAGGGATTGAGCAATGTAAAATCCCCAAGCAGAGACACCAAGAACCATAACAGCGGAACAGACACAGTGTGGGGACATAGAGGATGAAAAAGCTAATCCTGCCAGTGAGTGCTGGGTGTGTAGGCAGAGATAGGGTGGAAAGGGCCAGCTTCTGGGGCAAGCCTTCCTGAGCTTGCATACAAGTTTTGTCACTTAGTGTGTCTCTTCGATCTAGTTTCTTTTATATACAATAAGAACAATAATACTTAACTGGACAAGGGATTATGAGATGTACATAAGACTTACCTAACCCTATTGCCAGTGGCATCACACTGATCTTTTTTTTTTTTTAAAGGTTTATTTATTTCTGCATACAAGGCCAGAGGTGCAGGGGGGTGGGAGGATTCACCAGAGACAGAGTGGGGAGCAGAACAGGTGGATCTACTGAAATACACTGCTGAGGGGAGAGGCAGGCGAGGCAGGAGAGATCTGCTGCACCATGGGTGTCATCTCCCTGGCCAGGGATCGAACTCGTTCTGCTCTGACTGTGGATAGCTTCATGGTGCTGAGACTTAACCACTTGTGCCAAGAGGGAGGGCCCGTTACACTATTCTTAAGGTCAGGATAGCATTTGTGTTTATCTCTATCTTCCAGTGTCCAAAATTCTTTCCCAAATGTCTGCAGATTTGTCCTCATGTATGTACTCATGGTCGTTTTTGATCTGACTTCCTTCTGCACTGAATTTTTGCTCTCTGCTTTGCTCTGCTTTGCTCAGACTGCTATTATCTGCTTTGATGTCCATCCAGATGGGAACTCACGTCCCTCCTTGAATTTCACGAAAAGGTACTCTGCTAGGCCGCTGGGTGTGCAGAAGTCCTTGCAAGAATTTGAAGGAGACGAGTTAAGTGGTGGAGCAACTCAAACAAATTAAGATGGCTTGTTAGGTGTCTGTAATCTTCATTCTTAGCGTGCTCTGTGATTTGGGGGTTCTACCTCTTCTCACTGTCCTTTGCTCCTTCCCTTGAGGAGTCAAAGCCAGTGGAAAAACAAACACTAAACAGCAACAATAATAAAAAAACATGTTTCCCCTTCTTTCTTTGCCCCACTTCCTTTTCTGTGACTTACTCATCGTAGTTAACCCGCAGAGAAAGTGAAGCTGAGTTAATCTGGAGGTTGAACCAGAGAGGTACTGCTGGTGGTGGGGTTCCCTACTTTGCTCTTACTTTTGGAGCAATGACCACCCCGGGCTCTGACTACCGTAGGACCCCCATGCCATCAGGTAGCCCAGACACCCTTGCGAGACCACATGAGGCTTCTCAGCTTAGAAGTTGCAAGTGGGGCTCTAGCGAACATCAATGATGAGATGTGAGCACTGGCGTTTGCAGTTGACCCCAGTTGGCACCACTGAGCCACCTCTTGCCTGTGGTCTCTGTGCCCGAAACCCCAGGCCAAGCAGACACAGTCTATTCGTGCTGTGCCCTCTAGGTTCCTGAGTCTACCATCGACTCCAGAGTCTATGGTAGTTTTAAGCTTCTAAATTTGGGGGGGTTTATTTCTTACATAGTCATAGTAACTGGAACAATGGTTACCTTACACCAGAGCTAGATCCAGAAAGAAGAGTAGTGGGGCCTTTCACCAGACACAATTGTTTGGAATAGAGTTCACATTTTTAGGAGAAGAGTGAAAAAAGTTCAGTGTGTTAAAGAAATAAGTTTTGGGAGACAATCAGGGGAGGTAAAATGATAGGGTGTGAGATGTGCTATATAGTTTAGTGAAAATCAAAACGTACTTGTTAGTTAATAGAAGTCATTTTCTTCTAGACCGCTGACCTTAAAGATATATTTTTTTAAATTGAGAAAGTTTATGCCTTAGAATTGCAGGAGACTTTCTGCAATTTGGAATGGACTTAAAAAATAACTTTGGAATGTTTAAAATATCTTGCAGCTCTTCATTAGTTCACATAATCACTATCTAAACTCTAACGTTGAACTTGGCTTAAATTGCAAGCTGTGATTTAATGTATGCTTAATCATAATTGATTGTTGCTTGGAAAAAAAAAACCACTAATTCTTTATAATTACATTCAATTTTAGGATGATTTTTTGGGGGGAGGGATGAGGTAGTAGCAGAGCTGAGAGTGCAAAGCATTCTTATCAGAATTCTGGGTACTGATACATTTTGTGTGTAATTTTCCACAGAGGTATTGATTTTAATCAACTTCTAAGATGTGTGGCCCCACATTTGTCAAAGCAGAAGACCCAAATGTGCAATTTTTTTCTTAGTGGAAAACTGATCCTTAGTTATCTATTAACTTCAACATGCAAGAAAGCACTAGATCTTTAGCTTGCATCGTAAAAAAATAGTGGCTAAAGCTTGACCCTCCATAGGGGAAAACAAGATCAGCAGAACCACATGGCCTATGGAGACGGCGGTTTGAGAAATGCCTGCCTGGGTGTGAAGTAGGGTTATCATGAAAGGAACAGACACAATGCACAGTGTAGGCCTGCTACTTATGGCAGGAAAACATCACCATTCTAACAAGTGGCGTGCTCTGTAGATCAGAATTCACAGCATCAAAATAAATAAATAAATACAATTCACAGTATCATCTATCTCTAGGATACTGTATGTGTTTTGCTGTTCTGCAAGGATTCCGAGTCAAATTTTGATTAATTTTTGGTGACTTTATTTGGTTATTGCAGTGTAGCTTGATTGTGTGTGTTTCTGCTCTTCATTTAGGCACTGACAATCCTGATTAAATTTCTCCTTGAGGAGTAGGAAGAAAACAGCAAACTAACTGTCACGATGTCTTTGAGATGAATAGCTTTAAGTGCTTTGAACACATCTCTAAGTAACCTCTCTGGAAGAGTAGTGGAAGCAGCAACTCTGTAAGAGCATGGGACATGCTAGCTGGTGCTGGTTTTATGGTAGTGATTGTAAGTTCTCTCCTAAGGCTCAAATGCAAGTTTGATTTCTATGTCTTTCATAGTGCTTCTAATCTCATAATCAAACAACTGATATACTATTGACTTAGTTGGCTTGAGTGTTCATATTTAAATTACACTGGCCAAGGATTCAGCTTTGTGATGCTTCTCTTAAATTTTTACTATAACAAATAATAAGCCAAGTCTAGATAGCTAACACTTCATACCAAAGAGACATGGGAAAGAGAGCTACTTATGTCTTATAGCTCTGTGGAACCATGATGAACAAAACTTTACTCTTAGTTGCCAGAGAAGTCAACTTGGTCTTGGAGAGTAAAATGTACTTACTACAAATTGCCTCAGACCTATGTGTTTACATTTGTGCTCTTCCTAGTCTGCTTTTGCCCATTGGAGAGGTTTAAAATGACAAGCATTTGATTTATTTCATAATGTTAAGAATTTATTTATTTTTAAAAGATTTATTTATGCATTTAAGAGCTGAGGTGTAGGCCAGAGGTACAGGGGGTGAGAGAATTCACCAGAGACAGAGTGGGGAGCAAACAGGCAGATCTTCAGAAATACACTGCTGAGGGGAGAAGTGGGTGAGACAGGAGAGGTCTGCTGTGCCATGTAGGTCAACTCCCTGACTGGGGATTGAACTCATGCTGCAGTGGCTGTAGATGGCTTCACAGTGCTGCACCTTAACCCCTTGTACCCCAAGGGATGCCCCAATAATTTATTGAATAAACTTTTGTGCAGCCCCAATTATGTCCTAGAACCAAATTGCATATGCCCATGGGAAGTATGAGACTTGTTCTCTGGGGTTTCACCCTCTGGTGTGATAGAGGTATGAACACACAGGACACAGAGGCCAGACGAGCCCACAATGTGCAGGCCCCAGACATGATACATGGATGACAAGCTGACACTGAGATCACACTGACTCGTCTTTGTGTAGGAAAGTTCCTTAATGGGAGATTAAAATCTTCAGGATTGAAAGGCATTTTTATGGTAGCACATTGAGCATCTTTTTTTTTTTTTTAACTTATGCTTGATTGTGAATGTTAGTGGGACAAGGAAAAAAATACAACAGAGATCTTTTTATGTCAACAACCAACTGATGCATCGGATAGACACAAAGTGGAAATTAATTGATTTTATTAAAAAAATTAAATGGAGTAAGAACTTGAAGAAGTTTTGCTAGGAGACTATTTTTTTTCTGTGTAAGAGAACAAGAACGTGAACAGCAAAGTTCAGTTACACTGAATTGCACTGATAGGCACTAATCTGACAGATACACGCATAGATATATAGGTGCATGCAGACCTATCGTGTGGAAATGAAGTTTCTCTCTGTTGGCCATCTTGGACTGGAAAATTCTATAGGCCTTGCCGAAAAGTTTTTAGAAATGTACTTTTTTTTTTAAAAGATTTATTTATTTATGCATACAGCACTGGGGTATAGTCCAGAGGTGCGGGGGGTGAGAGAATCCACCAGACAGAGTGGGGAGCAGAACAGGCAGATAAACTGAAATACACTGCTGAGGGGAGCAGTGGGCTAGGCAGGAGAGGTCTGCTGAGGGGAGCAGAGGGCTAGGCAGGAGAGGTCTGCTGAGGGGAGCAGAGGGCTAGGCAGGAGAGGTCTGCTGTGCCATGTGGGTCCCCTCCCCAGAGGGGGGCAGGGTTCGATCTTGTGCTGCAGTGGCTGTGGTTTGCTTCACAGTGCGTTGCTTAACCCACTGCGCCACCAGGGAGGGCCCTAGAAATGTTCTGTTTTAAGACTTTTCTTCCTAGAACTCCCTCCCTCCCTCCCTCCCTCCCTCCCTCCCTCCCTCCCTCCCTCCTCCCTCTTTCCTCTTCCTTCCCTTTTTCCTTTCCTCCCTCCTCCCTTTGAGGGCCTCCTCTCCTACACTGTAGGTTGGAAACATCCCAGTCTCCTCCAGCTTGTCTCCTTTTTTCCCCTCAGAGGCATGTCTCTCTGTATCTCTTGAAAGTTGAACTCCATCTTGGTGCTGCTTCCCTGGGGCACCAGACTCTGTTCTAGACAGAGGTTACACAAGTGCAAGTAAGCCCCAGGAAGTCAACCTTGTCCAGACACATCCAGGCGGTCATGTGGCTTTCTTGAGTTACAGAAGGGCAAGAGTAGTGGGAGCTGCATCTGAAATCTTTGCAGAAGAAAAATGGTTGGCTTGGTTATTACAACTCCTTAAAGAAGGGGATGAAAATGTATTAAGCAATAATGAGTGTCAATTACAGAATTTAAGGGAAGGGCATTACAAACTCAGTCTCTGACGGTCTTTTCATTAGCACTCAACATCTGTTTAGGTAGTAAATGTAAGTGGTCGAGTTCTGGGTCATTAAAATTTTGATGTAACCCATTAAGGCAACTTATGGGCCTTAGTTCAAAGGGTATTACCTTTGAAATTACCTAGCTATAAGAGTGGCAAATATAGGGTGTGTTTTATGCAAATCTAATAGATTTAATGAACGATCCTGCTTAATAAGCTAGTTAGACCATTTAAGCATTTACTTGCATGGGGTCGTACATATCTTTTTCTTTAACTATTTTACAGGGTTAATCACTTAACTGTAAAGTGCTTAGTGTCAAACACACAGCAAGCAGTAAGTTCATTTTTGTTATTGATGAGGATGAAGATGATAGTTCTTCCAAGGTCCATCTGCCCAAAGGTATCATCAGATGCTTCCAAATCACCCAAATGAAAAGAGACGAAACTTTGTTTTTGGTTGAAATACCACAGACTATAAGCTTACCCTAGCCTGGACTTGAGGTCACTTTCCATAGGGCACTTAAATGTTTTACCTTCATAACCCGTAACAGGTCCTTGGCTTAGTTTCTGATAAGTAAAAGAATGGCAATCCTTTTCAACTTTAGAAACATAGCCATGCTCAGTCAAGTGATAAAAACTGGGGAAATTAGTTTTGAATATTATCACTGTGTATCAATTGAAGTCAGATGAGGAACTCTATCTTCAGACAAAGTTCTTTTTCATACTAATTAGATGCTCTTCGAGGTGTAATTACCGTTTAAAAATTACTTTGGAGTGCGGGATAGACAATAGGTTTTTAATGCCTTTCATGTCTTCCTGTGTTTCTCATATTTCAACGGCATCTTCTTACTTCACCTGTGACTCACAGGACTTTCAAGGTCTTCCAGCCCCTGTCCCCACAAGTTAAGATTCTAAACACAAACTCTGATCACATGAAAAACTAGATTCAATTACCAAGAAATGACTATTATAATTAAAAAATTGATTGCATGGATTGTAATCTGCCCATACTCCTCCTCCTGCTGCTTCCTTGAGCAGAGAACTATTTCTAGCCCGGAGGTGAGATGCCTTGCACATTAGGGAGGGAGAACATGGAACTTGGCACAAACTGTCAAAGTTTGTGGCAGAGCTGAGAATCAGGCTGGGTCCGAGCTCTCTGCCCTGCCATGCCATGTTTCATGATCTCTTACCATGTCAGAAAGGTAAAAATGGCAAGGAGAAGATTTCAAATTTTTGAGCATGGTCTGGAGCATTTTACGGAAGTATGTGAATTTTGTAGCCAAAGCAAAAATGCTCACCTGCCCTTCTACCGTTGGAATGAGTTACTCACAAGGCAGTGGGCTTCTTTTGGGGTGAACCATGATAGGGAAGAGGGCCCTTGACTTACCAACCCTTGGTGTCTTAGGATAAAGCCCCAGATCCTTAAAATAGCCTTTAGGCCTTGCACAACTTGTTTTATTCAGTCTGGTCTTTCCTGAGCCCCTCTGTCCTCTTACTGCAGCCTTCCCTTCCTCCTTAACATTCTCTTTGCTGCTTCCCTTTTAAGCTTTTTACACCTTCCACGCCCACTGCCTAGAATACTGTTTTGTCCTCTCTTTAGAACTCCAGTTCCTACTTTAAATCTCACTGGAAGCACAGTTTCCCTCTGCCCTCAGCCTGGCCCAGGACTTCCTCTAGGGACCTAGGGATGCTGGCACCAGGCTAGACCACCCACCTCCTGACCACCCACCTCCTACTTCAGAAAGACTGGCGGTGGGTCTGGCTTTGTCACCCAGGGTAGCTACAGAACAGCACCAAACCCGGCCCAGACAGGGAAATGTGCTCCGTGAGCACTTGTTGACCCCATGCCCGAGTAGTGTTCTAGGGGTGCTCTGCCCTTCCCTGAGAGGGCAGCCTCGGGCGCTCTGGACACACCAGGGCTCTGGTCGTCCATCTCTAAAGGATTCAGTGAGTGGCCGCGAGATGCTTTGGAAAGCGTCCTGTGGGGAGTCAGCTGCCCTGTAGTCCTTTCTTCGTTTTGCTGTTAAAGGAGCGTTCAGACTTTGGGCAGGTCATTTAACACCTTTTCCCCCCTCTACATGAAATGGGATTATCAATATCTGCTTTATTAATTTACTGAATAATCCCTTTAAGTCAAGAATATTAAAGTCTCATGGTATTAGTGTGACCCAGACACTGTGGTCAGAAGGGATTGGTTAGACAGTTCCTTATTTCCATACAAGTGGATTCCTGGAAATGTGTTCGTAGGGATATTTAACAGACAACAATAAGGCTGCATTTACAGAGAACTAAAAGATTTCTAATAATTTTGTGTTGCACCCCTCAGATAGAGATGTCTGACGAGGTGGGCGACACTTCTCTGTGGATCTGACACAGAGGCCCTTCAAGGCGTCTCCGGAGATGGGAAAGGTGATGCCTGCATCTGTTCTTCCCTGTGCTGGCTGCCGCTGCTGCCCTTGGCCGCAGTTGTAATCTTCAGCAATCTGGCCACCTTGAAACAGATGAAGGAAAAGGGGTTCTGCCTTTTTTTTGCCACTTACAGCAGATTGCAAAAATTCAATTTGTTATGCCTCCATCTACAGTTTTCCTCATGTAATTTTACAGATTTCATGAAGTTTGACCTTCGGCTTAGCTAAGTACATAGTAAAGGTTTTCCAGAGATACAGAAATTGGAAATCTGTCTATCTAGATTTATATAAGAAATCTGCTCATGTGACTATGGAAGGGGAAGAAGCAAGAGAGTGCTAAGGAGGAAGGGAAGGCTGCAGTAAGAGAACAAGTTCTCCAGGCAGAATACTAGAGGCCCAGAGAGCTAATGGTGCAGATCTAGTCTGTTTGCCAGCAGATTGGCGGTCCAGGAAAAGTTGATGCTTCAGCTTGAATGTAGAAGGTGGAAAAACAAAACAAAACAAAACAAAACACAGCACTGGTGTTCCAGTTCCAAGGCTGTCAGGCAGGAGGAGCTCCTCTTTCTCATGGGCGCATCATCCCTTTTGTTCTGCTCAGGCCTTCAACTGACTGGCAAGGCCCTCCCTCAACCTGGGGCAATCTGCTTTCATGAGTCTACAAATCTAAATGGTAATCTCATCCAGAACACCTTCAGACATATGCAAATTGATTTTGGGCCAGGGCCTCCCTGGTGGCACAGCAGGTTGAGTGCCACACTGTGAAGTATCTGTGGCACAGCAGTGCAAGTTCGATCCCCGGCCAGGGAGGGGACCCACATGGCACAGACAGACCTCTCCTGCCTCTCCCGCTGCTCCCCTCAGCAGTGTATTTCAGTCCATCTGCCTGTCCTGCTCCCCACTCTGTCCCTGGTGACTCCTCTGACCTTCTGCAACTCTGGCCTGTACCCCAGCTCTTGTATGCATAAATAAGTAAATCTTCAAAAAAATTGGGGGCCAAATACTTAGGCACCCTCTCACCCAGTCAGGCTGATCTTTTCTCCTTTGAATAGGGAAAAACTGAGACACAGAGATGACCTCGTTCAGGCACCCCTGGCTATCTGATGTGAGTCCAGGTCTTGTACTGGCATCTCTAGAAAACCATGGTACAGGAATTTAACATTTAATTTTAATGCCAGTGGAAAAATATTCAGATACATAGTGGCTAGTAACGTCCAAGGTTTATCCTAAATTGGTTGAGATAGCACTGGTGACTATTACTTTTTTTTTTGCAAAACAATTCATGTTGCAAACACAAGTCATTTCTCTAAGCTTTGAGCCAGACTGAGAAACCTGCATAATTGATTTCAAATTTGGTGGTGGAACGGGGTAGGGGAGAGAGGAGATAGGAATGAAAGGAGAACTTAATAGGCTTATTCCAGAATCCCAATTTGAGTAGAGACCTCAGGACCCTTCAGGTTTCAGCATCCTGCAGACAGTATGTTGCCAGTATCAGAGAAGGCAGAACAATGAACAACCCAGCTGTCAGTCCGCGGACGAGCACGCTGGCACATGTCTGGCAGCACGCCCTGGCTGTGCAGCTCCCTTTTTCAGCCTGGATGGTTTTCCGTGTTGCGCAGCACGCCTGCTTCTTGACATTAAAGGCATCACTAGGTGTGGGTTGGGCATTGCTGCATTTCCTCTTCCCAACTCCCGCAGCTTGGCTTATGTTGCTCAGGAGTTCCCCACGGCCGTGGCATCTGGTTTCTTTCTGGGAGGCATCTGCCCTGCCAAAAGAGCAGGAGGCTGGGGAAAGAACAGACAGAATAGGATCTGCAGGGCTCTAATTCTTAGGGGAAAAGCAGCATGACCTTGGCCTGGTGGTTGTGTTCTTGAGAAGCTTAAGTAGAGATCCTGTTGCTTCCTACAAGAAGTTTGAACAAACTGTGATGACGCTCTTGGAAGAAAACCTTCGAACACTGTGAAAAGCCATATGATAAACAAAAGAAGCCTTTTGTATGCTTTGGAAGCCCCCTGCAAAGTGTACTCAATAAATAACTACATGCTGTTCTGCTCTCTGAAAAATGAAATGACTGGAATTTTTAATACCATTTCTGAGATTTCCTGTGAGAGTTGATGTACACATTTTACTAAGTTCAAAGCACCGCTTTCCTCTAATTGTTTTCAATATTTCTTCATATTGTTAGCATCTTTCAGAAAAGCATTGGCAGATTGCTTTCCCTGGAGAGAATAGAAGAGAATAAAATTTCATGTTTTAATCTTTAACATGAAAAAATTCAAGACATCCAAATTCGGTGATGACTTTTTCTGGTTCATATATGTTCCGTTGATAGCTAAGTAATGCCCAGAAGTATTGCTGTCTTCTGTTTACAAAACTAGATCACAACTCAAAATTGTTTTATATTTATTATCTTTCTGGGGAACACTTGATATGAACTTTCTGGTTGTCTTTTCAGGCAGGTTTTTCAGCTATTGGAAATGTAAAAATAGGGCTGCTAAGTTCTGGTAACATCAAAATATTCAGGGGGAAGGGCATATGGCATGACTGATGAGGAGTATGGCAGGAGTCTGTGTGAGAGCACTTACATTTATTGAATGCCTTTAGATGAGTCCTGTTGTGCACTGAATGCTTTTGTCTTCTCAAAATGTGCTTGCTGACATCATTAATCCTAATGTGATGGTATTTGGAGGTAGGACCTTTGGGAAGTAATTAGATTGAGATCAGGTATGAGTGCCCTTATAGAAACAGGAAGCAGCAGGAGCCCTTCCTCTGTCCCTACAAGTACACCAAGAGCTCAGGTGAACACACAGGGAGGTGCACTTTGTGTAGACACAAAGAGGTACCCTCACTAAGAATCAAATCCGCCAGCACCTTTATCTTGGACTTCCCAGCTTCCAGAACTGTGAAAAAGAAGCCTTGTTCATTCCTCCCAATCTATTTTGGTATTTTGTTGCAACAGCCTGAGCTGACTGAGATAGACCCTGACCTGGAGAATGTTCCCACTGTCTTCTTCAAGTTCTCCTGCTGCAAATGAGGGGTGAGCTTAGCTTCCTTCCTACAGAAAAATCTTAGTGATATCTGAGAAGCTGGGACATCTCTTTGAAAGTCCTAAACATTACAAAAGCAATCATCTGTTTCCTGGTTCATTATTAGGTCTTTGTTCTTTCTCTCACTGATTTTTTTATTATTTAATTTATTTTTTACAGTGTTTTCTAGGTGTAGTCCCCATAGAATTTCCACCACCAATTCACCTGTGCACTGTCACCGTAGTCCTTGTGCTCTTCCCATCCCTGCCTTGATCCCAATCCTTCCCTCTTCCCTGCAGAATATCTCTGATTTGTAGTTATCTGTTTATTTTTGTTCTTGTTGATGTTGTTATTTTTTTCCTTGATCCTCTGTATTCCTCCTATAAGTGAGACCATCTAGTGTTTTTCTTTTTCCTTCTGACTTGTTTCACTGAGCATAATCCCTTCAAGCTCCATCCATGTTTCCACAGTGGCATTAGTTTATCTTTTTTGATTGCTGAATAGTATTCCATTGTGTATATATACCACACCTTCTTGATCTAGTCATCTATTTTTAGGCATTTTGGTTGATTCCAAGTTTTACCTATTATAAAGAGTGCTGTGATAAACTTAGGGGTGCATGTATTCTTCTGAATTAATGTGTTTTTTTTTTTTTTTGTCCTTTGGGTGAATCCCTAGGAGTGGGATTGCTGGGTCACATAGTAGCCCCATTTTTAGTAGAGTGAGGAACCTCCATATAGCTTTCCATAGAGGTTCGACGACTTTGCATTCTTACCAGCAGTTAGGAGAGTTCCTTTTTCACCACATCCTCGCCAACATTTGTATTTGCTAGTTTTTTAAACAGGTGCCATTCTTACTAGTGTAAGGTGGTATCTCATTGTCTCACTTTGATTTTTTAATTTTTTAAAGATTTATTTATACATACAGGAGCTGGGGTACAGACCAGAGTCCAGGGCGGTGAAAGAATTCACCAGAGACAGCGTGGGAAGCAGAACAGGCAGACTGATTGAAACACACTGCTAAGGGAAGCAGCAGGCGAGGCAGGAGAGGTCTGCTGAGACATGTGGGTCTCCTCCCTGGCTGGCAGCAGGGATCGAACTTGTGCTGCAGTGGCTGTGGTTTGTTTCATAGTGCGCTGCTTAACCCACTGCGCCACCAGGGAGGCCCCCACATTGATTTTTTTAATCACTCTTCTCTCCATATATTAAAAGATGATCTTGCATAGAATAAAGTGAAAGGAAAACTTTAGATAGATGTTTTTCTCTGATGCCTCAGAAGTGGCAAAATTATTAGATAATCTCTTGAATTTCTTTGTCACCAGTATTCTCCGGCATGAAACTAAGTCCGTTTCTAGGGAGACCCCTAATGATAGTGGTCAGATGAAAGGTTGTACAGGACCATGCACTCAGCCATATACTTGTCACATTTCTTTGGAGTTTGTGGGAGACTATGCACCATCACAAACAATGTTGACTTCTCGAGTTAGGTTTAAATAGGCTCTTACCCAACCTAGTCATTTGTTTCTGTCACTGATTAGCTAGTGTTCTTCCTCATTTTTATCCTTGCCTATTTCCCGCTCCCTTCTCACCCACTTGCTCATCTGCAGGGTGATTCTCTCCTGTTGCTGCTTAAGAGGAAACTGTTGCCAAATTTACCTTTCTTCCTCAGGGGAGTATGGTCTTCTGAGTCAAAACCCCACTCTTGATTTGCTGTAAAGGACTTCCTTTGGCCTTGTCTGGTGGCCTTGCTTCTGTTTATGCTTATACTCTTCAAATCATGCCCTTTTTTCAGAGGGGACCTCATTTAAAGTTGGGCATCCTGTGGTGATGGAACATACACTAAGTGGGAGGCAGGCAACCTGGAGTCTAATTTCACTTTGGGAAATACCAATCTCTATAGCTTCGAGAAAGTGACTTAACCTTTTTGGGTTAGGGACTGTTTCTTGCAATTACAAGAGTTCAGATAAGTCAAGAAAAGCTCAGTAGGGACACTCAGGAGGACCTGCCATCATAGAGCATCGAAGGTTATCTGCTCCGGGTTACTTTGAATGCCCTCTAGAAAGAAAAGATCATATAATACATTCCCTGGTCTGCCTGCTGGTGGCAGTAGTGGTCGTGGTTGCCAAATGAATGCTCTATATGTAATCCAGATACTGACCAGAATGTCCTTGTTCCTGTGATATAGATAAGAGGGACCTTAAAAATATGGCACTTCCTACAGATACTTAGTTTATAGTTTGTATCACTTTCTTATGTGTGCTAACCCTGTTCCATATGGCATCAACCCATATATAAAATTCTACCTCTCTTTGATTTCCACATAAAACTACCCTCACCCAAGGGAAGGTGCCTGGAGATGAAGGGGACATCGTAGTGATTACATTGCAGAGATGCAAATAACTTCCAGGTGAATGTGAGATTCTGTTACTCTGAAACTTACCCTCTTTCTCCTGCCCTCCGTAGGCTATACGTTCTATATCCCTGTGATGGAAGCTGCTAAAATTTACCCCCCTATTATTTGAGTTCATAAAAATGATTTTGAGACCTTTTAAAATGTGATCCAAGAACCATTTTGTTTAAAAAGAAATTATGTACATTCATCGATTGATTCCAGGTACTTTGGCTTGATCTTTAAAAACATGGATTGTTTGCTGAAGACAATTCAGTACTGCCTCCCCAATACCTGAGTGAAGGAATTCCCCATATAACTGAAGTCAAAAGTTTTTACACATTGATTCATCTACTTTTCGGAGTCAGACATTTGAACATTTGTGTGCATCTGGAGGTTCAGTTTCTGTGTGTTGAATACAACTGTCACTAGCATGATCTTTCTATAGAGGGAAGTGAAGATCAATGAACAGGAAGAGTTAGAACATCCAAAACAAATTCTACAGCTTATAAGAAAGTTCTCAAGATCTGCAAGATTTGATTCCCCCCCCAATAAACATTAATGGAACTTATAAATTGAAGAAAGCTCAGGAAAGAGTCTCCAGAATCTGGAAAGGAGGCTATTTTCTGTGCATGAAACAATTCTGAGCTAAGGTCTTGGCTCCTGACTTATTACTTGCAAATGTGTGTGCCTTTGGTGATTTTTGGGATAACCTAGACCAGTTAGTAATTAGGGTGTACACAATAACTGGATTCCTTTTATCCATTTGTTTAACAAACAATTATTTTACAATTCTGATTTCCAATGATGATGTGAGTTGAATTTCCCCCCTACCTCCAGGCAATGCTCAGATAACAGCTGAATGTCCTACAATTCAGCTAAATTCTAACAGTGTTCGCCTGGATGTCAAATCAGGTTGAGGTTTCAGACCTTCAAGACTGCTCTTACTTCTGATGCCAGTACAAGCCCAGGTTGTTACTTGCGCTTCTGATCAGCCAACTATAAATCAGAGGTTCCCAAAGTCCATTCCTTGGGTAAGATTAATTTGCTGGAGCTTTTCACAGGACCCAGGAAGAACATTTTACTCACTATATTATTGGCATATTGCAAAGCACATAACTTGGAACAGCCAGATGGAAGAGATATATAAGTCAAGCTTCAGGGAAAGGACATGGAGGTTCCTGCTTTCCAAGTGAGTCATTCTCCTTAAATTTTCAGGAGATCACCAGCTCAGAAGTTGTTTGAATTTCCTCCTTTTGAGTTTTATGAAGGCATCGTTACATGGGTATGATGGACTAAATCATTTGCCATTGGTGATTAATTCACCCTCCAGTCCCTCTACTCTCCAAAGATCAGAGTGTGTGGGACTGAAAGTTCCATCTCTGTAGTTACATGGTTGGTTCTTCTGGCAAGCAATCCTTAACCAAACGTCCTCCAGTCAACATGAAAGGAGACACCTTTTTCATTAACTTCACTTAGGAAATTTCAAGAATTTTAAGAACTTTGTGTCAAGCAGAAATAAAACCAAGTATATATTATAAACCACAACATAACTATGATAACAAGAGATTCCATATAGTAATCTTAATAACATCCCACAAAATTTGTGGAACATTTGCTTGTATGCTAGGCACTGAGTTAGATGCTGAATACAAAAAGCTGAGTTTGTCAAATTCCCTTAAAACCTTATGTGATTTGCTCTGAGTTTGATCACTTCTGTTGAAGTATATCTGACATTTCGATAAATATTTATGTCTGTTGATTCACTGGGTAGACATTTTTGTAGGGAGGCTGCATAGGAGATTGTGAGGGTCCTTTTGCAGTCAGCGTAGAAGTTGTGAAATTCCTTCTTCCCTGAATCTGTCCAGGGGAATGGGAAATTTCCCTTATATATATATATATATATATTTTTTTTTTTTTTAAGGGAAAAATCTGCCATTTGGGAGTGATTAGAGCTTTGGTCAAGTATTGGGAAGTGAGACTTTTTATTTACTTCTCCCACCACTGTTTGTGGAGCCAAATTCCTCTTCTCTCCTTAGGACTTTATCTTCCATTAGCTTTTAATATTGACATCTTACAGGTGTGTGAAGAGTCCAAATCCTTTTCTTTTATTCATCCTGTATCCTTACCTTCAACTTTTTCCCCTCCTGGAATTCCAGTGAACCCGATAAAGGATACCTCCTATTTTAACCTTGAGCTTCTGAGAGGCCTTTCCTAGTCCCCTGCTTTTACTTGTTGATCTTCATTTTGTTTTCTATGTAGCATGTTTGGGCAATTTTTATTTATTATTGCCAATTCAATGCTTTTTTACCTTTTTCTCATTAGAAAATTCGAGGGGAGGAATGGGCTTGGCTTATTTACTATTAATTTGAACACCCTATCTGTTAGACAATAAGCATGAATAAAATCTGTTAAATATTGTGGATTAAAATATATTTGGTTTCTTCATGGTGTTTTGTTAAAAAATTGACTTGTAGATATATGTGTGTTGGGGAGTAGTGTGGTATTTCAGTTTACTCTCTTCATAACTTCATCCGTGAGATTGAGACTTTGGTTGGCGTGTTGCTCAGTGTTCTCCAGAGAAACAGAACCAATAGAGTGTGTGTTTGTGTGTGTGTGTGTAAAGAAATTTCCTTTAAGGAATGTATTTGTATGATTATGGAGACTTGAATATCCTAAATTCACAATATGGGCCAGCAGACTAGAAACCCAGAAACGTGCTGAAGTTGAAACTCAAGCTGATGGCAGAACTCCTTCCTGCTTTGTTTGTCTTCTAGTCAGGGATTCAGCTTGTAACAGAGTGGTCCCCAGGAAAAGGGGAAGTTCCAGGATCCTGTTCCTGCCCTAAGTAGGGTGGAGCTGAGCAGGAATAAGAAGATGCTGGAGAGAGGAGATAGAAGGACATAAGGAAGGGAGGGAGAAAGAAGCAGGATGGAGAGCAGCAAGGAGACCTGAAGGAGGCATGTGGAGCAGAGGGACATGTGAAGAAACTGTGCTTGCTTTTTGGTCTTGGACTGGTTAGGGTTAAAGACCCATGGGGAGCTTAATAATGGCAGCTTTTCATCTTGATTTTGATTTTGCTCTTTTCCTCCCGATTTGTCTGACTCTTTCTGACCCTTTTCTATGAGTCTCCACTGAAAAGTCCTTTAGATTTGTGGCAGGCTTTTGGGCCTTACCTTGGGCCAATTCTATTTGACTGGACTTTTACCCTCAAGGAGATGGGTCACTTTGGATGCTTAACTTAGTAACTATATTCTTTGTCCTTTCTGTATTGTTCCCCAATTGTATTAAAGTTCCTTTCCATTAAAGGCCTTATATGTTTGTCTTAATGCGGTGGAAGGTAGAACCCATTTAGAGAGAGCAGGTTTGAGGGTTCTGGGGTGCCCCTCTCCCTGCCCTGTAACAAACTGATTAGATGAGAGTTACTCACATGAGGGAGGAAGATCTGTTTTACTCAGAGTCCACTGATTTAAATGTTAGTTCTTACCAAGAAACACTCCCACAGAAACATCCAGATTATTTGGCCACATACCTGGGCACCATGTTCCAGCCACACTGGCACCATCACATTCAACCTGTAACTTGACTGTTGACTGAATTATCCAAGAGTCAAATGGCATTAGATATTGTCCTATTTCTGAAGGCTGAGCAATCCTCTTGGATTGAGATTCTTAGGTATAATACAGGCAGATTAGTCTCAATCGGAAGTTGGCACACCATCATTTTCTACGTGGTGGCACAAACTTAGAATGGTTTTAACTGGTAAACATTTGCAATCAGTTTGATTATAGGGGACTGACTTTGAACTTCAATTATGAAAGATGTTATCATCCATCAGAGAATTTCATTTATCTCATTTGTGGACGTATTACAAAATATTGTAGAAACTATTTGCTATATTTTGAATTTTATCAATAAACGCTCTGTGCAAATTTGCTTTACCTCCTCTTACGTATTAGCATCTATGTCGTTGATGCCGGTGTGCCAGATTACCGTGATCACAGCTGCTGCTGCCACCACCACCGCTCACTCTGGCACTCACCACGGACTCACCATGGGCTCTTGCCTTGTGAAAAGGTAAAAAGGAATCCACAGTCTTTTCAGATAAATAAGCAAAGAGAAGCAAATGTTGACTGTAGACTCTTCCCCTCTGGAATCTTCCTAATTTACATCCATTATTTCTTCTTTGCTTTAGAATGTCCTTTTGTTTCTACTCCTAGGATGTTAACTACTTCCCTTTAGATTTTGAATTTCCCATCTCTGGATGGGAAATCTTGTCTCCTTAACTGTGAAGCTTAATTTCTCCAGGGCCCCACCTGTCCCTGAAACTACCTAATCACCCAGCCCTCAATATTTTTGATTTTCCTCTTAGGCCATGAAGCCAAAAATATTATAGTCTGGTTCTAAATGCCTCTAGTGTCCTTGAGTCAGGACAGGAAGGTGGAGTGAATCTCTTATTTGAGTCTGTGCTTTTCTTACGTAAGCTGTTCTTTTCCTATATCATGCTTATGATATAGGGGAGAAAGTGCATATATTATCTTAAGTCTTTTATACAGATCAGACTGGTTGCTTTTACTCACCTAAGATGAATAGTTGACTTTCATATCTATAAAGTCATATCATAGCTTTATACCAAGCACCCATACAGTATTAAGTCAGTGAAAAAACAACTTTAAGAAATGTTTTAGAGGAACTAGCTGTAGTGTGAGATCAATTTGTATTGTACTTCACCTTTCCAGTGTAGACTTTTCACTAACTTGATTCCATTATGGTGTTAAATTAGGAAATAAGCCTGAGGCAAAAATACCTATAAAAAGCATTCTCTTTGGTTCAGTGTTTTGAAATTTGGATGTTAACAGGAGTTTACAATTTGCGTGACATTTTTATTTATTTATTTATTTTGCATTTCATTTCCCTTGCCTTGTTTTTCCTTTCTGTTGCACTTGGTCTCATTTTCAAACTGTACTTTTACCAGACCACCTAGCTCTGTTGTTAACTGGAATTTCCAGGAAGCAATGATTCCATGCTAGAGGTTTGCTTTCTTGCCCTGGGAATCCTGTTCTGTCCTGGAGACCCCAACATGCATAATAAGGCTCCTTCCTTGACCACAACGTCCCCTCACCTCCCAGTTCTTGGGTATGTTAGGAATAAAGGGAGAAAGGATAGCTAGAGAAAGTAGAGAAAGTGCAGGCCTGGGCCCATCCAAACTGGAAAACATCCAGGGAAATGGGTGTTATGGGATCTCATGGAAAGGAGCAATCTGAATCTCTTGGTGTTCTAGATAGTCCAAGCATTGAGACATAGATCGAGCTATCCACATTTGAGCTAATTAAGTAAACAGACATGGTTTGCTGGAGGAAAGGCCTGAGGACTAGTTTGGTTTTCTGCTTCTCAAGTAGATTTGAATCATTGCTGTTTCTTTGAATTGTAAACAGTGTTTTCTTCAAGAGCTGATATTCAATGATATTTTCTAATTCTTGAATGCATTTAGAAAAGAAGGGATAAATAGATCCAGATACTAAAAATGTTATCTATAAGTAACTTGAATATAGAGTAGAATAATCCAAAATTCTGAAAGTGATTGAGGTGTTCACTTATGGCTTTTTTTAAAAAAGGTATAGTTATTTACACGTATAAGAACTGGGATATAGGCTAGGGGTGTGGGGGGTGGGTGAGAGGACTCACCAGAGACAGAGTGGGCAGCAGAACGGCAGATTTACTGAAATACACTGCTGAGGGGAGCAGTGGGCAAGACAGGAGAGGTCTGCTGTACCATGTGGGTTAGCTCCCTGGCTGGGGATTGAACTACTGCTGCAGTGGCTGCCCATCGCTTCATAGTGCTGCAGCTTAACCCCTTGTGCCACCAGGGAGACCCCACATATGGTTTTAACTCTTTATGAGTTGACACTAAATTTATTTTAAGTGAGTCACTTCCTGAAAAATCTCTTACTTTCTACTGGACACTTGGTTGCTTCAGTTTGTTTGATTTGCCATAGATTTAACTCCTTTTCCTTCATATTAAATGATCCTCCACCCAAATACTTTATTCTTTGTGAAGGTTGGCTGCTGGTTTCCTTGTAGTCAGTAATTCCTTGTCTATCACCATATATGCCCTTTATACACTTTTCTAAAATAAGTTTTAATTGAAATAACATTGTATTTTAAAATACAAGTTTCAGGTGTATGTCATTATAAATCAGCATCTGTATATATATCACCATTAAAGTCTAATTTTATACTTCCCATGTAGTTGCTCCTTTTTACCCAATTTACCCACTCCCTCCCAATCACACGCTTCACTGTTTATATACAGGAGCTATGAACAAAGGTATTTATTACCTAAAAGCTCCTTAGTTGGCATTAAATATCCTTCTCAACCTATACTTACTCCCTCTTGCCCAAGTCTCATATTTTTCACGCAGCCCTCTGTATCTGCTCACATGGATTACATGCTCTTTGTAATGTGTAGAGACTGACTAGATGTTCCCTAGTCTATTTATTCTTCTTGGAAACATGCACCGATAGTATTTTCCAGTCTGTTGTATGATTACACTGTGAGCATATGACTGTATAGGTAGAATTGAGGGTTTCTTTCAAGGTTAGCCATAAAATACCACTCTTTTTCTTTTTGTGGTGACCTGGGAAGTCATGTTTAGACTTCAAGCATTTTTAAGACTTCACTGGTCTTGAATGATGTAGGGATGGTGGGTTGTGGCTAGAATTTGCTTTATGTTCAAATCACGCCAGATGGTCATTGGCTGGATAATGTGCTAAACGTCTATAGCTGTGTAGGCTGCAACAGAGAGAAATGACAGACTGTCTTGATTTAGAAAGTGAACTTGGGTGAATAATGCATAGTGTTTGCACAGCAAAGGACCATTTTGGGTTTGTGTATTCCTAGTTCTCTGGTTATCACCTGGTTTATACCCTCCTGTTTTTATTGATTGCATATTCAAAGGAGCATATGATTCTGTGTTTGGCCATCATTTTAGTTTGCATATTTTTGCTGTGGCCTGATTTTTTTCATCATTATGTCAGTGTCTATTTCTGTGCTGATGATACAGTTATATCTGTCTTTGATTTTTGATACCCATTCTCTTTCTTTGTCTGGCAGACATTAAATCATTAATGTTTCAAAATCACATACAGCTGAAACTTTGTGAAACAGAATTTCTAGTGGGGAACTCCTTTAAAATTATGGAGATAATCCAGTGTGCTCTGTCTCAGTTTCTGTTTCTCTTTTTCACACTTTGTTTTTGTTGACCTCCAGTTTCACTTCAAATAGATATCAAGGGGTTATCTTTGATTGATAATTGTTTTTCCTGATCCCACATGTATGAAAACCTGTGCTTTATCATAAGACCCTTCCTAGCATGTAAGTATTTCTCTCTACTGCTGATGCAGGAAGCTTTTCGGTCATGATATATATCTTTCAGATTGAGTTACTAGGAAACACGGCCCTTTCTGAAGGTTGGCTGGCTCAACAGCAAAAACTGTCCTGACTTTGTTCCTTCCTTTTGACACGTACCATACATCATTGTGCAACTTGTTTGCTAATTAGCAGCTGCATCCATGGTCTTGTTTTTCCACTATGGGAATTTTTGCACAACTTTCTTTCAAGTTAAACTTCTGCCTTATATTATCAAGCATCCTATCTTTCACTGGGGAAGCTGCTGAAGATTCCACAAGAATATCAAAGTAGCTCTATTATGATTTGATTTAGGATAGTTCAGCCTTTCTTCGCACCCATCTTCCCCCCTCCCCAAAAGGCAACAACGAATAGAAGCAGCTAACCTTTATAAGGCTTATATGTATACTTCATGCCAAGCACAGTGCTGTCCTTTGACCATCTCACTTAATTCTTATTAGTAATGTGTGAGCCAGAGATGAGAAAATGATTACAAATTAAGAGATAAAATAATGTGGTCAAGGAAACACTACTGAAAGGTAGCAGGTTTCAACACAGATGTATATGACTCAGAACCATGTCATTGGTTGTGGAAGAATTCCAATGAGAACTCAGCTCTAACTCAAGTGCTGATATTAACACAAATGCTCTTTGAAATGATGGAAAGAACATCACAACTACTTAGTAACAAGGAAAATACATTTATACGATGTTATAGCACAGATTTAATAAGAATTTCTTGATAATTTTCCCCTTGGGTGTAAAATTTGTAATGAATAGAAGAGTATCATTTCATTGTATATTTTTGCACAGAGCATAATGTATGTTTTAGTAGGTGGCTTTGGCTCAATCTGTCTGTGAAGCTGTGTAAAGTCCGAATGGTAAAGAAGGACAGATGGACAGATACTTGTTTGCTCTTCTAGCCTGCTAATCTGCCAGGGACCAGTTAGGCAAGGGGAGTGGGAATATCTTCAAGAGATCACCAGGTAAAGACTGAAGAAAATACAACCCCTGCTGCTGGTGGGTCTAAAAGTGTCATGGTCCCGCCTGAGAAATGGCACTTCCTCATGAGTGGCTCCTTTCTTATGGCTGTTTTGTTTCCTTTTCTAATTCAGGATAAGTAGTATAACTTCTCAGTGACATACCTTTAAGGTTACCTACCATTTTAATCCCTTATGTCAGAATTCATGTACCTTGTCTTCTTACTACCTGCTTTTCCCAGCGTTCCCCTTTCCAGTTCCAGTTGGGAACACTTTAAGTTATTTAAAGCTTCTGTTTTATTTTAAAGGGATATTACATAAGGCATGAT
The DNA here is from genome assembly GCA_019455555.1 of Galemys pyrenaicus. Lineage (NCBI taxonomy): Eukaryota > Metazoa > Chordata > Mammalia > Eulipotyphla > Talpidae > Galemys > Galemys pyrenaicus. Next base: position 15,937,190 of record JAGFMF010011796.1, read on the forward strand.
GTATGTAAGGTAATTATACACACGTGCACACACACAGAATATTACATATAAATACCCCCTTGATTTCTATAAATAAAAGTACCCTACTGGAATACAAGTTTTTATGCAGTCAAATGCTCTGCCCTGAGCTATACACCCTTAGAACACAAAATTTTCTATTAGGGAGTTTCATGTGTGTGCAACATCTTATTTCTGAATGCAGCTTCACTCTAAATACTGATACCTTTTTTCAGCTACCTGTGACTGACATTTACAAACTACCCTACACATTTTGCTGCCTTAGTAAACTGAGGATAATCCAAACTTTCCTTGATACCTCAGAGACGCCATAGTCATTTTTTTCTCCTGTATTTTTAAATGTAGATTTTTGGATACATCTGCTGTAATGTGTTGCCTTAAATAACTTCTGGATTAATTTCTTTTCATCTACCTCTTTCACATAAAAGAAGAACTTAGAATGAGCAGCTACAGGACTTCCTGGGCATTTAACAGGACTTTTAACTACAAAAATAACCACAGATTCAAAGGGCGACATAGACTTTTAAATTGTCTCCTTGTGCTTAATTCTATAATGTTCCTGTCTTTATCAGTAGCCATTGTGTTCACACAGTCTTCACAGCTTCCTCTCATTTCAGTGTTATTCTTACCACAATGCTGGATTACTGGCTTTATTTTAATTTTCCTGTGGCTAATTTTGTCTTCTCTTCATGTAATTTAAATATATTTTTATTCCACCTCTTTTCCTTTTTTTTGAAATCTGATGATTATGGACTTACTTTGTTTTAAACACCCTTCTTTATTTTTCTTCATATGTGATTTCTCCCCTCAGGTGCAATCATCATAGTTTTCCCACCACCAAAGTGTCCACAATCTTCTACCACATTCCACCATACTCCAGTGCCCACCCTGTTCTCTACTCTCCCCCACCTCCCCCTTCCTCCTGAACGTTTCAGATCTATTGCCTTCTTTTTAAGGTCAGTCTTACAGCTTGTCTTGTGTGATCATTTTTTGATCTTTGTCTATTCGATTTCTCTAGATTCCACATATAAGACAGCTGGTATTTATCTTTCTCCTTTTGGCTCATTTGCTTAGAATAATCCCTTCCATCCATCTTGCTGCAAATAACGAGTTTATCTTTTTCGATCACTGAGTAGTATTCCGTTTTATATATGTACCAACCTCTTTTATTCTATTACTTCTTTCTACTTTTAATCATAGACTTATTTGATGGAAAATCTCCCCAAAATTTGTTCTCAAGATGTCTCTCTTGAACTCATTTATTCTCCTTTATTTTTGTAGTATCATGCACGTTTCTGATAAAGGATTTCTTCTGGATCCTTAATACCATTGTTTCATGTAGTGTAACCTTTATTTATAGATGAAAAGCTAACCCACTGTGATTTCATTCAGATCAGTGTGCCTGGTGATCTAGTGACTTACTGCAAGTTTGGGAGTTAGACCTGGTTTTGCTCTTCCTATTATCTCATTATCTTTACAGAGTGGAAAGGAATTTTTCTTGATCCAGAGGAATGAGAAGAGAACTCTGTTTTGCCACTTCCATTCCCTTTACTCTCTTGTTTTGCTTTACCTAGAGCCGCTTTCCTAATGGACATGGATTGATGCTAAGCTGTGTCTGTCCTTACCTTAGTGTGTGACCTTTGAGGTTTCTATTTGGGAGTCTGTAAAGCAGTCATTTCTCAGAGGCAGAGACAGTGCTGCATGAGAAATGCATTGGTCTGATACTATTTAACTCTCCTTTTACAATTTAATTCTTGGAATGCTGTTCCATGGAGGAGTAGTTCATTTAACCCTGGGTAGAGTTGTGTCAGTCTCACCACCACAGCTTGTATATTAATTACATCTTTTGGGATCAGGACTATATTCTAAAGCTTCCAACAACTTGAGTGTGTTTTGATGCTCAGAAACATTTCGGATGTTGGGTTATCTTTTGTGCTGTAGAAACTACTTACACTGCCCTGTGATTTCCCACGAGAAAACCTTTCTGTGACTTCGTCCTCAGAGATGCTGAGCCACAATGTGCATCTTTTCTGTAGTGTCATTTATTAGAGGAGTCATTGCTTGTTCTTCTGAGAGCCTGGAGAGACCTTTGTTTTTTCCCCACTTTTTCACACTGAGGTTTTGCAAAAGAATCAAGTGGAGTTCCCAACTCATTTTTGAACTGATTGGAGAAAGGAAGATTCAAATGACAGAATGGGCCATCAAACCTTGGTATTACTTCCTTTCATCATTGTTCTTTATTACCTATTTCTGTGCACACAGCATTAAGGACTCGGAGACAGACTAATGCAACAAGAAGCACACTGTTTTCACCAAGACTGATTGTTTCCTGGTATCTTCCCTGATCGTGGAAAATGTCTTCCTCCCTGATTCACTAGTGATGAGTAAGTCTCATTTTTGAAAGGTTGCAGCACTGTGTCTGTCTGTCTCCACCACTTGGCTTTCTTTCTTTTTTTACATTTTAAAAGGACAGGTTTATTAGAAGAAAGAAAGAAAAAGAGACACCTGCATAGTCACAGGTAGGCAGGAGAGCTGCCATTGCAACTTTGCAAAGGGAGAAGCTTTGTCCACCACCTGACTTTCTCTCAAGTAACACATATTGTTTGTGTTGAGATAGCATATTTCAAACTTCACTTGTTTTCTGTCTTTTACTGCTAAGTCCTTAAAAGTGAGTGCAGAAGTACAGGGTGGCAATGGGAGGCAGCTGCAGAAGAGAAAACACCACAGCTGACTTTGAATTTAGGACTAAAAGAATATTGAAAGGTTTTATTTTTTTGCCAAAGCAAATATTTGATGGTTTCCAGTTCTTTTTATTTAAGCATCTAGTAAAGTTTTGGCAGTCCTATTCAGGAAAAGACCATGAATCCAATCAGCATGTCCCATAGCGATAGCTGCAGCTTGGGAGAAGCAAAAATAATATTTGAAAGAAGTTAACTAGAGCTTGGTTTTAATTCATCAACAATATTTAAGCAAATTAAACATTTGATGAACAAATTAGCGATGTTGAAGATATTTTAATATGTTACAAGAAAAATAGTTACCAAAGTTATGGTGATATTTTATATTCTTGTGTGTTCAAAATAGACTACGTTCAGGATGAATGATATTTTCAGAACATTAAGTTTGTAAGATAAATCCATGAGGCTAATTATTTCCTTGAATTTTCTTTGTATTTAGTTTTGCTAAGTTTTCACAGATAATCAGGGGCATTTGGTTTTTGATAGGTTTATATATTAAAACATACCTTTTTAAGGTCTAACTTTTACTCTTTTTACTAATAGAAGCACAGACATTATTTTCATTTTTTGAAATCAAAACAGCTTTATAGGGCTTGTTTTGGTTTAGTTTGTCTATTGTTTACTTCTGTTTTTTTTTTTAAGATTTATTTATGCATAGGGGTACAGACCAGAGGTGTGGGGAGTGAGAAGATTCACCAGAGACAGAATGGGGAGCATAGCAGGCAGATCTACTGAAATATATTGCTGAGGGGAACAGCAGTTGAGAGAGGAGAAGTCTGCTGAGCCATGTGGGTCAGCTCCCTGGCTGGGGATCAAACTCATGCTACAATGGCTGCAGATAGCTTCATAGTGCTGTGACTTAACCCCCTGTGTCACATTATTCCAATCTGAGTTTTATGCACAGATTCCTTTGGATTAGTCACTTATAATTAAGTCAGATTCTTTTAATTAATCAAAACTCTCCCATATATCTTCTAATTTTTAGCAAAAACCTTCCCTGGGTGGCTCTGCTAGTCTTTCTGACATTTGTTAGTAATTCTCTTATTTCTATTTTGCAAAGGGCAGGAGAGGAAAGAATGAAGAGGTCTGGTTTCCTCTTTCAGTCAGGAGAGCTGCCTTTTGCTGAAATTTCCTGATTTGGAGGAAAAGTGGTATGTTTCCGGTGGGAACTGCCCTAGGCTTCACTAATAAGCAATTTGAACAAAATGGCCTCTTTAATGATCAGTTATTTTGCCACTTCTGTTACCAACTAGGTTTTTTTCCAGAAATCCAGTATTCCTGGATTCTAAAGACCTTCACCGTAATTTTGGATTATTAATTTAATACATATTCAATTATGTAAAGGAGTTCGAAAATGTAAAATGCAAAGGAAAAATGATGTCTACAGAATGGTTGTGACTGTTTCAAAACAGAGTTGGAATCAGAGACTTAACTTGTATTTTCTCTATCTTACTATGTGATGTTGTGAAAAATTTCCATGCTATTAAGTATTCATCAGAATCAACATTTTAAATTACCACATAGTGTTTCATCAGTGACTAGGCCATAGCTTATATAGCCATTCTCCTGTTGTCAATGTTTAGATTGTTTTCAAGCTTTGCTGTCACAAATAATGCTGTGACATCTTTTATGTCTTAGCCAGATTTCTGAAAGGTAGAATATTGTCTCCAAAATTGAACAGATTTTTAGTTTTAAAAATTGTGAAGGTTTATTATGAAATGGTTTTATGAAGATTCATAGTTTACTACCAGCAACCTGTGAGAATGTGTCTTTTACTACGTGTTGATCATTTTTGACTGCTATTAGAAAAACAAACTACAAATACTCAATAATATGGTGCACATTTTATTTATTTGTAAAGTGATTTATTTTTATTTATTTGGTATATAAGAACTGGGGTGAAGGCCAGAGTTGCAGGGTTGGGGGTGGTGAGAGGATTCACCAGAGATAGCGTGGGGAGCAGAACAGGCAGATCAACTGAAATGCACTGCTGAGGGGAGCAGCGGCCAAGGCAGGATAGGTCTGCTGCACCATGTGGGTTAGCTCCCTGACCAGGGATCCAGCTCAGAATTTAGTGGCTGGTGATAGCTTGATGATGGCTGAGACTTTAACCCTTGTGCCACCAGAGAAGCCCTGGTGCACATTTTAAAATGTGCTCTGGTCTGAATTTCTTTAACAAATTGTGAGATAATCATTTATTTTTGCTTTTTCTAAGATTTTAGTTGAACGCTTTTGTTAATTTTACTTTCGCCTTAAGCTTTTAAAAAATTCTTATATTTTCATAATTTTAAGTCAGTGACAGTCACAGTCTGCATTCTTTAAAATGCTCTTCCATTTTCCATTCTCAGACTAGTGGTAGGGCAGTCACTTGCATGCTATTGTTATAGGGCAGGGAGAGGAGCACCGTAGGAGCCCCAAACTTGCCTGCTCTACATGGGTTTTGCTATTTGCCGTATTTAGACAAACATATGAGGCTTTTAATGAAAAGGAACTATAATACAATTTATAAACAATTCATAAAAGACAAGGACTATAGTTACTAAATTAAACATTTAAAGTTACTTATTTCTTTAAGGGTAAAAGTCTAGCCAAAAAGGATTGGCCCAAAGGAAGGCCCAAAGGCCTGCCATAAGTTTAAAGGACCTTTCAGTGGAGACCCATAGAAAAGGGTCAGAAGGGGCCAGACAAACCTGGGAGAAAAAGAGCAAAATTAAAATTAAGATAAAACCTGTTATTATTAAACTCCCCACGGGTCTCTCACCTGCATTTATTTTAACCAGTTTAGGACTAAGAAGCAAGCGTAGTTTTTTACGTTTCTTTGCTCTACATGCCTTTTTCAAGTTTCCTTGCTGCTCTCCATCCTGCTTTTTTTTCCTTCCTTCCTTCTGTCTTCAATTTCCTTTTTAGCATTTTTTTAATCCCTGCTCAGCTCCACCCTACTTAGGGTGGGTCAGGGATTTTGGAACTTTCCTTTTTTCTGGGGACTACCCTGTTACGCTATGACATCTAAGTCTACTGTTTTTCCCATTACCTTGTACTTAGGAAGGGACCTGGGAACACTCCCTAGATCATCTGACAACCCCGTGGGGCTCCTGGGTCATTAGCCTGATAGACCAACCAGGTGGGAGGTGAGAACTTGTTTAAATACTCTTGCTTGACTGTCAGGCGTCCCAGTTTGGCTCCCCATTCTCTCTTTTTGTTCTTCATGCTCTTATCATTTTATTTGCTAATGTGTACTTGGTAGACTGAAAAAAAATTTGTAGTAAGGCATAAAGTTCATGGTCTGGTAAAGGAGAAAAGATCATTTATCTGACATGTGAATATGTGATTATTTTATATGTGTATTTTATATCCAATTATATATCTAACATATTCGAAAATATAAATAGTATATATAATATAAATATATGTTTAGCCATCTAAGTATATTAATTTTTAATTAGAATTAAATAGTATATCCAGTTGATTATACTCAGTACATAATAAAGTTATCAGTCTACTAATAAACTATGTTAATTGAATGAAGCTATACATGTAAATACATAGAATAAAGGCTAAAAGTAAATTTTTACTTATACCTAGATTCCCGCATATTTTATTGTCTGTGAACACACGGGATAGACCATGACGTATTTAAGTCCACAGGAATGGCGCAGACAGTGCCGCAGTTGTTAGGGAGAGAGCACGTTGAGAACTGTGGAGGCGGGACAGACTTACCCAAGTATGTAGAAGTTAAACTTGGCAGTGAGGAATAAGTTCCCACATGGTGAAAACCATCAGGGACCATATTCCTTCAGCCAAGTTGTTTCTGAATAATTTTTTCAGCAAATTCTCATCCCAAAGGATTCAGGGTGGGAGGGGGTGTTAATGAACACAATGTGTTCTTGAGATAAAACTGGTGAGTTTGAGATAGACATTTCATTTGGCCGAATGATGGCAAATTCTTGGAGATAGTGTATTGTATTATGTCGCGTTGTAAGTTATGACCTGTTCAATAAAGTCATATTTTAACAGTAAGGAATCATTGGAGGTTTTGTATGAGAGACTGAGCAGCAAATTATTTTTGTTAAAGAGGACTATGTTAGAAGCAGCAGTTAAGTGGGTTAAGTGAGGCAAACATTTGTGATAGGCTGACTTGATGAGAGATTGCAATTGCTCCTACTGAAATGTGATGAGGGTGTGAGGTGCTTGTGTGAAGCATCTTAGAGGAGCTGAATTGGGTAGCTGACTGACATTAGGGTTTGGGTATGGGGCCAGAGATGATACTGCTGTAGTACTCATTAATTGGCAGAAATAGTATAGTCTAGAAGGAACGTGGTTTTGTAGAAAACAAATGACCTATTTTGTGTGGGTAGAGCAAAGAAATGGGTAAAAGCATATCACCTAGTTTCACTTGCTAATAACTTTTGTACTATCTGTCAGGGTCAGGGGTGTAGGTGTGTCATCGTTATTGGGTTGTGGTACCCATGCTTTCCTTATTAATTCTGATATTATTTATCAGAATTATTTAGAATGTACAGCAGTATTTTTCCACTTGGAACAAACTATTTTTTCTCTTGTCTCTTTTCCTTATTCTTTAAAAAAAAAGCCACATAATAGTGGCTAATATCTAAAGTTATCCCATTTAGGGCCCTCCCTGGTGGCACAGTGGGTTAAGCAACATGCTATGAAGCAAACCGCAGCCACTGCAGCAGAAGTTCAATCTCTGCCACCATCCAGGGAGGTGACCCACGTGGTGCGGCAGACCTCTCCTGCCTTGCCCGCTGCTCCCCTCAGCAGTGTGTTTCAGTCTATCTGCCTGTTCTGTTCCCACTTTCTCTGGTGGATCCTCTCACCTACCCCTCACCCCCACACTTCTGGCCTGTGTCCTAGTTCTTGTGTGAATAAAGAAATAAAAAAATAAATTTATCCCATTTAGAATTCTATAAACATCTTTGTATTGGGAGCAGCATCTACCTTATAGGAGAGTATATTCTACTGTGGTTTCAAGCTTTTAGGGATTAGTAATATCTGGAAGTTAATCTCTTTAGTCAAACTAAGGGTTTGGGTCATTTCACTTAATACAGGTTTTCCTCTTATCTGTGTTGGTAATATTGGTTGAGAAATTCTGGTAGGTCTAGATGAATAAAATAGCTATTTGTAACCTTGTCAGAGAAACCCTATAGAATTTCCATCAAGCTAAATATGTTACTTCTAAAAGGTGATGATGCTTTCTGGAGACTTGTGTAGTATGAGGGAGACTCTCATGCTTTGAGCATCACTGTGGGGTGGAGAGTATAGTTATTCCTTCTGGTGGGTGGATAGGCTGGTTTAAATAGTGATACCCATGCCCCTCATCTCATAGTTGATTAGGGAGTCATATCTAAAGATAGAATATATTGTTTTTATTTCCTGGAATAAAATGTCAAGAAAAAAACCAAAAATGGAGATTTACTTCAATTGCCTTCTAAATATACATCAGTCCTTGTAATATCAAGGGAGTGAGATAAAGAATATTTTAAGTTCAAATTTCAGGTGACACAATACAAAATTGGAAATCTCTGCTGCTGGAATTTCTTCTTTTTTCTGGAAACATGTTTAAAACAAATTATACAAATATGTGTGCATATGCTTTCATTTGTCTTGAGTAATCACCAGGAGTGTGACTGCTGGGTCTCATGGTATCCACACGTTGAATTTTATGAGAAAGAGAAAAGCTGTTTTGTAAAATGGTTATACTATTTTACACTCCTGTCAGCAATTTATGAGCATCCCAGTTGCTCCTCATTCTCATCAGCAGTTGGTATTCTCAAGACAGTGTAAATTGAATTTTTTTTTTGCCTTTTTTAGATACCGTCAGTAGTCTTGTAGATCTTGCCCAGGTACAGAGAGCTGTTGTGACCAGTTTATTTGATGTGAGGCTTACAGGAATTTGATCAGCGTGCGTTTCACCATGGATTACCTGTATCCATGTAGTATGAACTGTAAATGAGTTTGTTTCTAGTATGACCACCACTTCTCTAAATTGGTAACTTTTGCACGTGTCTTAGCTCATTTGACTCTCCAGGCTTCTGTGTGTCCATCAATCTTTGTTATAATTCATGCTATATTTCTGTGTAACTGCCATATTAGTATAGCTGTAGAACATACTGCTGTTTATATATTTTTATACTAAAATCTGTGTTTCTCTGAGTTCCTTTTGGACAAGGACTGCATGATATTTAAATTTTAATTCTCCACATTTATAATATCTCCACCTTTAAAAAGTGTTAATTGAATAAACAAATGCACTGGTTATTCATTTCTAAGACAAAATAATGATTTATGTTAGTGTATAATGTAATTTATTACAATAATTTAAATGGTATGAATAAATGGCTTGAAAAACTTCCATGCTTAGGGAACAAGTCTGCATGAACATAAAAAAAGTTTAGGACCCTGTTCTGAGAATTTTGGCAAAAAACCTATCTTCATATGAATCACTGAAATGTTTCACTTTGTTTTGATGAGAATATTCATTGAAATGAGACAGTACTCATAGGAGCAAAGTTAAGAAAGGTAAACTAGGGAGGTTCAGGGGCATTTTTGTTTTGCTGTACAAAATTTTGCATTTTAAGAGCAAATATCTTGGATTTATGGAAACTCTGGAAACTATCTTCAACATAACCATTTTTTTCTTTATTTATATATATTTGACATCAATTGTGGTTCCCATGGATTTCCCACCACCATTTCACCAGTGCACCATCACCTCAGTCCCTTGTGCTCTTTCTGTCCTCAACTTTCTCCCTCCCCCCCCACCCAGTGTCCCCTGTTTGTCTTTGTCTTTTTGTGTTTGTTGTATTTTTATTATTATTATTTTCAACATATTCATTTTTATACTTACATTTATGTTGTGAACAGAAAGTCGTGTTCATCAGAGCTACTGGCCAACGGGCTTTATCTTCGATAACATAGCAATTCCATTTCATTCGCTGCAGCATAATTTCTAGAGTTCCTCCAATATACTAGGTGTGCTTATCACAAGTCCAAGTGCTTCCCTAGGGCTGTGTGATAGTTTTGAATAAAATACAGTATGAACATTTTCTATATGTCACTACCCTCCTTTCTTTTGGGGGAAATAAGTGCTTTCAAATTTGGCCAGTTTGTCAAATATTATTTCCCCTTTTTTAAAAAAAAGTAAGAGCCTTCATTTTGATGATTTATTTGCTTACCTGTGCTTTCTTGTTTGTGATTCTTAAATATTAAGGACGTGACTGACTTTTCAGGGATTTGTTTTGGGATTTATTTCTCAAGCCCACTGACATTAATTACCCTTGGTAGTTTCCAATCTCTCCACCCATAATCCTAAAATGTAAATGAAATTTTGCCTTAGTGTTGGTTTATTTTGTATTCAGTCACCCCTCAGAGAAACATTTGTTGCCTTCCAGGTTAATTTTTTTTCCTATTGTTTTAATGCTTTAACTTTTTTTCCCTACTACTTAAATTGAAAGATGAAATTCAGGAAATAAACTGTAAATTATTCCAGTACAGCAGGAAGGAGGATGGTTTTGCAACTGCACATATGAGGTCACAGTTGAGAGACCATGGGAAACATTTGAAGCATTAAGAATTAGACAACTGTAACGTTTTATCACTTATGATATTTCATTTGGTATTTACAAGATATACCAAAGGGACCCTCATCTGCTTTGCCATATGGAAAGTTTTTAAGTGGTAGCTATAGACCCTGAGCAAAAGGGGGAAAAGAAGCAATTTAAGGTGGTTTAGGTGCTGAAGAGCAGCGGTATTTTTTTGTTGTTGCAAGAAACAGCTGTTGCTTTAGGGAAAGGTGCTCACAAATGATCGACCTCCTTGTTCCTTTGGGATCTGGTAAAAATATCAGAGAATAAACATTCACAACATGTATTTTATTTTTTGTCATTTTATAAAAGTGATTTTCTTCCCTGACAGAGTTAACTGACAGAATCAATCACGCCAGTGTGTTTAAATGTAGGATTTTTGTTTATGTCTCAGTTGAAATAAAGTAAGGAGAATTCAGGCATTAGAAAACCATTTAAAAATAAATAAATAAATAAATAAAAAAAGAAAACCATTTTAGCTTACATTTCCTTTCTGTTCAATGATGCTGGTAGCTTGAAAAGTATGTTAACAGAAAAGCTTCTAAGGTAGGACTAAATTTCTAGAAAAAGTAAGAAATTTATGTAAAGACTAAGAAAAACTAGTATCTAATAAAAACCCATCCAAAAAGAATCAAAATGCTCGGTTAAATGTGAGAAAATATTTCTTTCACAACTTCGGTGTCGATATCAGATCACTAATCATAGGTCACAAAAAGGACAGTGTCCTAATATGATGTAATATGCTTCAAAAATACTTGCTTCTATTAAAAAAGGTGTCTTTCCAAGTCCTCTGGGCACTTTAAAAATGAGAATCGTATAAAGTTTGATGATTGTTGAAATAAAGTAAAAAAATTACCTATAATTTAGAAGGATTGATTTTTTTCTATCATTATTGATTCTAGTTTTTTATAATTTTTTTAACCAATTCTTTTCAGTTTTCATTTACTGTAATTTCTTTTTAAGTATTCTATTTGGTTTTGTAGGATTTTTTTATTGAGGTAATGCTGGTTTAAGGAGTATGGATTCACACTTCTTTAGATGTGTGTCAATGAGGCCTAGGTCAAGCAAGGGCAAGTTAGGAGTGACGAGGCAGTTTAGGGAGAGGACAGGTGGGGCCTCAGAAGAACTAAAGTTTGGAGATAAGGATGGCAAAAGAGATAAAGGAAGATCCGGAAATGGGACAAAATTCCAGGGGGACCTAGCAAGCGCCCCAGGACTAAGGGAAAGGGAACATTTCAAAAACAGAGAGATAAGGGATGTAATGTGGTAGAGTGAGTGAGAACTCTTAGAAACAACCAATCCCAAGGAGACCAGTGGAGCTTTGGAGTGGCTAGGGAAAGGAGGGCTATATTCCCTGAAGCTCAACTCCACTTCTGCTCCCTTGCTCCTCCCCGGCCTGGTTCCACTGGCCTGGGAGTCCCTCTTCATTTCTGTTCCTTTCCTTCTCAATAAACTTTTTCTTTTTCTAAACAAATCTGCCTCTCCTTGCCTGCTTGCCTGAGCATCTGCAGAGTTCCTTCTGTGGCTTCGTGAGACACCAACCCGTGGTGGTCTAGTGGCTGGGACTCAGCGCTGCCACTGCAGCATGGGGTCCATTCCTGGCTGGAAGACTAGGCCTGAACACCTGAAGTTACGGTGTCATTACGCCATCATGCTTACCACCAAATATAATTTCTTTTAGAAGTGATCTTCTACATCTTCACTAATATTCCTTCAACACACCCTATTGCTCATTATGCCAAGCATTGTTTTGGGAAGTAGAGATTCATAGAGGGGAAGAAAAGGTCTTTGTGGAGCATGGAATCCAGTGGGAAGATGGGGACTAGGTATAGTTACTGTCTGCTGTGACAAGTGTCATGAGGAATCCTAGCAGAGACCCAGTGTGACCCTACTTGTTCCTAAACAGAAAATTTAGACTTAATAAACAAATGAAATCTCCTTCAGTTGTACCCTAACCTGGGAAGACAGTTAATGTGAGCACTAGAGAGTGCAGCAAGAAAATTCTGTGGATGACTTCTTTTCTACAAGCTTTTATTTTTTAGAGTAGTTGTAGATTTGCGATATAATTGGAAGTACAAAGATTCTCAATACATCCCCTGCCTTCATACATTCCAGCCTCCTTCATCATCAGCATCACTCACCAGATGGCACTTTTTTTTTTAAACCAAAGATGAGAATCTACGCTGACACTTCATAATCAGTCTTGAGTTTGCCTTAGGATTCATTCTTGGTGTTGTACATTCTATGGGTTATCTAAATATACAGTGACATATATTATGATGATGAATATTTTCATATTCTAAAAATCCACTGTGCACTGCCTTTCTATACCTCCCCCTGCTGACTTCTGACAACTACTTATCTTTTTACTGTCTCCAGAGTTTTGTCTGTTTTTTTTTTAACATGTTATATCTTTGTGATCATACAGTATATGGACTTCCAGATTGGCTTCTTTCCCTCAGTAATATGCATTTAATTTTCCTCCATGTTTTTTTGTGACTTGATAGTTAATTTCTTTCTTTTTGGGATCACCTCTTTTTTGTATTATATAGTGATCCATTGTCTGGATTATGACTTTCTAGCTATTCATTTATCCACTGAAGGACATATTGGATACTTCTAAGCTTTGGTAGTATGAAAAAAAAAAAAACTGTTATAAGTATTTATGTGTAAATTTTCATGTGGATGTGAGTTTTTAACTCCTTTGGGTAAATACCAAGTAATGTGATCATTGGGTTGGATTATAAGGTTAGAGCATGTTTAGTTTGGTACAAAACTGCCAAAGCTTTTTTTTTTTTGGCAAAAGAAAAATACCAGATGGTTCCTCCCCTAGGAGGAATATAAGGGAACCAAATAAGGATCAAGGAAAGGAATAAAAACAATAATAACAACAAGAAAGAAACAAAAACCAAAAATGAAAAGACAAAGACAAACTGGGGACACTTGGTGGGGAGGGAAGAGGGAAAAGATGGAGGGCAGGAGGGAGCACGGGGACTGAGGTGATGGTGCACTGGTGTTAGGGTGATGGGGAATACATGGGGATTACAATTGATGTCAAATATATGTAAATTAAAAAAATTATATCAAAAAAATAAAACTGCCAAAGCTCCTTCTACAGCGGCTTCTAAAGTACCATTTTGCATGCCCATCAGGAAGCAAGAGAGCTCTTGTTTTTCCACATCCTCCCCATCATTTGGTGTTGTCATTCTAACAGTGTAAAGTGTTATCTAGTTGTTTTAATATGCATTTTCTTCAGGACACATCTTTTGATATGCTTATTTGATGTCTGTATATCTTCTTCAGTGAGGTTCAGTTAAGATTCTTAACCCATTTAATTAATTGATTTTTTCTTTTTCTTTTTTAAGATTTATTTATATATACAAGAACTGGGGTGTAGGCCAAAGATTTGGGGGTGGGAGGATTCACCAGAGACAGAGTGGAGAGCAGAAAAGGCAGATCTACTGATATTACTTAAGATTTACTGAAACACTTAAGGGGAGCAGTGAGTGAGATAGAAGAGGTGTGCTGAGCCATGTGGGTTAGCCCCCCGGGCCAGAGATCTAACTCATGTTGCAGTGACTGGTGATAGCTTGATAGTGCTGTTTTTAATCAATCCCTGTGCCACCAGAGAGGCCCCCATGGCCCATTTTAAAATTATATTTATGTTTTCTTTTTTTAAGTTTGAAGAGGTTTTTTCTTGTTGTTGTTAAGCTTTATATTTTAATTTTTTAAGAGAAAAAAGTCAGAAGTCTAATATGGACATTTAGACTAGTGATTTATCAGATGATTTTTACTTTGGTTCATTTTCTCACTGAAAAATGCCATATGGCTGAAATCTTTTTCCCAGATATCTTTTTCTAACATTGTTTTATTTTTAGTCCCTTGAGGCTTTAAGAGCTAAATATAATGTTGAATATCTTAGGAGGGGTCAATTGAAAGTATTCCTCTGGACCTTTTGGGGGCAAACATCTTTTCCTATGGGTTCCAAGGATCTTAACAGGACTGTTCAGATTTGACATATTGAAAAACATTTGCAAAAGGCTTAGATCCTCCATGTGGAGGCTAGTATAAAGCCACGATGGCAAATTAACATCTATTGCTTCTAAATACTAATATGGAAACACATTTTCCTTTTTACCAGGAGAGTGTTTTTTTAGTGCAGATTTCCTTTTATCTTTATAACACACACACACACACACACACACACACTTCAGCTCCTGACTGATTCAGGATTGATTCTTGATCATCTGGATTTTCTTTACTTTTGACAGTTTTTGAAGGGGTAGGGGGTGGGCTTTGGAAGAGAGCTTAATGTAGTAAAATTTCAATTTTACTCTTTGGCTTGACACAAATTTCTAGTCAACTAAAACTTCACCGTAAAAGATAAAGAAAAAGTGCTTTAGATTTTCAACTCTAAATTGGCTGCATGGAACCAATTTGAGAGCAGGACAAGATAGTAAGGTTTAGAGGAGATTGAGATGAGCAAATATTAATGTAAGATTGATAATATTTTGGTAGTCAGAGTTGAAATTTGAAAATGGGAAATCTGGGAGTTGAACAGACTGACATTAATGAAGCTGAGAAGTATTTCAAATTTTAAGTTTTCCCCCAAACTTCCCTTCCCCTATTACATTGTTATCAAGCTCCTCATTTATAGCCTAACCCCCTTCCGATCCCTGGGAAATTTTCTCTGATTGTTACTAATGGAGCTAATCACTGCCTCTCCTAATGATTCATATCTTTGAGAAATACATTTTTATATTATTGAAAATATCTTATTGTGTCAAAACGGTGCCAGTGTTTTAATAAGTTTGGTTAAATATATATTTTGAAATGAGATAAATCTAGGTTCTTCTATTTTACTGCTAACTGACTTTCTGATTCTTAATAAGTTTGGTTAAATATCTATTTTGAAATGAGGTAAATCTACATTCTTCTGTTTTACTGCTAACTGACTTTCTGATTCTGGGCAGGTCACTTACTGTTTCTGAGTTTCAGGTTCCTCATTATTAGAGGGAATTGATATTAATAGCATAGAGTTAATATGAGCATTGAATGAGGAATAGTACCTCAATGACTTCTGCATGTTGTAAACACTTCAGAAAAAGTCAGTTTCATGACATTTAAAATTCTTTCAAATAAGCCTCCATTTCTTAGTGTAATATTTCAGTGCTTCTATATTAATAGATAATGCACGCTGTTTACCTTTGATGCTTTGTACAACTTCATACAGTATTATTTTCTCAATGCATGCTGGAATGGTGAGAAGGTTAAGTGGTTATGAGAGAGAGTCCTTAGGACTTGATCTAACATCTAAGCTGTGTAGAAGTTTTTCTTTACTAATGTGGGGGAAAACCCCTCAAAGGGGACATAGAAACCACATAAAAGTTGTATTATAAAGCTGCCAGTATTTGACCTTAGAGCAGGTTCAACTGACAAAGAGACTGCAGGATATGAAACATTCTTATTACAATGTCATGGCAACATTACTGAAATTATTAACTATCCAAGCGGGATGATGGATGTTATAGGGCGATGATGTCCTTGGCAGAACATATTGCTTAATTATCTTCTTTTAGTACTAGCATACAGTCACGTCCTATGATCAAGTGCTATTCCAAATGAATATGAAATGAATTCATAGGGAGAGAATATTTAAAGATCTTATCCAATAAAAGAGCAGATTAAATGTCAGATCTTCATTAGGGGTTCTTTAATCAAAGTTCCTTTTTGTGGTTTTATGACAAATCCTTCCAGTTTGGCACTTGAACCAAAGACCCCTAGGTCTAAAAGGAACTGTTCTGTCACTAGAGTTAAAGGGTAATTTAATGATTTTTAAAAGTAAAATTTATGGTCTTGTGGGTAGGACTTATGAGTAGAATTCAGAAAGCCTTTAATTTCAGTGCCAGAATTAATGTCTCATCTTTGATTTTTTTTTTATAGAGCTATGAAGTCCTGTGACTTAGTTTCCCAGTATGCCAAAAATAGAATACAATAACATAGTAAGAGTGCTTCTAAATTTATAGCTAGTAACATTTGTCAAGTACCATTAAGATTTTCTCAACACCCTGCAGTAGGCTTGCATAATTCTAAAGAACTAGTGTGGCTTCAAGTGAGTTACTTAATGTAATTGCTTGTCTTAATTAACATTCAAGGAATGTTTAAAGATGATTGGACAATGGTACGTAATTTTATCTGGATCTGCAAAAATGTACACCAGTAGCATTCTGTTTTTCCCCGGATGGAAATTACATTTAAGAAAAGCCCCAGTAACAGGGAGCTCGATGAATGCTTATCCTAGGCATCTAATACATGATACTAGAGTATCACATCTAAATATAGTATAGTTTCAGTAGAGAGTAAACTAAGTCAGCAGAAGAATGAAACTAGACTCTTTTTGGTGATGATGCAGATGGAAGTAATTTATTATCTCTATGGTTGTATGGAATTGCTTGTGGGCATGCAAAATAAAGGTGGGAAATCAAACTAGTTGGTTATAATTATCTGTGTCAATCAATACCATGCCTTTGAGAATTGTATGTTTTCAAAACTAAAGTCAAGTATTTGATTTATCTAAAAAGCTTTGAATGAGAATTATAGTGTTCAGTGTAGTATATTTGGTTCAAATGTGGGAGAAATAGTCTCATAGGAAGCTCCTTTTTGTTTGTAATTTGTATCTATTAGAACTCTAAATAGCATACGTATTGTATGGTAATCAGTGTTGCTGTTTATTTTGATTTAAGAAAAATAAATTGAATTCTAGATGATAAAGGCCTATAATTTCTGCACAATTGAGTACATTAATTAAATTTTAGTTCTGAAACCAGTAATCCGTGTCTAATAAATATTAAATTTTTGGTTAACAAAAATATCACAATCTTGGATTCTTGGTATTCATATTTTATGCTTTTGAAGATCAAAGGCTATCAAATTTGTTATTATTTCTTGAAAAGTTTACTAATGATAAAAATTTTATAAAATACTATATTAGAACCTAAAATAGAAAGCATTGATCAACTAGAACCCATTTGAATTTGCATCATCATTATACCAAATTATATTTTTTGATAAGACACTGCTCCCATAGATCAAATGTGACAGATAAGGCAACTGAGAGCGTCTCATATGCTTTCCTTATACACTACATGTAGAAGCTGAGCTAAAAGAAAATAAATTTATAGAGACTTAAGTTTGTTTTTTTTTAAAAAGATTTATTGTATTTATACATAACAAGAGCTGGGGCATAGGCCAGGGGTGCAGGGGGAGTTTGGGGAGAGAAGAATAAGAAGATTCACCAGAGACAGAGTGGGGAGCAAAACAGATAGATTGACTGAAGTATACTGCTGAGGGGCGTAGCAGAAGAGACAGGGGAGGTCTGCTGTGTCATGTGGGTTAGCTCCCTTGGGGATAGAACTCTGCAGTGGCTGGCAATAGATTGAGATCACTCCAGCAATCCCACTCCTAGGAATATACACCAAAGAAACAAAAACACTGATTCAAAAGAATACCTGCACCCCTGTTTATAGCAGCACTATTTACAATAGTAAGACCTGGAAACAACCTAAATGCCCCAAAAAATATGACTGGATCGGGAAGATGTGGTACATATATTCACGATGGAATACTATCCAACAATCAAAAAAGATAAACTAGACTCATTCATGGGAACATGGATGGAGCTGGAAGGGATTATGCTCAGCGAAATAAGTCAGAAGGCGAAAGAAAAATACCAGATGGTTCCTCCCTAGGAGGAATATAAGGGAACAAATAAGGACACATGAAAAGAATAACAATAATAATAATAATTATAAAAACAGACAAAAAAACAAAAGACAAATTGGGGACACTTGGTGGGGAAGGGGGAGGGAGAGGGTTGAGGGCAGATAAGAGCACAAGGGATTGAGGTGATGGTGCACTGGTGAAATGGTGATGGGAAATACATGGGGATTACAATTGATGTCAAATATATATAAATAAAGAAAAAAGATTGAGATCACTGACACTTTAACCCTTGGGTCACCAGGGAGGCCCAGCCCTGATAATTCTTTAGAAATTTCTCTGTATTAGCAGATTGTTATTTAGAGAGTCTACATGTCTTTGTAATAAGAAATAAATGGCAGATAAGACTTCGGTGAAAAGGCTTGGACTAAATGCTTGGAATTTAGCCCATTTTTCTAAATAGGAGATTGCTGGTGTTACCATTTGGGCCAGTGTTTGAATCACTAGGTGAAGATATTGTTACCAGGGGCAACTGAGAATGCTTGCTACAATGGGCAGTGTGGGGAACTGAGCCACTGATTATTATTTTTTTTTTTACATAGTTGCTGTTCATGATATTAACTGTAATAGTTTCTAATGACTTTAGCAGGATTCATTCAATGTTTTGTTCTCTCCCTCCCCCCAACACTAAATGGCTTTCAAAGATTGCTTTGTTTTACAGTCAAAATTTTGGTTAGATAAGTTGTGGACCAAATATTTCTGTAAGTGAATATTATTATTTTTTTTAATGACATAATCATTCTCACACATACGTAAACTGTGGCTTTGTTAGCTGATAGCAATTCATGTTACTTTAAAGACACACATGCTTTTCATATTTAATCATGCCAAGAAGATTTATTTGAGACAAATCTTAGAACTATAGATAAAAAAAAATGTAGCACTTTAAGTGTAATTTTACCTTGGCATTGACTCTGATATTATGAAGATTAAATATGGCAATTCAGGGCCCTCCCTGGTGGCGCAGTGGGTTAAGCAACGCACTATGAAGCAAACAGCAGCCACTGCAGCACGAGTTCGCTCCCTGCTGCCGGCTGGGGAGGTGACCCACATGGCGCAGGCAGAAGTCTCATGCCTGACTCACTGCTCTCCTCAGCAGTGTTTCAGTCCATCTGCCTGTTCTGCCCCCTGCTCTGTCTGGTGGATTCTCTCACTTCCCCGCACCTCTGGCCTGTACCCCAGTACTTGTATGCATAAATAAATAAATCTTTAAAAAAAATATGGCAATTCATGTTGCAAATTAAAAAAATTTAGATGACAAGGTAATTAAAAAATATTTCAGTAATAAGTTTAACTTAGACATCTAAAATCTAGTTTTATCTGAGAACTCATGTTTTTTTTTTTGCTTTACTATACTGACTAGATGACCCTCTGATGTAGGAATTGGGAAATGTGTTTTGAAATTCACTAGTAATTTTTTTTTATTTTCTGAGGGCAGGCTTATTATAAAAAGGGAAGGGAAGGAAAGGACACTTGTACAGTTGCAAGTGGGCAGAAAGAGCTGCCCTGAAAGAGACAGGTTTGCTAAAAGAGAGGCCTGCACAGTCACAGACAGGCTGGAGAGCTGTTGGCCCCTGGTAATGTTTTCGTTTGATGTCAAGCGTCAGCTTCCATTCCCTCCTTGATAATGATAGTACACGTCAAAGATCAGAACTACATAGATTCTTTAGTGCAAGAAGGAAATACTCCAAGATTGGATTCTGACTTTCATGTTTAAATGTTCCTTATTTCCAAAGAATGTCACCATTAGTTTAGTGTTTTTTTGAAGCCATGGAAGACTTTCATATGGCTCTAATAGCAATAGGATATTGAAAGGAACAATAGGTATTAGCCAAATGAATTCAGAAGAATGAATCATTTGCCCAGGGATGAAAGGTGTAGATTTTGCAATGCTTCTAGAAAGGGCTCATGTACTATCAATACTACCCAAAGTTCAATTTGGAAACTGTCTTTAGTAGGTTGCCATGTTAATATAGAAAAAATATTTAGTGTTATCCATAAATGTTACTAATATGCTTTACTGGAATAAAATGATTCATGATTTCTCCATTTATTTTAGCAGGCATAGAACTAATATTAAACATAATTCCTAGTATTATGAAAATCAAATGGGTAGCATTTTGTGAATGTAAACATTTTTAGAAGAGAGTACAATTGAAATGGTCTCACTGTACTCTGTTTACTGCCAGATAGCTAATATACACTGCTATGCTTTGATTTTTTTTGACATCTTCATGTAACTGCTAACATTTGTCTCCTAGCACTCAGCATAGTGCTTGTACATTTACTGTGTAGATAGATAATATTTGTTTTGTAGAATGAATGAGAAAATTAATTCATTGGCAATGTAATCCCATAAAAATAGCTGCAATATATTTGAGTTAAAGTAAGGGACTTCTCAGAAACAGGTCTGAAATTTTGTGTGATGAATAGAAAACCAGTGAATTTTTGTTTTAAAGTAGCCCCTAGTCATTACAAAAAAAATCAACAATAAAAACATGGCAACTCAAGTCGAGAGTATTGAAAGCTGCTTGCTGTGGTCCAGTCATAATAGTCCAAACAGTATTTTGTTGACATTTTCCTGAGTGATATTAAAAGTACAGAGACAGCATTTCTGAC
Source organism: Galemys pyrenaicus (assembly GCA_019455555.1). Taxonomy (NCBI): domain Eukaryota; kingdom Metazoa; phylum Chordata; class Mammalia; order Eulipotyphla; family Talpidae; genus Galemys; species Galemys pyrenaicus. Next base: position 15,957,945 of record JAGFMF010011796.1, read on the forward strand.
CAAACAACCATGACATACACTGTAGATCTGGAATGAGTGCTGTTAAGATAACACGTCTTTCTCTCAGGGGGCAGCTGCCCATGTGTGTCTTCTACTTTAGCGTCAAGAATGAGAAGGTGTGATGAAGCCAACAATGGTGATGAGCATTGATCTGTTTCAGAAATGAATTAACTCAGAGTTTCAAGGCCTGAGCAATGACTCCAGGCTCTTCCTTAAAAAAAAAAAAAAAAAAAAAAAAAATCTCATTTTCGGAGTTCAGAGATGAGAAAAAAAAGTGGAGGTTGAGAAACCAGGTAAAAATGCNCAGGCTCTTACTTAAAAAAAAAAAAAAAAAAAAAAAAAATCTCATTTTCGGAGTTCAGAGATGAGAAAAAAAAGTGGAGGTTGAGAAACCAGGTAAAAATGCAAAGAATTGGAGTCAATTCTGAAGGAGAATTTTTGTTTCTTTCTGTGTTGTTTGTACCAGCTGATCCTTATACAGTCAGAGTTTGTACTTTAGCTAATGACTTAGCACAGCAATATGGATTGTTAATTTGGAAGGTGACTAGAAAATTTGCCCCGTCATAATATTTTTTCATTTTTTTTCCCACCCCATATAACTAAGAAAAATATTGCTTTCCTAAGATATGGCAGGGAACACAACCTTGGGATTCTAGTCTTTTAACTAGTATCAGATGGAGGCATAAAGTGATATTTCTGAATGTTAAAAATAATCAATGTGAGTAAAAGTTGGACTTTGAATATTTGACGGCAGTATTATTACTTTCTCTTGGTGGTGTGTTTCTAATTTTAGAGCCTGTGAGTGAAAGACAAACTGCACATATAAGTAATCTAATATTGGCTCCATTTGTTTAGAAGATCTAATGGTTTTATTTTCAGACTTAATGCCCTTGAGATTCCTTAATAATTTCGCATTCCATCAGAAATGCCACTGCCTTCAAAATTATGTCTAATGGGTTCGTTTCTTTTGATTTGTAGAGTGGTGGAGTAAATAAAATTAGTACTTATCACAAATATTGTAAAACACCTTCATTAAATCCACTTACTAAAAATGGTTTTAATGGCTAGTGCATGTGTACTCACAGTCTCCATATTTTTCCCTCATGGCACGGTTGGGACTAGAGTGTAACTTACTGAAGGGAAGGAGTAATTTGTCCAAACTTTTTAACAGTTCTATTGAAGTAAAGGAGAGAAAATGATGAATGATCAAAACAGATTATCAGGAGGATGGTTAAACCTGAAAAATACAGGGCAATTATTATAAACACTGAAAGCTCCTAAAAGCTTTATATACTTATAAAATATTTTGGGGACACAGAAAAATGCATTTAAAGGCAAACAAAGAGAACAAAAATGACAAAATAGTGAGCAAGACAGTAAAGCTTAAAACTTAGGTATGCTGTGTGTCACTAAATTTCTCCATTTAGAAAAACAACTGTCAGAGTATTATACTAGATGAAAGCTTTCTTAGAGTTTAGGGATTTTTTTCGAAATGTCATATCAAATTCCTGGTATAGTATTTTATCATTAGGCTTATACTGTGGATCTGTTGTATTCCATATCATGGTAAGCACATGTGTCTCCTGAATATTATCATAATTCTGGTTACATTCTCCAGTAAATTGCCTGCATAGAAATGTTGATTTTTTTCCCTTTTAATTTTTATGTGGGAAAAATTTCAACTAACCTGCTGAATAAACCAGCTTTTTAGAAAACAAAGACTTTTCTTGAAATAGAACGAGTTCTCCTTTTAAAAGCTCTCTGTGTGTATAATCACTGGGTGTTTCTCTTCCTTCATTATCAGAGACAGCAGTGCCTCCAGTCTAAGGTCAGAGGCATCTGTTTGAACGAGAAATGCTTTATCAAAGTCAGGAGGGTGTAATAAGGTTGGATTTTCACCGAGGACACTTGTTAGGTTCCTGAATGTTAAATCACAAGCTGAATCATTGTCCAATTTCTTCTTTCCTTTGTTGTTTTTCTGGCAAGTCAGGAAATGGCTCTGCAGAGATAAATCTGAGTTATCCATTAATGGGTCACAATTTATACTGAAACCTGTCTCTTTTCACCTTTCTAAAATGAAGCTCATCTTCATTAACGTGCTTTTTCTATGAGGTACATGAAATCACCGAAATGTTACAGGAAGATGCATGCTTCGGGTGACCGAAGAATCATCATCTGTGTGTAGTCTCATTACCTGTAAAAGCAAATGTAAATGTACATCATTACACCAGGGAGAGTGAACATCTTATTTGTGCACTCTTGGGTTGTTAGAAGATTTGTTGCTTCGTATCCCAATTTGTTCAGATAGACAGTAAACATATATTTGGTTTTCCGCAGCACCGCCTCTCAGGTACAGTTGTAAAGGTTGGGCCCTATTTTCTTGTCACTGCACTCTAAGCTTTATAACCTCCCTTTGGCAAGCTGACTCTCCATTTGGATGTTGGCTGACTGATTTCTCAGTGAACCTCCTGTTCAGAATTGTGGGTTGCCAAATTAAATGCGCTCTGTGGTTTGCAGTATTATCCACAGTGATGCTTGGGAGTGTCATCTGAGCAGGGACAAGGGAGCTTATTGGCATTTATTTCCCATAAAAACATCTTAGGAAATCAGTTGTATGTGTTTTTTAAATATTGTTTGCATCTCCATGCATGCCTTTTGAACTATTTGCTCCATCAAATATAATAAAATAATGGTGATGATGCACAAGTGAGAGCTCACCTTTGGTGTCTGTCATGAAGCTATATTTAATTGCAATTAACAGTTTGCTTCTATAGTAAACAACGGTTGTGTAACTATAGTGGTCACAGTTCACGCATGTGAGCTAGGGCTGAAAGTTGAAGGTGGTTTGAGTTGAGTAGTATGTTTCTTCAGTGAGGTCACTTCAGAATTGAAAACAAAGAAGCTTTCTTGATTACCATTATTTAAAATGGCTGTGGGAGGGGTAAGGTTGTATACAGCCCATCCTGAGCTGCAGGGTCTTTTTTATTGTTTTAAGATTTTATTTCTGCATATAAGTGCTGGGGTACAATCCAGAGGCACAGGAGGTGAGAGGATTCACCAGAGACAGAGTGGGGAGCAGAACAGGCAGATCAACTGAAATCCACTGCTGAGGGGAGCAGCAGCCAAGGCAGGAGAGGTCTGCTGTTCCATGTGGGTCCCCTCCCTGGCCAGGAATGGAACTTTTGCTCAGTGGCTGCAGAGGCCCCACAGTGCAGTGCTCAACCACTTGTGTCATCAGGGAGGCCCCTAAGCTGCAGGCTCTTGAGAGGACAGTATCTCATCCTTCTCTAGTCCCTATTTGGTGCTGACTGTTTGTTCTCAAGATGGCCCCAGTAGCCCTTACCTTGTATATTCCAGGAGTCAGGTTTAAGTCTTGGTAACTTAACTTTTCTTAAAGGTGAATGGACTGTGGCTCCCTAGAGCAAGTAAATTTGTTTCTCAGCTATCTCCAGAAATAAACATTCTTTGTATTAGTCGTAGAATATACTGGGGCAATGCCAAGGCATTCTAGGCAAGTTGGTGGTCTAGAACTAACTAGTTCAGTTATTGAGATCCCATGGTTTTCCTTAGGGTATGTGGAGGACCTATTGCACTTGGATTTCTTTCAAATCCAGAACTTAAACAAAACCTGGGTTACTAAGAAGCAGATAAAAAGCACTAAAAAGCAGTTGTGGATTAATCATCAAATACCTTGATATTCTAGAATGAGGGAAGAGGATGAATGAGTTAAGTTGCACACAGGGTTAGCTTTGGTGAGAAATGGCCTCTCATGTTTGAATAACTGCTGAACAAGGAAAAATGCAACATCTTTCATGGGAGGAGACAGGTTGTCCCAATCTAGCGGTATCCATCTCTTGTGTTCTTATTTGTGTTTAGTTCTCTGAACCTACATTCGGTTCAGTCATAGTGCTGGCCTTAGTCATGCACCGCCATCTTCCTAATGATGGCTTTCTCTTCTATAGGTTGTGGTAACCTCTCCATTCTAAACTGCTTCTCTCATTCTTCCCCATAATCTTTTCATTCAATAGTCTGAAAGTCAACTTTTGTAATTGGGCCTTAGATTCCAGGTAGAAGTATGAGAGTGTCCTGCTCCCAGCCTCAAGAACATAAAAAAGTTGCCTCCACCAATTCATTCACAGATGGTTCTGATTTCAGAGATTTTTCTGCATTGTTCTGTTCATATTTATATTTCCATGCCATGTATCCTGGAGGAACCTTATTTTTTTTTTTGAACAAAAGCAAAAACTCTGTGGGCCTCTAATGATTTCTATAGAATGTTAGATAAAAAGATGAGATAAACTCTGTATATTTAAAAATTTCCAACATGAATGTTGACAGTGTGGTATTGTACATACCATTTCTCCCTCTCATTCCCCTCCCTACATGCCAGTGTGAAGGAAACTTGAAGCCCCGTATCAGTCACATCTGGGAGTGTTATATCTATACCCCTTGAGTGGCTATTAGGCATAATCTGGACATTGAGGAAAAGTTTGTCTGCCTTCTAAGTATCTAGAGTCTTCTCTGCAGTCAGATATACCGGTCATGATAATTGTATTGATGAGTGCTGAGGTTGGAATTGTTCACCTGGACCATGGACCAGGTGAACCACAGAATTTCACATATGAAAATGTCTTTACAGGTAATTGATTCTCATCTTAATACTATGTCTCTCAGGTATGGACTTTAGGATATTTAACTTTCTATGAAGAACAGTTTTGAAGATTATCAAAACATGAAAGATAGAATTGTCACATCATCCAGCCTTTCTACTTTTGAGACTTTATTCAAACTAACTTGAAAAGATATCTGCACCTCCATGTTCATTGCAGCATTATTTCCAGTTAGTCAAGTCATGAAAATGTCCTAAGCATCCTTCTTAGGGATGGATGAATAAAGAGGTTGTGATAAAAATACACACCCAAGAATATTACTCAGCTATAAAAATACAAGGACATCCTGTCATTTGTGAAAGCACAGATGTACCATCAAGGCATTATACTAAGTGAAATAAGTCAGAGTTAAACACCAGTCTAGCTGTGTGCTAGACACTACAAAATATTCCATGATCTTTATACAGTATACTGGGCTAGTTCTACTCTAGCAAATTTGGCATAATCCATGTTCTTTAGATGTTCTGGAATTTGCTTGATTAGAATAATCATTAAGAAAAATGCACTTGTTGGTTAGGGCTGGGCTTACCAAGGCCTGGAATTATGTAAGTTTGTGGAAAGCATATTCAAATTCTAGTGCAGGGTCAGAGGTTTAGGGCCTAATTGAGTGTGTCTAAGATATCGAGAGACAGGAACAAAGGTTCAACAACTCCAGGACCCCTGCCATGACCTTGCTTCTGAGTTGCTTAGAGGTTAGCAAATATAATATTGCTTTCTGCTGGTGCCTCAGATGCTGGTACCCTGAGTCCATAGGCAGAATGATTATGAATTTTTGTAATTATCCAGGCCAGCTGAAGCTTGGTAGGTGGACTGTTTGGAAGTGTGGTTGGATCCATTATCTGGGCGTTTCAATAGACAAAGCCCTAGGATATGACACTTAAAATCAGCAGGCCCAGCAAGCACACCATACTTCTTTAAACTGAAGCCTGCTGTGCAAAACCAAAAATGGGAATGAATTAGTCTTTTGGGAACTAATCTCCACGTTGAAATGCGGTAGAAATTACAGCGAGGAGCAACTTTCTAAATTATTTTCTTATGCTTCATGTCGTTCTTCAGTGCATATTTTTAGTGCTTCTACTGACTAACCTCATTCTCTCTCCTGCTATTTCTAATACATCTCCAATGATGTATTTTCAACGAGAATTCAATTACCTGGAGAGGCAGATGTGCTAAATGGCAATTTGAGGATTTTTTTTTTCCAAGTCGATTTCAAAGCTGACTCATGATTCTAGCTCTGGTACTGTCAGGAGAGAATCACTGTCAACAAGCTGTTAAAAATGAAACTTAATAATGAGGGAGAATAGATGAAACATCAAGTAAATCTCCTTGTTCTTACCGATTGCCTCATTTAATTGGCACCATTTTATTGAATTTTTAATAGAATGAAATGAGATTTTAATGTAATCTCATTGAGCTTAGACCTAATTTAATATATTAACTTATTATGAGTCTTTCCTCATTAATTTGTTTTGTATAAAGTTATGCAATGAAAAGTTTTCCAAATTGCTAGTTATTTGTAAACTTTTAAAATTTTCTTCTAAGGAGGTTTGTTATTTATAATTATGCAGGAAGCGAAGTGAAATTGTTCAGTAGTATTTTGTTTACTATTGTCCAAGTTAAGATACTGTGAACTGTTAAGCTAGTGCGTGCTTACATTTGCTGAACTGTCATAAACTCGAAGATTGAGCTTTAATTATATTAACCCTTTAAATGAACAGAACAATGATAATTAGTGTATAAGCCTGTAAGGGCCTGAAAAGTTAAAAAGAAATGTAGCTGATTTCATCTAGTAGTGTGATCTGAAGCCAGTCTCATTATCAATCATATACTTTGAGTCACAGAACATAACTTTTTTTCTTTAGGAGAGACTATAGATTTCCCTGAGAAACTGAGGATGCTTTTGTCTACAAAATATTTTATGATTATTTTGTTCCAATGTATTTAGAGAATTGGCATCAGGCTTCTCAAATAGGGTACTAAATGAACTGCAAATAAGTTCCCACTATCTTAACCCAAGGATGATAAAATCAAAGAGACATGTTGATTCCTCCAGAGGAAAAGTAAAGAAAAATCAACTAATGTATTGGCATGAGTGAATAGAAAAGCTTTCAGTGAAAATTACATTGGTTCATGTGTCTCATATTTTGTAGAGATATATTTTTAAAATAACTTTTGAATTATATAAGCAACATATTTGTTCTTGAAATGTTATAAGCTTGAGAAATTAAAATCACTTGTAATTCTATATCCAGAGACTCACTATGGATATTTTGCTGTATAAGCATACAGAAATATTTGTCAGTGTGTTTTATGTAAGTTGGAGAAAATTGTTTATAATATTTGGTAATGATTGTCCACTCAACAATATATTGTCAACAAATATATCACCAGTAACATCCTTTTTAAATGATTAGAAAGAATCTTTTCATCTAGTTCTACTAAAATATAATTAAGCCATCCTTGGTGTTGGGTTTTTTTTGCTGAACTAATGTTGTGATGAACACGGAACACTTTACCCAAAGTTTTGTGTATTTATGCTGATCCTTCTGATAAATTTCTAGTGGAAGTGTATTCTGATACATATAGCTGGAAAATGACTTTGAACCTCAGAATCTCTCAGAATCTTATTTCATTGCTTTCTACTATTGTTCAAATAGTAACATGCTATTTCAATAAGTATTTGAAAGAAGACAGATGCTTATTTGGGGGGGGGGGGTTATAAAAGGAAAGGAAAAACAGTGATTTTTTTTTCCTACTCCTGAATCCAAAACAGAAGACTCTAGACATTTCCCTTCAGGTAGACATTTCCTATAAAGGATCTGCTATCAAAGACAATATAGAATCCTGGCAAAGCTACATCGTTTCTGTTATCCCTCTTCATGGAAGAGGAAGACAAGTAACACATCACCTTGGCACTGTAGCCTTTAAGTGCAGGTTATTTATAGGCCTACTGTATTAATTATAGTATATTGGCTACTATATTAATTCCCATGATGGTATAAAACAAGTTACCACTAACTTGGGGGCTTGAAATATGAATGTATTCTCTGAGTTCTGGAACCCAAAAGTCTGAAATCAAGGTGTAGGCAGGATCATATATTTTCCTAAAGACTAGGGGAAAATTATGTTTTTTTTCTTCTAGCTTCTGGCGGTCCAGATATTCCTTGGCTTCCTTGACTTGTGCCTGATCACTGTAAAATCTACCATCTGTAATCTCATTGTCATTTCCTCTTCTCTGTGCATCTCTTGTAAAGATGCTGTCATTAGATTTAGGGACATCCAGATAGTGCAGACTGATTTTCTCATTTGAAGAGCTTTAATTACATCTGCAGAGATCCTTTTCCCAAATTAGGTAACATTCACAGACTCTGGGGATGAGGGAATGGACATATCTTTTGGGGGAAGGTGTTGTTCAACATCAGAGAAAGGCTAGCTTCTCATTAGTCCCTGTCCCCTAGATATTTTACAACAGAAAGGAAGGGTGAGACCTTTTTCCAAAGTTAATATTCACTCCTAAAAGAAAAGTTCTAACTATGGTTGATTTACCTTTATTTTACTCTTGAAAATATATTGAATAATCAGATTACCTTTTGCTGAATGGATAGTACTGATAGGTTCTAAATGGTCGTGGTTTAGTTTCTATTTTGAACCTCCACTTATCTATTGTCTGAATACTGGTTGTCTGGTACTTAAAGTCTGAAATTCTATCAGGTTCCTTGGCTTTCCTCTAAAACCTAGTAATTTTCACAAGATACTATGCATGGACTCAGTCAAATTCTGTAGGTTTTCAGAAGGTGCTTTCATCTTGTTTTCTTCCTACCTCTTCTGCTTATCAGAAGAAGTAAGAGGAGCTAAGAATCTGGGGGAGAACACGCTACCATCTGTCTCTTTGTATTGATAAAGGTAGGGATCCCTTAAGAGCCAGAACAAGCTTCAGAGCTTTCTGAGCTGGGTGTGGAAATGAGCATGAAGCAATCCCTCAGAATTCTGAAATGGAAGAAGTCCATGAAGCCACTCCATTTTAAGGTGAACTATTGAAGTGTGTGTGGGGTAATGACAATTATTTATAAAGTGACTGCAATGTAGACTAGTCTTGGATCCTCTCCCAGGCTGGAGTTCCTAGCCTCTCCATTTGTCAGAGAGGTTCTGCCTGCTATCTTTTCCTAAAATCTTTAGGAAAAAGATTTCCAAATTTTTTTTCCTAAAGAGTTTTTTTTTTTTTCAAGATTTATTTATTTAAGAACTGGGGTATAGGCCAGAGGTACAAGGGTGAGCGGATTCATCAGAGACAGAGTGGGGAACAGAACAGGCAGATAGATTGAAACATATTGCCGAGGGGAGCAATGGGTGAGACAGGAGAGGTCTTCTGCACCTTGTGGGTCCCTTCCCTGGCCGGGGATCAAACTTGTGCTATAGTGGCTGTGGATAGGTTCATAGTGCTGTGACTTAACCCCTGCACCACCAGGGACACCCTGGGGCCCATTTCTGACATATAACTCCTAATTGCACAGATGTGTTCTCTAAGGCTCCTGCTTTTATTGGTACTATAATCATATAACTCTGAAGACAAGTTCATACTGCTGTCCCATGAGCAATAAGAATTTTCAAGAGTTGTTATGGATTTAAGTTCTTTAATTTCATGTCAAATATATAGGTGAACATTAAATAGCTCATTCTCCCAGATATGACCATTAATTTGACTTTCATCTAATTGCTTTTTCATCTTGACATCTCACATCAAGAAAATAATTTTTGCTAACTCCAGGTTTGATTATTTATACAAATAGTAATATATTGAGAGATAATATATTGAGAACGTTATATAGCAAAAATATTTCTGTCAGGGAAAGCTAATATGCAATTCAAAAACAGTATTATAACCCGTTTTCCCAACCAGTGGTTATTATGTTTAGTGAACATAAAGTTATAAATTTGACTTTTCTTTTCAGTTTTATTGAGATATATTAGACATACAGCACTGTATAAGTTTGGTTTAGGTGTGCAGCATAATCACTTGACTTACAGTATTGCTAAATGATTACCACAATAAATGTCGTTGCCATCCATCATCTCATATAGCTTTATGGAAAAAAGGATTTTTCCTTTTGATGAGGACAGGTGGGATCTGTTTAACAGCTTTCAAATATACCACAGAACAGATCACCTGTCGTGATCCTACTGCGCATTATACCCTCAGTTCACATTTATCTTATAACCGGAAGTTTGTGTCTTTTGACCACCTTCTTCCAATTGCCCACACTACCCTTCCTGCTTCTGGTAACCATAAATCCGATTTCCATTTTTTTTTCCCCTGAGAGTTTGTTTCTACATGTAAGTGAAATCATATAGTATTTTTTTCTCTGTCTGGCTTGTTTCACTGAACATAATGCCCTCAAGGTCTCCATGTTGTTTGCAAACTTTGACCTTCTTTTGAGAGAATTTGGTAACAATGAATGCGCACTCAGCTTCTCTCTCTCTTGAATAAATCTTACTTGGCATGGCCAATCTGTTGAAAATGTTGTCTGGGGCTCAGGGTCCTTCTCTCTGGTTTTCTGATGTCCTGAGGTATTTCCCTCTTCTCATGGTCCAAGATGACTCAACCCACTAAGTCCACACTCCAGCAGGTGGACCAGCCACCCTGGGCATGTGCTTACTAACTCCTGTTCCCTTCCTACTTCCCTTTTTTCCTTTATACGTTTCCATTTTTGTGGTCACAGTTTATTATAAGGGAGACTAGAAAATGCTGTCGGTGTTTTGTGTGCCTAAACAGAGGCTTTCTGTTATCTCAAAGGGGAAAAGAAAGTATTGAGGACATTCAGGGTGTTAGTGTTGATAAATACACTGGATTTTGAAATCAATGTGAAATAAGATAGTTTACTAATCCGGCATCATAGATCTTGTTTTTATGTCTTACATTTAGGAAAAAAAATCTTAATTTTGAATAGTGATAAAAATCCTAAAAAAAAAAAAAAGGGTAGAAAGATAGCTTATGTATTAGAGTGCTTAGTAAATGTTGCAGCTATATCTGAGAAACTAACAGTGAGATAATTTTAGCTATCAAATACTAGAAAGTTCAAATAAAAGAGGGCTAGATAATTAGGAAAGCATAGAGTACATATCAGTAAACCAGAAGTAGGCTGGTTCTGGGTTGACCTACCCAGGATCAGTCTTTTGCCATTTTTTAATTATGACAGCCTCAGAGTCCTGACACTTGTCTGCTCGCCATTGCAACATGCTGTGTCTGTTTCAAGCATCATATCCTCACTTCATGGCCTCTGAAGAACAGGGAAAGAGAGGAACACTTTGACACAGGACCCAAAGGACACCTCTCTTCCTGTATCATTGGCTTCACATTGCATTGGCTAGCATTGCATCATGAGCTCTTGAAGAAAATGGGTGTTTGTTATTGTTTAAATCAATCAAGGTGCTCCATTCTTTCCTGGGAGGGTAGAAGCCTTTTCTTCTTTGTTAGGTCTTATGCTAATATCTGGATAAGAACTAAACACTAAAATTAGGGAAAGACTAGAGGAAAAAATATTTTACAGATTTTATTAGTTTTAAATGTTGATCAAATTTATATTTATATTTACACACACATAACATGCATACATATAAAGACAATGCTTTGGTGAGTTACTAATGACTTGGAGGAAGACTGGTACGGATATGTTGGGAAAAATAGAACCTGAAAAAACTATGCGAATATAAAGTTTTTAGTTGTAACTACAACACTGACTTCTCCAGAGAAATTTGCTGGGGCAGTTCATTCCATGATAGTTGACAATGTTTGTGCTACGATGTTGGTATCCAGTGTACATGTAAATTTCCAGGTCAAAACCTGGGGTTTATCCTGGTTGTAGCATGCCACAGTCATCTGCTCCTGCTCTTCCTATCATTGAACTAGACCAGGGCTAATCAAAGTGGTCTGGGTACTGTTACTGGGTAATGATAAGTCCAGAAACGGAAATTTAAAAACTTGTAAAGGAATCTGATGTTGCAGGGGCATATAAAGATGCAATCTGTTTTAGCAATTCATTTATATTATAGTTTATGAAAGGGTTGGTTTATAAGGGTTTGGGAAGAAGAACAGAAAACCAACCATCCCCCAAATCTGTTTTTCTTCCACATTGAAGCAACTAGCTTATTGCTCCAAGTCTAAGCTAACTATGACATAGTTCTATATTTAGAATATGGTCTATTTCCAGATATATGGTATATTTTCAGGTTTCTGCCTCATGCACATGAAAGCTTTCAGGAGAGTATGCTAACCCTTGTGGTTCTTTTGAGGGAGGTGATAGAAAGCAGAGATGGCTGAGTCTGACTGGAATGAAGTCAAACTTCATATTCAGTGCCTACCAAGGAGCTGGGACCTCCTCTGCTCGCTGGATATCTACCTCATTGAGATTCCTCCTCAGCCATTTGTACTTCCCACAGGGGTAAGGTGAGATTCAGACATTCACATGATATCTGAGAGCATGAAAACTAAGACACGGACATAACACACTTACCTGTGCACTCAGGAAAATACTATAGTTCTTGGCATCCCTTTGTGGAGCTTAAATATCCTAGGCCCTAAGATTTCTTTAACGTCAGAGGAGAAGGTATATTAAATACAATTTTGTGTTGGCTGCTTTACTTACCAGGGTTTGGCATGCTACTTAGCGTTCATAATTTTAGACAGAGTAGTAAAGGAAGGCATTTGTTCTGTTGAATAAAAAAGCTAATTTAAATATGCCCACATGTCTAATGCAAAGGTGCTGTACATTGATGTACCATTTCCTTTCAGTACTGATGCAAAGTTTCTTGGATACTTAGCTTCTGTATAGCAATGTTGAATGCCTGTTAACCCTGCCTCCACACAGGAAATTCATATGTTAAATCCTAATGCCCAACGGCTGGTATTTGGGTGGGATCTTTGGGAAGTAAATGGAATTAGTATTCTTAAAAATAAATTACAGAGGATTTAATTACAGTGCCTTTTCTGTTAGTACACAATGTAAAGATGGCGAGCTCTGAACAAAAAGTGGTCCCTCACCACACGTTGAATCCCCCAGTATCTGGATCTTGTAGTTCCCAATTTCCTGTACAACAACAAATTCTGTTGTTTGTGGACAAGTCAAATGGGTATTCTGTTACATCAGTCTATATTAAGTAAGACAAATGACAATCCCAATATCTGTATGTACAGGTAAAAGATAAATAGAGGCTTTGCTTTGCTGGGTATTGAATGAAAATTTGATGCTATCTTGCAAGTTAAGATTGCCATAAAGAAGTCATTTCTGAGCTTTAAGTTAATTCAAGTTTGATTGCCACCTTTAACTTTTATCCATTTCAAACATTTTGAATACACAGTAGAAGAAATGATATCATTTTTCATTAATTTTGTTTCAGTGATTTTACTTTCTGTAGATGTAAATATAGTTCCTTTCTCCAAATGCAGGTCAGGTTGAAACTTTGTAGGAACTAATTATGGAAAGGAAGAGTATTAATCACATGCCCTGAGTTTTTAGATAGTTTAGATATCAGATATGTTTTTAGATATTTATAACTTATTCATCGAAATACATTTGCACAATCTTACTTCACTTATAATACAACAGATTTCTAGATCTAGTTTTATTTTACTGTCTTCTCTCTTTTTTCCCCAACCTCAAATTCTTGTGGTGATAAAAGCATAACTTTGTTTCTAGTTTCTTTTTCCAATTTTTTCTTGATTGCTGGTAGTGACATAGAATATAAACTTTGGCAACTTTTATTTTCTTTCTCCAGTTTGTCACTTATGTATTGCTTGTCATCAAGTTCCATAGTTTCTTATTTTCAGATATATTTTCTTTTACTGATTTCCTATCCAAGGGTGCTGGAAATGAGGGAGGGAGAACCAATTCCAAGCAGTGAGACTACCTAAAAAGCATAGGGAGAGGATGGTTGAAGGAGAACTAGAAAATGAAAGCTGGAAACTACCCAGTATGCTGGAATAGGTGCTAGGGATCTTTTTACCTTTGGTAGGACATTGACAATGTGCACAGAAAAAAGGTTACCTAGCGAGCGACCTGAGTACTGGAGTTTTAGTCAACAAGCTTTTAATTTATAATTTCGCTAGAGGGCACTTGTGGCTCAGGGGCAAGAGGACACTGTAAGACCCTCCAGCGGGGTGGAGTGGGGGCCTGCGCCTGTGATTTGACCCAGGTGCTGCTCTTGGCTTCCCATGAGTGCCTGGGCCTGTGATTAACCAACCACACACTGGGCCTGCTTGTAGCTCGCTGGCAGGTCGCAGGCAGAGGCGCAGGCGCACCACGTTGACCATGGCGCGCTGATCTTGCATTTTTTTTTTTTTAAGATTTATTTATTTATGCATACAAGCACTGGGGTACAGGCCAGAGGTGTGTGGGGGAGTGAGAGGATTCACCACAGAAAGCGGGGAGCAGAACAGGCAGATCAACAGAAGTACACTGCTGAGGGGAGCAGCGGGCACAGCAGAAGAGGTCTGCTGC
>JAGFMF010011796.1:15975262-16027021 GCA_019455555.1 Galemys pyrenaicus
CCCTCCCTGGCCGGCAACAGGGATCGAACTCGTGCTGCAGTGGCTGTGGTTTGCTTCATAGTGCGTTGCTTAACCCACTGCGCCACCAGGGAGGCCCTGCACATCTATGTTTCTTTTATAGTTTTCCTTCCCACCTCATCTATAAAGAAGCTCACAATTATCTTTGTAAACATGGGGAGAATAATCTGAAATCTAGAACATATTATTTGTGAGAATTGCAATGATGAATGGATTAATTTTCTATGGGGTCTTTAGTCTCCCTGATGCTGGCAGACTTTATTTAGTTAGCCTCTCCATCCTCAGGCCCTGGATAAATAGCATTGCCAACTGGCTTGCTCCTTCTCCATCAATACTGTTCTAACACTATCTCTTTTCTGTCCAGGGGTCCCTTTTGTATTCTTAGAGGTTGTCTTTCTGTGTTATTTGAAAAATTTGTTGATATGATATGTTCCCAACTTTATTCTGTGTCTGTGCATTACAACCTTTATCCATGATTTTTTCCTCCATTCACCACTCCTTAAAGGTATTATTTATGGTTTGAGTTGGCTATAAATAGTCAATCTCCTTTGTATGTTAGCTTTGGTGCATAGCCTTTCAATTCAAGTGTGTGTTTCCCATATGCTCACTCACAGCAGTTTGAAAGTGGGTTTTACATAGTAGAATCATTGATACGTTGTTTTTCCAGTTGGTCTAAAACTTACTGGTCACCTTGAATCGCTCCATTATTTCAGTGTGTCTTTTTCCTTTTATTCGCAAAGCCAGAGACATTTGCCTGGGGTGGACAATTAGTGATGAAGGGAATCAGTGTCCAGTGGATCTATTATATGTGTTTTTATAGGCTTTGTGGGGAAGGGAGGCATGATTCCCTTTTCCCTTTTAGGTTCTTTTAGGCTGATAAAGAATGAAATTAATCATCAGCCAGATTGACAAGTGAAGAAACAAAAATAAATTTAATAATAACATGTTTAACTCCTGTATACATGGAAAGCTTCAGTAATTCACCAAAAAGACTTCTCTTTTTAAATAACTTCATTGAATTTGGGGGAGGGCAAAGGTCAGCTATAGGAGGTCACCAGGAAAGGCAGAGGAAACAAAGACTTGACCTTTATGCAAATTTAAGTTGCTCCCTTCTCCAGTGATAGAGTTAAAGATTTCAATCTTCAAGTTATTATTGTAGTTAAAGACATTTGGGTCTTCCTTGCATACTGAGGGTGCTACCCCACAAAGGGAGGTTTTCCATTACCCATGTAAATTTTTTATAAAAGGAAAACCTCCACCCAATCTTCAGAGACTTTCCAATGAAATAATCTTTATGCCAAAGAAATGTGTTTGGGGTGGTTATATTTTTCCATACACCTTTATGTAAATTATTTTATGTAATCCTCATGCAGGGAGGTACAGGTATTCTTATCATAGAGATACAAAGAGGTGCTTATCCCAAGTTATCCAGTTTAGAAATAATGGAGTTCAGATTCATTATCCAGAAGAGTCTCTAAATCCCACAATTATTCCATGATGTCAAGACCCAAAGCCAGTGAAACCATTTTTTTATTCCCATCATTCAGTGACACAAAGTTGCTGGTGCAGACTCCTAAGGGCTATGCTAGCAAGGGCTAAGTGACTATTTTCATCGAGTTTACCCCTCAATCCCAGACTTTTCTGAATAGTTAACAAAAAGCAGATGACTATGAAACTTTAGTGTGGAATGGAATCCAGATTTCATAGAGGGTATTGTTTGCATATCTGGGTGAAAATTTAATTAAGTTTGAAGATATACCTTTTCATAATAGATATGTTGAAGAGAATGAAGATAATCAGATGGGAGAAAAACATCTATGTGGGATATTTTAAAATATTTTTTTTTAGAAAGTAAAGATTTGTTTAAAACTCCTGACCACCGTATCTAAATTGGTACCCATTTCCCATTTTCCCTGCTTTATTTTACCCTTCACTACTTATTCTCCAATATATTATATATTACTCACATTTATTTGTAAGTCATTTTTGCTAGAATACAGTCCTTCAGGACAGGACAGGGAGAGAGGAACCCCAAAACCCCCAAACCTGCGTGCTCTAAATAGGTTCTGCCACCTATTGCATCAAGACAAAACATAAAGACCTTTACTGGAAAGGAACTTTAATATAATTAGTGAACAATACAGAAAAGACAAAGAATATAGTTACTAAGACAAGCACCCAAAGTTTTCCATTCCCTCGAGGGTGAAAGTCCAGCCAAAATGATTGACCCAAAGCAAAGACTGAAAGCCTGCCACAAGTCTAAAGCACCTTGCGGGTGGGGACCCATAGAAAAAAAGTCAGAAACAGACAAGTCTGGGATGAAAAGAGCAAGTCAAAATCAAGATAAAAGCTGCCATTGTTTACCTCCCTGCAGGTCTCTTGCTCCCATCTGTTCCAACCAGTCCAGAACCAAAAGGCAAGCGCAGTTTCTTCACATGTCTCTCTGCTCCGTGTGCCTCCTCCAGGTCTCTTTGCTGCTCTCCATCCTGCTTCCTTCTCCAGTCTCCTGTCCAGCTTCTTCTCCTCCCTGCTCAGCTCCACCCTCCTTTGGGTGGGCCAAGGAACCTTGGACTTCCCCTGTTCCTGGGGACCACCCTGTTACAATGAGAGCACCTATCTTTCTCCTCTTTGAAACAATATCTGACATACAGGAGATATTTGTGGAATTAAGGTGCACTTCACAATTAGTATCTTATTAGTGTCTGGAGACTGAATAATAGATACTTATTAAATAATTTATTGACAGTGTTCTTTCAAATCACTTTTGTGCATCTACTCTGAAGTTCCTGGGTCACTTGGGATAGTAGACTGGTGGGCTTAGACTTAGACTGCCCCCAGATTCCTTCACAAGTATCTGATCAAGGTGTCTATAAGAGTTAATTTTAAAAAGTTCATCTTTCAAGGCTTCAAACATGAACTACTCAATAGTATTTGCTGAAAAATGAAGATAATTGATTTTAATGACTGTTGTGTCAACTTAAACCTTGACAATGACCTCCCTCAAATATGACTCCTATTTTCCAATGTGGCTTGATGGATCCTTGTAGTTCTTAATGATGACAGGATGTTTGTCAAGAAAGCACCAACAAACATTGAGTACTAAGGTTTATAACTCACTTAGTTTGAAAGGTAAGTTTTACAAAGAATAGATTCTAGATGACCCACACTTGAGGGCCGTACAGAGAGGGTAGGGTGTCTCAGGTTTAATTCATTAGTGGTAAATTTATTTGTAGATATATATTTTTACATCATTGTTCATGTTTGTACAATGTTTGATTTATCCTCTCAGTTGTAAATAGTTCCCACCACCAAGTCACCTGTGCACCATCACCCATAGTCTCTTGTGTTCTTCCCTCCCCTGTTTTGGTCCTGTTAGGGGGAAAGACCCTCCTGAATGAATTACACAAATAGGTTATGGACTTCAACCCCCATTCCAGACCTGCAAAATCCAAAAACTACAAATCCCATAAGGTCATTATCGAAGAGCTGATCACTGGGACCTGAGGGTAGAGTTGAGCAGCCAGGCTGAATATAAAAGCAGACACGTGGGCCTTGGGGGGTCGCTTTTTCCTAGGGAGCCAGCTCTCAGCGCACCCTTGGGTTCCAGCTCCAAGAAACTGGTAAATATTTACAGATCTGTAGCTCTCTCTTCCCCTTATGTTATTCACTACACTATTTTCCCTTCCCTTATAAATAAAACCCTTTATTAACCTTTGTTGTGTGTGCCTGCAGGTGGGGCATTATAAATGCCGTTCAAGCACACGAGTAAAAACCCAGGCAGGCAAACCCATTTTATATTAGGGTTGCCCTGTAACAGTCCCACTCCCTCCCCACCCCTGTTGAATGTATTTATAGTTGATTTATAGTTTGTCTGCTGGTCTTGTTTTTGTTTTTTCCTGATTCCTGGTTTAGTGGTAAATTTAAAGCATAAGAGTGGAAATTTGGTAGTGAGAAGAAGATGATGAGTAAGTTGTCAATCAGCTCTCCAGATAACTCTCAGCTTTCTAAAGGGGCCTGGATGGGGCAGGCTGACTCTTCTCTCCTTTCAGTTGGCATTGTGTTAATTCAACAAGGATGTCTTTGAGATGGATACTTTGGCAGTCAGAAGCTCAGTGAGGCACTTAGTGACTGATGGACTCCGGAATCAGACTGATTGGATTCAATCACAGCTTAGCTGTAACTTCCCTATAACTTCTTTGTGACTCAATTGCCTCACCTATAAAGTGAAGATTATAATAATAGTTATCTGATAAATAGTTGGAAAGAATTAGATGAATTAGTATCAGAAAGCAGCTTGGAACAGTGCCTCACTCATGATAAGTACTATGTTAAGTGTTAATTAAAAAGAAGCATATAATAAAATACAATGAAGTGAAATGAAATACAATTAAAGATGATGTATAACCTAATGGGTGAGTTATAATAGGGAGAATAAAAGCATAGATGAATGGTTAGAGATCAGTTCCATTAGGAGAACTTTTCAGGGATGATATGACAACTTGGATTGACTGACATATTTATCTTAAGGAGGAAAAGATATGCAAACAGGAATGTTTCTATTCAAATTTTGCATAAATAGAAGCTTGACTGGATGAATAACCACGTGTCTTGGTGAACTCATGACATTTATAGTAGTTTTGCAATGGTTTTGAAAAATGTGGACTTTAGATAACAGTTTCTTAATGTTCCGCCTTTATACAGACTTTTTGAAAATATAGCTTAAACCTTTAAATCTAAACTTAAATATTTGAATGTGGAACTTAATGATGAAGTAATGGAATCTGCAGGCAGGTAGTGAGTTTAATATGTGTGTATTTGAAGGTGATGATGAACATTTTGTCATTGGGAAGCCAGAGGGCTCTTAATCTTGGATGCTTATGATTTCTGGGGTCATAGAATGTGGGGAATGTTTGCATATAACAGCTTTTGTGCATTTTTTTCTTGGGAAAAGTTCCATCAGAGGCATTCATGTGCCAGCAAAGGTTAGGAATCACTGGTGCAGAAACTGCAATTTTTGGATTCTCTAGTTACCATTCTGTGAAAGTATTTCTTTTAAAAGAAATAATACATTAAACATTTTTTTAAGATGAAAGAATCTAAAAATTAGCCATTTTAAGTGAAAAGGAAGAATCAGGAAAATGAAATACCTATTATTGTAGGTGAAGAGGGGATGTTCCCACATCCTTTTAGGTTTTCTGGACTGGGAAATAATAACATTAGCATCAGAAAATTGACAAGAAAGTAAAACAGAAAAGAAGTTTAATAAAGACATGTTTACCTCCTGGAGGTAAAATCTCCATGGAGGAGGTTTGGGAAGATCAAACGACTCAACAAAATGGCTTCAGCTGGCATCTTAAATACATAAGTCAGCTAGAGACTTGGGGAGGGGGAAGGTCAGAATTGGAAGTTACCAGAAAGGCAAAGTAAGTACAGGCAGGATCTGCAAGCAGATTTAGGTTGCTCACTGCCCTCTCAGTTTTTAAGAGTTCTAGGAGAGGTTGGGTGTCCCAGATACAGTGAGGCAGATGCCCTTACAAAGGAAGCCTTCTGCATGTAAATGTCTACTACAAAAGGGCAACCTCAACCCAGCCTTCGAAGCCCTTCCTGTGAGATAATCCTTATGCCAAAGAGTCTTCTTTTTGGTGTGGCTGATTTTGTTCTCCTAGGCTATTTATTCCTAAGGGGTTCTTTATCCATTCACTTGCTTTTGTATAGTTTTTTATATTACTGTTAATGCACACACACATATTTAATTTAGAAAACAGCTACTTGATTAAGTTTTTGACTAAAAGATTTAATACATGTAGATATTTTTAATAAACTGGGTAGTCAAATAGACTTTATTATCTGAGAATTTCATTTCAGGGTAGTAAATGGGCTTTTACATTCCCCCACCCCCCAAGGTATGTGGTTTAATAGGATGAGGGATCACTTTGTTATGCTGTTTGCAAAGTTTTAATTGGATAAAATAAAATACTTTACCAACTGTCTCTATAGACCTTACTGATTGTAGGGCAGAAAAACAAAGTTCTGATATAGACTTTATGTTTAGGGAAAAGGGATACAGCTCAGGTTAGGGGATAAAAACAGAGTTCATAAGACAGAAAAAAACAGTCTCTCTGGACCTCCATCTCTCTTTCTCATCCTTTTATATCTGTGTATGCTCTCTTCTATCATGTCTTTATATCTTATGTAGAACAGTATTTATTAAGAGCAGGCATATAATATATTGATTCAGATTCTGTACAATCACCAATACTCTTGTCCTTATCCCACCCACAATAAGGTTCAATAGTATTAACAATAGAAAGGATAATAAGTGAATCTAAATTTAATCCCCTTTTGTTTAAACTAATCTCTCTCTAATTAATGGCTGCTCATTCCATTATTGCTAATGAATCAGGAGACTGTTCTCTCCATCTGTGCAGGAAGCACTTTATTAAATCATCAATTGAAAATCAAAGGAGAAAGCACAGTCCAGCTTCCCATTGTTCCCCTGGTGACTTTTAGTTTAATGAAAAGGGTGTCAGAAATGTAAAGACTAAATGGAGCCTTCTCTCTTTGGTGCATAGCTTTTAATTCTGGATTATATCCCAGCTCTCATCAGACTTTTTAAAAATCCCAATATTATAGGGATTATGTACTTCATAGACTAGTCAGTGGATTACACCGAGGGATGGAAGAGATAGGGACAGGATAATGGGGGAAATGAAGTTACAAGGAAAATTTAAAAAAATGCATTAAGTCAACTCTACGTGAACCTCCATCCCCAGTCTACCTGAGGTCTGGTTTAGTAGATCTGACACTCAGTCTAAATGTGTAGACTATGAGAAGCCCATTGGGTGATTTCTGTGCCATTGGGTGGTACCCAATCACCACTGGGTGACTTCTGTGCTACAAAAGACCTTCCCCCTCAACTTGCATGTGTGCACACACACACACACACACAGAGTGAGAAACATTGTAAGGGGTAGCAAAACACAAGTTCACTTTTCTGCTTAAAAAGAGATGACTTTTTATTCTTTTGCATTGTTTGGAATGTTGGGGCACAGAAGCAATCACACAGTCCTCCTCTATGTTCTTCTGGGGCTGAACAATTGACCAAAATAGGATGAGGGGCTAGTGAAGGAAACACAATCATTGTGATAATTTACTTAAAGAGAATGACATGGATATAAGTTTTAAACAATAGTGGAGTGGATCAGTTATATTTTTCCTGTGCTTTGGGATTTGGGGTATCAAGGGCACAGAGCGGGAGATTTTACATGATAGATAAGAAAGACCTCTACTTTACTCTGAAAATAAAATTTCTTAGCTAGTGAAAAGAGAAGCTTACAACCTACGAACTCCATTCTTCTTACAAACTGCATTCTTCTTACAAAAGGGAGTCTCAATGATTACCACTTTGATTAGGAAAAGGGCAGAAGCTTAGGTCATACTGATCTCTTCTTTGATTAGGCAGAGGTAAAGGACTTAGTAAAAACAAAAAAAAAAACAAAACAAAACACAAAAAAACAAAACTTGTATCCACTGCCCTCACAACTAACTTTAGTTCTCAATTAAAAGCAACCTGCATTCTTTAAGTAATGGTAATCACTTCCCAAGACTCACAGGGCCCTAGTTGACCTCTGTTTCCCAAACCAAGAGGATAGAGACCTACTCTGAGCCTATTGAGAAAAGACTATTGACTCTTTTGGGAACACAGGAACGTCAGTGTTTAAAAACTACTTCAAATTGAGAGCTTGGGAGAGGCAATCCAGAATATTAAATGTTAACATTTCATGTATCGTAACCTTCTCTGTGCCACAGTGGTACCAGGTGATGGAGTATGCCAGCGTCAAAGACAAGCTCCTGTCTTACAGAGACACCCAGGCCATGTACCCAGAGTTTATTTTTGCATTGCAGACCTAATTATGGGATGTTGAATTAAACTGCCATCTTGGTGAATATCTGTCACTTGTGTTACTTAATGGAGATTTTCAAATAATATTATCATGAACTATATATATATAATTAGATTTTTCTGAAGGTAACTAAAAATACTATCAGTCAAGTCATATGTGCTGCAACAGACATCAGTGCAGAGAGTAACAAACTGACATACGAGGTAAGCTCTTGGGACACTGATGCTGTCTCATTGCTCAAAGTTTTACTATAGGGCCTTTCTGGTGGCTCAATGCATTGAACACCGCGCAGTGAAGCATCCACAGCACAGCAGCTCCACTTCTATTCTGGCCAGGGAGGGGACCCACATGGCGCAGCAGACCTCTCCTGCTGCTCCCCTCAGCAGTGTGCTTCAGTCAATCTGCCTGTTCTGCTCCCCACTCTGTCTCTGGTGAATCCTCTCACTTCCTGTCCCTCTGGCCTGTACCCCAGCTCTTGTATGCATAAATAAATAAATCTTTAAAAAATATTTTTACTGTAGATGTGAATGTATCCTACTTATGCTAAGGGTAAAGATTTTTTTCTGGAGATAAATACTTAGAATTAGACTTTAAGTATCTCAGATTTCTTAAGCTATGTTATTGGGTTTAGGACTCGTGGACATTGTAATACAGGGTAAAAGCCACAAACACTATGCTTTTTGATTATATGCATTCTGAGGAACATAATGGTTTATTTGGATACACAAGGATTAGTATATTGCCTTTAAAAATGCTAACTACTTATTCTTTGCTAGATGTTATGTTACTCCTGGAATAGGAAGAAACAATATAATCCCTTTCTTCAGTGGATTTACAGTCTGGTAGAGGAGACAGTCATAAACAAATGATTACCATATAATGTGGTATGTGTATCAATCAGATATGATAGGTATAACAGTAGCATAATTGGGGTGGTAAACCATAAAGTCAGGTAAGACAATGGATAGGAAGAGAAAGTGACCTGTAAAAGATTATCCAGAAGTGAAAGGCTAAACCCCACCTTGCTACACATACAACATTTTCTTAACAAGGAAAATACCATTAATCTCAATTATTTGAGTTGCTAGAAACAAAACATGAATGAAAAATCTATGTAAAGAATTGGTTGATGAAGAACTAAAATAAACATTCTGGGTTATATAGTAGAGTCCCTGATGACCAAAATGGCCACTTAGGCAATTTGGCTCACCAAGAATAGTTGGCAAGGATGGCCAGAGGCAGATGTCAATCTGCCACAGGTTATAATACAAAAATGAGGTATATGGTATAGATGTCCTTCCCACCTCCATGTCTTTTTGGCTCCCTGTGCTGCTTCCCGTCAAAGCATCTATCATGATTTAAACACAAATGACTCCTTTTTTAAAAATACCATCTCGGGGGCCTCCCTGGTGGTGCAATGGCTTAAGCACTGCACTATGAAGCAAACCACAGCCACTATAGCATGAGTTCAATCCCTGCTGCCGGCCAGGGAGTGGACCCACATGGCGCAGCAGACCTCTCCTGCCTTGCCTGCTGCTCCCCTCAGCAGTGTATTTCAGTCAGTCTGTCTGTTCTTCTCTGCTCCTCACTCTGTCTCTGGTGAATCCTCTCACCCCCCACACTTCTGGTCTGTACTCCAGTTCTTGTACGCATAACTAAATAAATCTTTAAAAAAATACCATCTCGGGCCTCCCTCATGGCACAGTGTGTTGAGCGCCACAGTAGGAAGCATCTTCAAGACGGCAGCTTGAGTTGGATCCCTGGCCAGGGAGGGGACCCCCATGGTGCAGCAGACCTCTCCTGCCTCCCCTCAGCAGTGTATTTCAGTCCATCTGCCTGTTCTGCTCCCCACTCTGTCTCTGGTGAATCCTCTCACCTCCCGCACCTCTGGCCTGTACCCCAGCTTTGTGTGCATAAATAAATAAATCTTTTTAAAAAATACCATCTCCCCAATAAGCTTCTTGTGGGCAGGGACCATATCTAACTTGACTGTGCATCTAGAGTTGCTATTTAGTCACCTTGCATTCATAAGGCATAGATATTTGTTGCATAAAAAAAATCAATAAACCTGAAGGCATATTTAATCAGGAATAAAAATCAATTTTTATGCTAGGTCAGGAATCAAAAGGAGACAGTTGCTGTGTGGAGGTCAGGGCTAACGAGCCTACACAGGCCAAATGAGATGAAACCCATGACAGATGGGAACAGCACCATCTCTAATGATGGCTTGTGCTTTGAAATATTTATTTTTTGAGTGGGGGTCTGAGGGGTTTCAGTGCATGTTTTCAAATAAAATGCTCTTCTTTTTTTGGCTTTTGTGACTTAAGAATATTTGAATATTTAATCCAAAGCATAATAAGTTAGCACCCAAAGTGTGCATGTGGTAAATCTCTTTGGAGTTTGACCTTTCCTTAGTCAGAGAGGTCTTTTTATTTATTTTAAAAATTTATTTATGCATACAAGAACTGGGGTATAGGTCAGAGGTATAGGGGGTAAGAAGATTCACCAGAGACAGAGTGGGGAGCAGAGCAGATGGACTAACTGAAATATACTGCTGAAGGGAGCAGCGGGTGAGACAGGAGAGGTGTGCTGTACCTTGTGAGCCACCTCCCTGGCCAGGGATTGAACTCAAGCTGCAGTGATTTGAGTTCCACCTTGTACCACCATGGAGGCCCCAGAGGTCCTTTTTTTTTAAACATGTGTTGTGAGGCTGATATGTAGGAACTATGGGGTGAGAGTGTGGTTTGAGCTTTTGTTATGGAAGGAGACAAACCAGGTAGTCTTCATGGTTCAGTAGCATTTACAGGATTCCGGGCCAAAATAACAGTTTCGTAAAACATGGCCAAGCTTGTACTGTTTTCTTGGCCCTTGTTTAGTGGCGTATACAGCTCATTTTAGAAGTATTTTCTTGAAGGTGACATAGCTTAAGTTTGGACTCAGAAGTGTTCTACCTTTAGCTTCCTCATTTATTTCCTTGGTGATTTGGGAAAGCTACATCTTTTTGGCTATCAGTTTCCTCTCCTATAAAATGGGGACTATTTG
Source organism: Galemys pyrenaicus (assembly GCA_019455555.1). Taxonomy (NCBI): domain Eukaryota; kingdom Metazoa; phylum Chordata; class Mammalia; order Eulipotyphla; family Talpidae; genus Galemys; species Galemys pyrenaicus. Next base: position 15,986,227 of record JAGFMF010011796.1, read on the forward strand.
GAGTCCTTAGGACATTCATATACTATACTCCTTAACAGTTGACAGATGGAAACACTAGAACAGTCGGTGTCATCTTTGAACTTACTTTCCCTGAGGGCACAAAGCACTCACCACCAGAGGGTCTTTGAATTTGGTCTGCCTTTGTCTGGAATCTTCTCTCCTTACCTCCATCCTATCTAGAAAAGGCTGATTCTTCATCTCATTCAATTAAAATCTCAAGTATTATTCCCTCAGAAGGTCTCCCAGACCTAGACCCCCTCACTAACTTTGTAATCACTATTGTATTAGCTTTTAAAATTTTCTCCATAGTATCTTCTACCATCTGAAATCATCTTTATATTATGTGTTTCCTTACTACTTCCTGTCTTTCTCCTCCTAGTAGAAGATAAGGTACTTAATGACAAGTATCTCGTCTGTTATCTTTACCATCATATTCCCAAACTGAAGAACATAACCCATAAAAATGCTTGAATCAATTTTTAAATATTTTGAATTATAGTTTGATTCCTTTTTCTCCATGTGAGGATAATATGCACAATTTAGAATACTTTGGGCAAGGATAAAAAAATCATGCCCCAACTCTGTGTGTTTTTCCAGTTTGTTCAAGAAGATACAGAAGAAGAAGAAGCAAAAGAAAAGCCCACGTGTACTTCATATTTACTGGTGTGGTAATTTTTTCCAATAGAAAAAGAAAAGACAAAGTTAGTTTAATTGGATCCAGTCTCTTTGAGTATCCTTTCCCTGAAGAAAAGAAAGTGGGAGAAGGGTTCTTGCCAAATGATGATTTAAATTTAGTCAATATTTCTGGGGGTGCCAAGTGAAGAGGTTGCAGAAGTTTATTTATTTTCACTGTTTTGCATTTCCAGCTCAGGCACATGAACTGGCATGGAAGAACTATCAGTTATAAAGGAAAAAGAATACATTTGGTGTCTGCCTCCTTAGTCGGGGAAATAATTGAAAGCATGAATATTGTGCGGTTTCTTTAAAACTTCAAAAGTGTACATAATCATGGAAAGGGGAATGCCATCTGTTTGTTGTTAAGGTCATGTTTTATTTTTCTGCTAATACTCTCAATATATTCAGTAAACTTGGCTTTTTTATAAAGAAAATTAATTATTATTTATGCTAGGTTTAGATTAGTGATGAATTTACTCACTTCCCCCTTTCCATTAGCAGTAGAATGGCGTTACATAATAGATTAGAACCATTTGGTGATTCATCACCGTCACCCGAAATTGCTCATTGGCCAAAATAATCAGTAGAAACAGGACTCAGAAGAGAAAGAATCCATCTTTTGTATAGTTAATAACATGCTGGCAGGTTTGCAGAGTATGGTAACAATAGCATTTGTTCTGCAACGTAGGGAGGGATGCATTGTCAAAGGGGATTTATAGGCCATTTGCTATCAGCACCCATCTGCCTTAGCATCTGTGGAATCCCTGATGTTTAGTGGAGAATGTCTGGAATAGACCATACGCAATTCAGAACTTGAACCTTGGACCCAGAGAGAGATGGAGGTGTGCTCAGTGCCAGAGATGGCAGGGTTGGGGCTGAACCCAGTTCAGAGTCCTAGCCCAGGGCGCTCTTCACTGGCTGTGTCATTTGATGCTAGAATTGAAGCAGCCCATGTATTTTTTTTAAGATTTATTTATTTATACATACAAGAACTGGGGTACAGGCTAGAGTCTTCGGGGGTAGAGGATTCACCAGAAGCAGAGTAGGGAGCAGAACAGGCAGACTGACTGAACTGCTGAGGTTAAAAAATCTTTTTTTCCCTGTGACACTCTTATTGTTGTTTTCCTGACTTCTTTGATTATTCTTTTTCAAATCTGCTATTCTTCTTTCTATTTATTCTTTAAACAGTAGATTTCCATAGGGCTCTGTTCTAAATTCTGTGTTTTATTCTGATGCCGATCGTCCCATACAATTCTACGACTTCTGTTGTTCATAACAGGACTTATTGAGCGAGGGTCCAGGAATAGACATTAGAGGCCTGTGAGTCCCCTAAAATCACCCATAATATTGGTGTGTTTGTACATAGCTTTGGTCAGCTTCAAATTTCTATGATATGGATAATTCACAGGATTTTTTCTCTCTGCTCATGAACCTTGGACACCGGGTCTCACCGCACCAAGGTTCCTCTGCTTGGAGATCTCATGGCTTCCGAAGCTTAAAAGTTACGGTGCTTCCCTTGTACAGTTTCCCACCCCCTGAATACCTTTTCTGCCCCCAGGTTTTGTTCCTTTTTTTGTGTTTCCTGTAACAGTAAGTGGAATCATCGTCACCAGATTTTCAAACTAGATACCAGGGAGCTTTCAGATTCCTCTTTTTTTTTCTCTGCACATCTAACCTAACTCCTATGGGAGTTCTTTCTCCTGAAATCTCTCAAATCTTCCCCCCTCCCCCCATTTCAAGCCACTGCCCCTCCCAGCCCTCACCTTTATTTGATGCTACGGGCTTTTGGCTGATCTTCCTCAAGACTGTCTTCCATCCATTTTCTATATTTAGGCTGGAGTATGTTTTCTAAAATAAAATATGATCACCTATTGCCTGGGTTTAACTCTTGAGTTGAGTTCTGTGAGAACTGAGGTGATTAGTAGTCAGCCTGGTGAGTGGGAGTCATGGTAGAAGAGGAAGGGACTGAGGTAGAGGGAGTGAAGATTTGGAGGAAGATGGAAGAAGAGGGTCAGAAGCAAATTTCAAGGGTTCAACCTGGATTATATAACCTTGCATAAATTGTTCCACACTCTCTCCTGTATCATCACTGGCTTTAATCTCTCGCTCTCATTAGCCAGGTCTTTCCTATAGTACCTTAGACCTGCTCTACTCTCTTCCATCTCTTGTCCTTAAAATTTGTTGTGACCCTCTTCTTCTAACCTTCCTCCAAATCTTTCCCTCCATCTTAGACCCTTCCTCTTCTTCCACCATTAGTCCCAATCACCAGGCTGACTACGAATCATCTTCAGTTCTCATTGCTTTGTGGAGAACTGAATAGGCAAGACTTCCCCTTCAGTGCCTCCACAGCACCTTCCCTTTCATGGAATCCAGGATTTACCACACTCTGGGGATGTGTTTGCCCCTCTCCTGCAAGTAGTGTAAGCCTCGTGAGGGCAAGACTCATACTTGTTTGTGTTCCTGGTATCTAGGATCAGGCTCCCCATGCAGCATGTGCTCTGTTTAATACTTGGGGGGGGATGTGCATCTCTTGAACAGGGAAATGCAGGGAGAGGTCTTGGAGAAAGTCTCACCATTGGAATGATGGTTATCAGGTGACTAGGACTTGAGAGTAGTGCTGAAGAATAATGGAATGTGGTTTAGGCAAGGTGAGAAAGAACAAAGATCAAGGGATGAAAAAAATAGTATTAAAGTCTGGAAAAAGTTCTTGATTCTGAGAAGAAAGATTAAAGAAGTTTTCAGTGACTAGAGTTTGGCTTGTGGGTGGAGTTATGTCCAACACTGTAGACATCAGACAAGAACAGATAGTGAACGACCTTACGTGCTAGGGTGAAGAGGGAGCCCACTGAAAGAGTCTGAGCAGGTGCCTTGGTATTGGTCAGTAGCAGTGTTGGTAAAACTTTAGCTATTTGTACATACCTTTGGGACTTCTGTCTATATCTGGATATTATTTTAACTATATATACTTCATATTTTCTTTAAATGAATTTTCTATTTAAATTACCTTTTTAAAAGGGAATTACATCACAATTGTACATGAGAAACAAATACTGCTTGTCACTAATCGAAATAAACAAAAAATTGAAAAGTGTTGAATTCCATATAGATACTATTTTCTTTCCAAGTTGCTAAGTTTGAGATCTGTTCTCTCTTTGTTATAAAGGGAGATAAACGACTATTAAACAAGATAATAAAGATCTTTAGCAAACCAAATCTTCTCTTTCACATAACCATAACAATAAAAAGAAAATTAAAAAGGGACTATATTTCTCACTATATGATTAGATATTATTTGATTCCCCATGTGGATGCCCCATAAAATCCTCTCCACTTCCATTAGAGTTACTTGCCTTCACTTTGGGCAGTAGTGTTATAAAGGGGACTGCAAACTTTTTGTAAATGCCTTAGCTTTTACTGGCTTCAGTCTCAGTTGCAAATATGTAACTGCTGTTCAGCATGAAAGCAGCCGCAGACAAAACTTAATGGAAGTGGTGTGGCTATGTCTTAATAAAACTTTATTTCTAAAAATAAACAAGTGATTTGACCTATGGGATATAATTTACTGACCTTTGGTCTATTTGAATAGTTCACTAATTTGTGGTATGATAGGGATTACTTTTGTTATGCATTGGATTATGTCTTCCTCTCTTCCAAATATATGTCAGAGTCCTAATTCCCAGGACCTCAGAATGTGACCTTATTTAGAAATGCACTAGTGTTATGGTGATGGGGAATACATGGGGATTACAATTGATGTCAAATATATGTAAATTAAAAAATATTAATGGATGCTATTTAGAAATGGGTCTTTACGGAGGTAATCAAATTAAAATGAGTTCCTAGGGTGAGTTCTAATAGGGTATGACTGATGTCCATATAAAAAGAGGATATTTGAACACAGAAGCAGACACATACAGAAGGAAGGTGAATACCTGTAAGACCCAGAATGCTTGAGACCACCAGACACTAGGGGATAAGTATAGCACAGGTCCTTCCCTGGTGCCCTTGGCGGGGCATGGCCCTGCCCATGTAGAACTCAAGACTCCAGATCTGTGAAACATAATACATTTCTGTTATTGTAAGGCCCCCAGTGTGTGCTAGCTTATGACAGCAGGCCTACAGAATGAATACAAGGCATGTATTTTTTTTAATATAAATTTTGGATCCTCACCTAAGATACTAAATAAGACTATTCATGTGTAGGGACAAGGTATATATTTTAAAATTAAAAATAAAAGCACGATGCATGCCCCAGTTGAGTCTAAGCCCGCAGTTGATTCTGAACCCTGTTCTTCAAGTAGAATATGGAGGCAGAGTTGGAGCACAGGCAGCCTGTGGAAAAAGAACTATAATAATCCACATAGGAGCTGCAGAGTTCTAGATTAAGACTGGGGCAGTTGAAATAGAAAGGAAAATGCTCTGATCAATTTGCTCCTAAGAGGACACACCATAAATGTCTGAGGAATTGGGTTTGGAGGTGAAACAGATGTACTTAACCATCCTCATAGACATTCACTACAGGTAATAAAGCCTAGGCATGAAGTCTGGGTTATAGCCAGGTATTTTAGGGTGTTCCCATATTTTACATGAAGATCAGTGATTGCTCAAAGGGAGAGAGAGTATAGACAGATGGCCAGAGACTATGTTTCAGTGTTAGGTAGTGGAAGTATAATAATGAAGGAGCTAGTAATGAGGGAGACCAAGCAGGGGTGGCCTCAGAAGTGGGATGAGAAATAGATATCAAAGCAAAGTTTGAAGAGTGAAGTGACAGAGTCCAAGCTTACAGTGAGACCAAATGGGAGGAACACAAGGGAACACTGGACTTGGGATTAGTGATCCCTGGGCATTTTGAGAAGTCAGTTTCGGTAGTGCATGGAGCAAAGTCAGATTCGTGAACATTAGAAATTTTGTTATAAAAGGAAAAGTAAAATGCAAGGAAAAAATATTGTCAGGCAGACTGAAATACACCTCTGAGGGGAGAAGTGGGCGAGGCAGGAGACGTCTGCTGCACAGTGTGGGTCCCCTCCTTGGTTGGGGATCAAACTCATGCTGCAGTGGCTGCAGATGCTTCATAGTGCCTTGCTTAACCCCTTGCGCCACCAGGGCGGCCCCCCTCCCTTTCTGTTTGTTAAAATACTCTTGTATTTTATATATCTCCTTATAAGTTTTTCTAACCACTTATAGTTTAGGCAATAATAAGGTAGGGGTTGTTTTTATCTGGAAACATCTTCTAAAAGTTCTTAAGTGTTTATGAATTATAATTTAGTGACACCATTTCTCATATCCATTCCTTTATATCTCTATCAGTATATTTTTCTATCCATAAAATACATATTCCATTTATTTCTAAAGATTGATTTGAGATAGCTGCTATATATTGATTACAAATTGTAGATGTGTAGTTACAAATAATTATATAGATTCCTCAGGACAATCATAAAAGAAAAACTAGGAAATGACTAATCATTGATAAATGATTGTCAAAACAAATTGCTAGAGAAGACACAACTAAACAGTTTTATCTCAAATTGGTCATGAAAATGCATAGCAAGACATTCTTCTTAAAAATCCATCTTTGACAAGGGGGAGAATGACTCAAAGAGGCTTTGCTCTGGGCTATCTGAATGGAGCATCTAATTTTATCAGTTGTGGATCAGACAGAGCCAACTGAAACTTGAGCCAGCTGAGATGAGGTGTCCTATACACTTCCCTGGCTCGATGATGACATCAGTGACTCCTGACTTCAAATGCGTGGGTATGGAAGAAAAGAATTTCGGCTGCCTTTTCTGGCATCTATTCCAGTATTGACAGAAAGCAAAAAAGTTAAAAAAAAAAAAAACTAAGTCTAAAAATATCAGTACAAAATGATAGACTCAAAGAGGACAGAGGATGCAAAGAGTCTGAACAGTAAGAATTCACCAGTGGCCTGCCAGGGAGCATGTGGATTTTAATGCCACTTCAGGGCAATAAAAATGAAATGCCCCACCATCTTAAAGGTTTGGGACTTCTAATAGAATAAGCATTTGATTAATGAAACAACATGTACTATAAAGAACAAGGCATCATAAAAAGCTGGTTTTAACAGCCTAAGTACCTTTTGCAGCTTAAAGTCTTTTATCACCTTGTAAATCACCCCTGGAGAGAAATAACCAAAGTGAGCCAAGGCAGACTTCCATTACCAGCCTGTCCACGTTGGGTCCTTGGCTCTAGTTTCTCAAACATACTGTCTGTGCTAACTCTCTGTGGTACCTTGCCTTTATTATGGGGAACGGACGACTGGTGGCCTTTTACAGGAAATGTCTCAGAACAAGTATGTCCCCTCAGGACATACTTTCCTTTCCCATGATGTCTTTCTTCTGCAGTCAAGCATGCCTCTATTGGTAGAAATTAACTATGAGTACTAGCCAGCTTGTCTCCCACAACCCCCAAGCTTGTAGCTTACAGCAACACACGTTAATCTCTCCCAGATTGTGTGTGGGTTGGCTGCACTGGAGTTAAGATCTGTTCTATGTGCCTTTCATTTCCAGGGCCTTGGTGGAAGAACACTGGCACAGGGGTGTGCTGTTCTCACTGTGCAGGGAAGGAGCTCAGCAGGGTGAGTCAGACGACCCGAATTCCTCTAACTGTGGTTTACTTTGTCCTCTTTACGGTTGGCAAAGACAGTCATATGGCTGATCTCAATGTCAGTGCAGGGAAAGTATATTTACCCACAGCAAATCCTGGCATGGATGAGGAGGGATGTACTTGGGTTAAATCATCCCACTAACCATATTGTGTATGACACACATATGGGTCATGAAGGCACCTAACTAGAGAGCCTTGACTGGAGTTGATGATTTCCAAGGTCAACGTGGATGTTCTAGTCCGAGGAGACTGATGCATGTGATATATGTTAGTAACATGGCAGGGATGGATCCTGACTTCTGTAATTATGTTTACTTGTTTGCAGCCTTGTCCTCAAGCAAATTTTTGACAAAATAGAGACTCTTGAGATAAATATACTAAGAACAGTTCTAAGCAGGCTATCCCTATGATTTTGTGGAATCGTGTAAGGTGGTTGTTGGTAACTTTGTTTTTCATACAAGGGAACAGAAGCTTGGAGCCGAATTGCATGAATGGTCAACTTGCTAGGAAGTCCAGAATTGGGATTTGAACCCATGTATGTCTGACCCTGAGTTAGTATGTCAAATTGGAAAAATGTCTCAGGCTTAAGCTTATATAGACATACGACACACACATATATTTATAGTATGCAAATATAGGGCATATATCAGCATATACATGTTATACGTTAACATGAGTGTAAACGATGAACTTTGTGTAACTGTGAAATGTCAGTGCCAGTTGATTGATGGCAATGATTATGCTGTGGTGCCTGCATGTTGGCAGTGCAGGGAGGCTGAGCATGTCTGGGATAGGTTGTATGGGAACTCTTAGTGCTTTTCACTTGAATTTTTAAGATGTATTTATTTACTTATTTTCCTTTTTTTCTTTCTTTATATATATTTGACATCAATTGTGGTCCCCATGGATCTCCCAACACCATTTCACCAGTGCACCTTCACCTCAGTCCCTTGTGCTCTTTCTGCTCTCATCCCATTCCCTTGCCTCTCCCACAAAGTGTTTCTGATTTGTCCTTGTCTTTTTTTTTATTGTTATTATTCTTTTCCTTGGTCCCTTTTTTATTTGGTTCCCTTATATTCTTCCTAGGAGTAAAAATATCTGGTATTTTTCTTTTGCCTTCTGACTTATTTCGCTGAGCATAATCCCTTCTAGCTCCATCCATGTGTTTTCAGCAATCAAAAAATATGTATTTATTTTTAATTGAGATATAATAAATAACATAATGGTAGTTTCAGATGTAGAACATCATGAATTGTTATTGTATTTATTTACAAAACAATCAGCACAATAAATCTAGTTAATATCTGTCATCAGACACAGTTATAATTATTTTTTCATTGGATAAAAATTGAGATTTACTTTCTTAACTTCCAAATATGCAGTAAACTATTCTTAACTATAGTCACTATGATATACACTACATCATCTCCATAACTTACTTATTTTATACATGGAAATTTGTACCTTTTCACCAATTTTCCCCACAGCCACGTCTTCCCTCCTGACAATCACCAACCTGTTTTCTATCTATGAGGTTGGTTTTTGTTTTCAAGTGAGATTATATGGTATTTTTCTTTCTATGGTTGATTTCATACAGTTAGCATAACGCTCTCAAGGTTCATTCTTATTGTTGCAAATGGCAGGATCTCCTTCATTTTTATGACTGAATGCTATTCCATTGTCTGTATATGCCACAATTATTTTATCTATTGATGAACACACATGCAGTTACCATTTATTGACGATTGTAAATAATACTGCAGTTAGCATGGGAGCATATCTTTTAGAGTTAGTTTTTTTGTCTTTGGATAAATCCCCACAAGTGGAATTGATAGGGACTATGGTAGTAGTATTTTAAATTTTTGAGGGTCATCCATGCTGACTAATGTCTGTATCAGTGCACACTGTGTTTCCCCTTTCTCCACACTGTTGACAGTACTTGTTAACAGTTGCCTTTTTGATAATAGTCTTTCCAATCGGTATGACGTGCTAGTGCATGGTGGTTTTGATTTGTGTTTCTCAGATGATTAATGATATTGGGCATGTTTTCATGTACTTGTTGGCCAGGTGTATGTCTGGAAAATGTCTGTTCATACCCATTTTTAGTTGGATTTTTCTCCTTGCTATTGAATTGTATGATTTTTTAAAAATATATTTTGTATATTCACCCTCTATAAGATGCATGACTGCAAATATTTGGTAGGTTGCCTTTTCATTTTGCTGATGGTTTTCTTTGCTGCACAGAGACTGTGTAGTTGCATGTAGTCCCACTTGTTTAGTTTTGCTTTTGTTGCTTCTGCTTTGGGTGTCATATGCAAAATCCATCACAAAAATCCGTGTGAAGGATCCTATCACTTACGTATGTTTCAAGGTGTTTTATAGTTTTAGGTCTTATCTTCAAGACTTCACACCATTTTGAGTTAATTTTTGTCTCTGGCATAGGAGAGTGGCCCAGTTTCCTTCTCACACATGTGGTTTATCCAGTTTTCCCAGCATATTTATTGCAAACTATCTTTTCCTCTCTGTATTTTCCTGGTTCCTTCCTTTTTCATGCAATCTTATTTTTTTTAAGATTTATTTATTTATACATACAAGAACTGGGGTACAGGCCAGAATTCAGGGTGGTGAGAGGATTCACCAGAGACAGAGTGGGGAGCATAATAGGCAGACTGACTGAAACACACTGCTAAGGGAAGCAGTGGGCGAGGCAGGAGAGGTTTGCCGCGCCATGTGGGTCCCCTCCCTGGCTGGCAGCAGGGATCGAACTCGTGCTGCAGTGGCTGAGGTTTGCTTCATAGTGTGTTGCTTAACCCACTGCGCCACTAGGGAGGCCTGTTTTTCATGCAATCTTGATGCAGAACTAAAACTGGCCTAAAACGTGAAATGTATTCACTGAAATAAATGTAGGAGAATTCTGTTTTTTACAGAGGAAGAAATATTTGCTTAAGGATGCTGTGGCAGTGAATTTGTTGTGAATAAAAAAATAGAAGTAATCTAAGGGATTAGGCATAAGGAATTTATTAAGTAATTTCATACATCTGTAGGCAACCCTAAAATTATTATTTAGGAGAATATTTAATAATATTGAAAGTATGCACAATGAAAAGAGATTTATAAAACAGTATGCACTGTACAACCTCAAATTTGTAAAAGGAAGGCTAGAAAATGAATAGTGAATAATTCTGGGCAATATCTTTAGGTGACCCACATCTACACACCTAACAAATTTGTCAAGTGAACATATTTTGCTTTTAATTTATAAATTGGTACCCTCTTACCAACCTGTAATCCCACCAAATGACCTTGCTAGGTGATCTTGAGCTGGGAAAACCTCATCTTTCTCTGTGCCCAGTGGGTACTGTAGGGAAAACTTTAACAACCATGTCTTCTCTAGGCCCCCATTTGGGATTCAGGGGTAGTGATATAGAAGAGGCAAATGGTCTTGCAGGAATTAGTTTTGCCCTAAAATAGTGCTTATTGCTGGTCTGTTCTTTCTTGCTTAGTTAGATATACTTTATTACTATTATTAGTTTGGCCAAAATACAGCACAACAATTATCACTGTTTTTAAATGTACAGTTCAGAAGTAGTAAATACATGCATTTTGTTGTGCAGTCATCACCTTGTGTTTATGCTGCATCCATAGAAGAAATATAGTTCTCACAGCAAATTAAATGAAAGATATTTTTAATGACACAGTAAGATTATTGTTTCCCATCTCTTAGACACGCAATTTTTAACATTTTAATTTATATCCTCTCACACATGTTTTACCAGCCTGTCCACGTTGGGTGAAACCATCCAATATTTTTCTTCCTACTGACTTATTTCATTGCGCATAATCCATTCCAGCTCCATCCATGTTGCTGTGAATGACATGAGTTTATCTTTTTTGATTGCTGAATAGTATTCCATTGTGTATATAGACCACATCTTCTTGGTCTAGTCACTTACTTTTGGGCATCTGGGTTGTTTTCATACCTTACCTATTGTAAATAGTGCTACAATAAACATAGGGGTGTGGATACCCTTTTGAATTAATGTTTTTGTGTCATTTGGGCAGATTCCTGGGAGTAGAATTGCTGGGTCATATGGCTGCCCTATTTTTAGTGGTTTTAGGAATTTCCAAAAGCTTTCCAGATTGTTGGTTCATTTTGCAGTCCCACCAGCAGCATAGGTGGGAGAAATCCTTTTTTTCCACATCCTCACTAACATTTGTTGTTGCTAGTCTTTTCAATATGTGCCATTCTTGCTGGTGTAAGGTGGTGTCTCATTGTGGTTTTGATTTGTACTTCCCTGATTATAAGGAATGTTGAACATTTTTTTCATACACTTATTGTTCATTTGTATTTCTTCTTTGGAGAAGTATCCTTTTAGCTTTCTGCCCATTTTTTGACTGATTGTTTACTTTGTATTTGTAGAATCATGTGAGTTCTTTGTAGAGCTTTGTGATCAGTCCCAATCAGCAGGGTGTTTCTTTGTTTTGGCTAATGTCTCTTTTGCTGTGCAGAAGCTATTTAGTTTGATATAATCCTACCTGTTTATTTTTCATTTAACTTTCTTTGCTTTGGAAGATGAGGTTTTTTTTTTTTTTTAAATATTTTATTTATTTATTCATACAAGAGCTGGGACATAGGCCAGAGGTGTGGGGATAAGAGGATTAGCCAGAGGTGTGGGGGTGGTAAGATTCACCAGAAACAGAGCAGGGAGCAGAACAGATAGATCGACTGAAACACACTGCTGAGAGGAGCAGCGAGTGAGGCAGGAGAGGTCTGCTGCGCCATGTGGGTCACCTCCCTGGCCAGGGATCGAACTCATCTGCAGTTGCTTTGGAAGCCCCACAGTGTGGCACTTAACCGTTTCACCACCAGAGGCCCTGGAGGATGAGTTTTTAAAGGTGTAACTGAGATGTATGTCATGTAGTGTTTTACCTAAGTTTTCTCTCTGTATTTTATGGCTTCAGGTCTTATGTTCAATTCTTTTATCCATTTTGAGTTGATTTTTTTGTTCTTGGTGTGAGGTAGTAGTCTAATTTCATTCTTTTGCATGTGGTGGTCCAGTTTTCCCAGCATCATTTATTGAACAAACTATCCTTGTTCCATTGTATATATATTCTTTGCTCCTTTGTCAAAGATTAGTTGTCCATGTGTGGCTTTATTTCTGGGCTTTGAATTTGAGTCCATTGGTCTGTGTCCCTATTTTTGTTCCAGAACTCTACTGTTTTAATTATTATGGTTTTGTAGTATAGCTTGAGGTCTGGGTGTGTAGAACTTCATTTTCCTTCTTAGCCAGGACAGCTTTGGCTCTTTGAGGTTTTCTCATGGCTCCATAAGAATTTCATCAGTATTTGTTATATTTCTTTAAAGAATGTCATTGAGATTTTTATGGGTATTACACTGAATCTGTAAATTGCTTTTGATAGGATGGCTATTTTAATAATGTTAATTCTTCCAGTCCATGAGCAGGGGGTGCCTGTCTATTTCTTTGTGTCTTCTTTTATTTCTTTTAACAATGTTTTACAATTTTTGTGTATAGATCACTCACCTCCTTGGTTGAGTTTATTCCTAGGTATTGGACTTTGTTTCAGTTGTAATTGGATGGTTTTCTTAATTTCTTCTTCATAGTGATTTGTTTGCACATTATATGTGCATTTTGATTTTATGTCCTTTTACTTTACTAAACTGGTTTATTATTTTGATTAGTTTTTCTATGGCGTTTTTAGGGTTTTCTATATATATTATTATATTACCTGTAAATAGGGATCGTTATACTTCTTTTTCCACTATTTGAGTTCCTTGTATAGCTTTCTCTTGTCTTACTGCTCTGGCCAGGACTTCCAGTATTATATTGAAAAGCAGTGATGAGAGTGGACATCGTTGTCTTGTTTCTGATCTTGAAGGCTTTCATCTTTTCAATGCTGAAATATAATTTTATTGTCTCTAGCCCCATGTTTCATTTTTAAAAAATCTGATATAAGACAACAGTACATAATTCTGTATTAGGGTGCTGGTACTGAACACAATACTTGTAACTGCTTTTATGTGGAAAGGGTCTTTCAAAAACTCTAAGAAAAACACTGATTTTGGGATTTGATAACTAATGTGTTCATCAAAAACATGTTAATAAAGAGGAAAAAAATAAACTAGAACAACAATCATAACTACAAAATCCCAAACAATATGTCTCATTTGTTGTGAGAAATGGGAGCATCTTTCTTTACAGTTTTCCTCAAGAAAGGACAGACCATAAAAGAACTATCACCACAACTCTTTGTAAATGGTAAAAATTTCTTCAGCAGGAAAACAGAGCCTGAGGCTCTGTTATAATACTTGCACTTAAAATAACTAGCATTTGTCGAGTGTACACTTTGTACATGAGCATTTTCCTACCCAAAGCATGTTTTGTAGTTATTTTGTAACAATTATCTTCTCTATTTTATTGACCTAATTAAAAAAAATTTATGCATTTAAGAACTGGGGTATAGGTCAGAGGTGTGGGGGGGGGTGGTGGTGAGAGAATTCACCAGAGACAGAGTGGGAGCAGAATGGGCAGATTGACTGAAACACACTGCTGAGGGGATCAGTGGGCAAGGCAGGAGAGGTCTGCTGTGCCATGTGGGTCCCCTCCCTGGCCAGGGGATCTAATTTGTGCTGCAGTGGCTGCAGGTTCTTCATAGTGCAGTGCTTAACCCCTTGTGTCATCAGGGAGGCCCCTATTGACCTAATTTTTTAAATTAAATTTGAAAACATTGTTTTTCCATTTTCCTATTGAAAGAGTAATTTGCCTTTTAATGTAATCTGTTGGGTACTTTTTTAGACCCATGACCTATATATATGTGTGTGTGTGTGTGTGTGTGTATAGGCTTTATTATTGTGACTTTTTCTTATATGAGATGATAATATTAAGTTCATTTTTATCTCAGAAATCAAATTACTTTCAGTAAGCAATTTGGGCACCAGTAGAGTGAAACAAGAATTTACCTTAAAAAATGTAGTCTAGGATCTCCTTGGTGGTGCAGGGATTAAAGACACAGCACTATCAAGTTATCACCAGCACTGCAACATGCATTTGATCCTTCTCCAGGGAATCGAACCACATGGTGCAGTAGATCTCACCAGCTTCTTTCCTCAGCACTGTATTTCAGTAGATCCACCTGTCCTGCTCCCCACTCTGTCTCTGGTGAATCCTCTCACTCCTCCCCGCCACACCTCTGGCCTGTACCCCATTCTTGTATGCATAAATAAATCTTTAAAAAAATAAATGTAGTCCATTGAGTATGTGTGTGTGTGTATACATGATTTATATATCTCACAATTTCTTTATCCCAGTTGTCTTTTGATGGCATTGAAGTTAATTCCATGTCTTGGCTATTGGAAATAATGCATCATCAATGATCATAGGGTTGCTTAAGTCTTTTTGTATTTTTTGGGTAAATACCTAGGATTAGTATTGTTAGCTCATGTAGTATTTTCATTGTTATGTTGTTAAGTAATTTCCATATAGATTCTACCAATTTGTACTGCCACCAACAGTGAATGAGTGTTCCTTTTTCCCACACCACATTGTCATCAACATTTGTTGCTTCCAGTCTTTTTGATATCAGCTATTCTCACAGGGGTGATGTGACATCTCATTGTTTGCAATGAGAGTTTTTGTTTGCAATTTTCTTATAATGTGGTAGAGTGCTTTTTCATGTGCCTGTGGGGCAATAAGTATCTACTACTATTTACATCTGTTGCACATTTTTAATTGCTTTTTTTTGGGTCTAGGTTGTCCAATTTGTTTGTATATAAATAGCATAGTAGTCTCTAATGATCCTTTGTATTTCTGCACTATCTACTACAATTTCACCTTTTTCATTTCTTATTCTTTTTAATATGGTTTTCTCTTTTTCTTGGTGAACTTAGCTAAGGGTTTTGTGTATTCGTTCAAAGAACCAGCTCTTGGTTTTATTGATATTTTGTATTGGATTTTAGTTTATATTTAATTTGTCATTTTTGTTCCTTTCTTCTGATTTTTGGTTTCATTTTTTTTTCTCGTTCCTTCAGATGTAAAGTTAGATTATGTGAGACTTTTCTTGTTTATTGGGTCTGTATTGCTATGTAATTCACACTTAATACCACCTTTACTGCACCCATGTGGTCTCTTAGCTTATCTTTTCATTTTCATTGGATTCAGTTACATTATCTTTTTCCATGTTGCATTCTGGGGTTGACCCTTCTTTTCCATGGATGTTGCTATTGCTTCCCAGTAGGTGGCGCTGTGGCTTAATCTTGGGATCCTCTTATGAGGACTGGGAGGAGAGTCTGTGGGAGAGGAGGCGCTCAGTTGCCTTGAGTTTGCAGGTTTTTTTGTGGTGGAAATCATGTAGGGCTGGGAAGTTGGTGTCATTGCTTCTCTCTTTGCAACTGGATCAAATTTCACTCTGTACCTATAACCTGTTTCCTAGGTCCCTTCTCAAGTGTTGTAGGACTCAAATGTTTAAAAACATTTCTCAGAACTCAGTCTCAGGGCCAAGGTGGTCTTGTTGCTATTCTGCCACCGCCCATGCTGTAACCAGCCCAGCCCTCAGGTGTCCATTGTCGGGCTCAGGAAGCAGTGTGTTATTCGATCTTACTGCAAAGGTCCCCTGTGCTAGTTTGGGCGCATCAGAAATTGTGCCCTTCCCAAGTTAGTCTGTCTGTCTACCAGGAATGATGCCATGTCTATGCTTCCCTCCCCCATGCTTCCCTCCCTGCCCCCAAACCTTGGTCAGTGGCAAAGTACCCACCCCAAGGAGGGAAAGGTGTGGCTTGGTCCAGCAGTGCTGGCAATGAGCTGGTGAGGTATATATACATACGGGTGTTGGCCGTTTCTCAGAGGTATTTGAAGGAGAGGCTTGCTGGCAGAGAGCTATTCTGCTGTTTCTTGATTCTGACCCCTCCCCCCAATAGTGCATTTTTATTACTCTTTTGCAACAAAGTTGAATACATATCAGAAACTTTTAGTCAGATAATCCTAAAACACTTGTGAATAAGAATTGCCTTTAATTTACAGGTGTGGTATCAGCAGTTTGGAGAGATGAGATGCTTTGTTGAAAGTCATATAATAGTGTTGTTTCATTGACTTGAGTTTTAGCATATATCGATTAATATTTACTAGGAGGTCATATGAAGGAGAAACTTTGAACATTTTTTAAAAAAAATCACTGCTTTCTAATATTCACCCTTATTGAAAATACCTTTCTTTGGAGAATCTGCATTAATTTTCTTGGGAATGAATCTGCAGATCTTCAGAGTTAATGTTCTGTAGAGGTGTTAACTGCAGCATGTTCTAACCTTCCACAACTAACCCTTCTACAGGTAAATGGGTGCTAAGAAAGAACAAGCATTATTTTCCAGGGAAGGTGAGAGGATCTGTTTCTCGTGTCTAAAGTAAAATGAATTTTATTAGTAACTGTATTCAGAGTACGAGGAATAGCATAAAAAGAAAATAGCTTCATTTGCTGTGGAATAATGGTCCTTCACTAATCCATGCGGTCCCAATTCTAACTGATAGTGTCCCATAAAATCAATGTGCAATATCACTAGCCTTGTCACTCTTTAAACTTTAAGGAAAATGAAAATCATGACTCCATCCCTCATCATGTTTCACATTTTTCTTGTCTTTGATAATAAAAAACTCTTCAACTTCAAAAAAAAAAAAAAAGTCGAGAGTGAGTCACAGAAATCACTGAGTATTTTTCAGCAATCTGGTTTCATCCTCTCAGTAGCAACCCATGAATGATGTGAATGTCTCATCTATAATGCCCTCTTTTTTCCTGTTATGTAAACATTCCAAAAGGGAAACAACATTAAAAGTTGAACCCAGGAAAGATGCCTCGTTATGAATTATGATTTAGCGGCAAAGTCACTGCAGGAGAAAGAGAACCTGTCTTTCTTACCCTGATGGTACTTGCGATAAAATACAGGAGGATGTGACACCGCTCTTCTTGATAAATTGAACACTAGAAAAGCCATGAATGTGAAATTATCTAGCACATGATAAATCTGCTGTAATAAATAAAAATCAAATAGTCAGAAGAAGTAGGAGCTGCATGAAGTAAACTTTCCTTCAAACGCTGCCTCTCTAACTTTTGGCAGGATTCCTGATTCTCTGATGACTGTATAATTAGGTTTTTTAGTTTATGATTTACACTGCAGGAACCTTTGCCTAGAAACAAAGAGTCAGAGAGCATGCATCTTTCACCTTTAAAAAAATGCCCAGAGGATTTGTCAAAATAAATGTGCAGTTATTTGAAAATTTGTTGTTACCCTCAAATTAACAAGGTGGCCTGTTCTTACAATCGACTTTCTGAGATTGTTACGTCTTACATGCTGGCACAAGATAAGTCTTAAATATGCTTTCTATTTGCCTCTGCAAAATTTTTCTTTGACCTCCAGGCAGAAACAAATACCATACTTAAAATGATGTACAAAATTCTAAAAAGCTTCGTCAGGAAACCCCAATTTTTCCTTTTGTAATTATGGTTAAGAAATATTGAATACCTCTAAGAATAACAAGTTATTAATGTGTTTATGACAACAAATTGAGAATTTATATTCATTTTACTTAATTATACTAATTTTTGAACAAACTCCAGGATTCAGAACTTTGTTCATAATATTTTCTTACTGTTGAAAGGTAATTTGTGAATTAAATTGAGTGGGAGTTAAGTAATGTTCTATTTTGTTATAAAGGAACTTTAAATGGATAGATGAGTACCTCATTGTTTTTATCACATTTATCTTTGCCTTCCCAAAGATTTGGTTAGTAAGAATGACTAAGCTTGCAGATAAAGCACACCTCTAAGAGAAGAATCAGAAAAATGTAGCAAATAAATAGGAGAACTAAAGCACTGGTATGATATTAGAGGTAAATGGTTTATATTTGTTTAAAATCTTACCCTGTATCATATTATTCCATGCAGTTACCAAAAAAAAAAAGGGGGGGGCTTTTTTTTTGGTATCTTGATAAATTCCAAATGCCTTTGTATGGGTATTTTTTACTCTCTTTTCATTTTCCATTGATTTTAGTCTTTGGTCATAAACAACAGCAGAAATGAACACGTGTAGTCATTTATTTCCATTCCTTTTTCTCACCCGTGCTGAACCCAAACCTATAGACCATGTTTATTTCTTCAGTTGTGAAATATGACATAGTGAAAAATATAAAGAAGTGGATTTCCTTTGACTTTAGAGAAACAGATATGAGTCCTGGAATTAGAAGAAAAGGAATATTTCTTTGCCCTCATCCCTAAGACTTGAAAAGTTCTCTGGCTGGGGGTAGCGTGGGTTACTATTAAAATGGTGATTCCATGGTGTGAAAGTCTACTCTCTCTCTCCCAGGCATAGCCCTGGTTTATCTTCAAATCCTGAAAAAACTTTATGAGACCAAAGCAGAAATAACCTATGACTGGAAAGAGCCATGATGAGGTAATGGAGAGGAAGTGGACTGAAGAATGAGTCTGGGGAGGTGATATTAGAGATAATCATGAAGTTTCCCCTGGTACAGAAATGTAAGCTCAGATCTTTTGTTTCCAGTTATGATACTGAAATTGTCGAAAAATTTATTGACTAGAAAGAGAAACATGACAGGAACACGTGACCGGTAGTGACAAGCATGTATGGATGGAGATGGAATTTTCTAACAAGATGTCAAATATCTCATCTGCTGCTGGACTGGACAGGTGATATCTAGGACCATGTGAATCCCCCATATGCTGATTCCCTGGTACTTAGATATGATTTATAGAAAAGAAAGAGAAGCAAATTGACCGACATTAATTTTTCCCCATTCCAATGAAGGTAGAAGCTTAAAAAAAACCAACTTAAAAGTAACTCTTTCTTATACTAGTTTTCAGACTGAGACTTATATTCCCTACATTTATTGTAACTTCCAATAAAGAACCTAATTCCTTGGTGTCTATTTGTACCCATATCTGATTGCTCCAATGGGAGGCTGCAAGGAACATTGGAAAGAGGTTAGATAAGCCAAGCAGGAAATAATGTTTAGTCACCGTTTTGCTATTTTTCCTTTCCTGGTCTAAGTTTTCTCATGTGCAAAAGAACTTCTATGGGCTGATCTCTCTTACAACACTTCCAGCTCGGGGATGGGATGCTGAGTTGTGCCGTCCTATTTGCTAAATTGTTGGTTAGTGCTGCTAGATTAGATGTTGCATAGAAAGCACTTATCTAGGAGCTTGGCACTTAGATAGTCAATAAATATTAATTTCTGTCACCCTCCCTGCTCAATAGCATTATCTAATGACTGCTTTCAAAGTTAAAGGTGTGATTCTTAAGATATAATTAACACGAAGGGCCATTATTTTCTTCTTTCTCTAGGTTTCAAGTGCAGGGCCTGTTCTGAGGAAACCACAAGGGATTGATTTGTCAGCATATTTGTTTCCAAGGACTCTTCTGCATTTTTTCATTTGTGGTTGAAAGACCTCTGAGTCGTGAATGGGAGAGTTGGGTCAAGCATTTGGAAGTGGCTAGGAAGGTCTGCTTTCTCACTGGTGAGATAAGAATCGAAGATTAATGGTACATTCCCGGTGGCAGTTGGTTGACCTTAATTTGTGACCAGACTGAGGCAGGTCTTTTTGCAGTCCAGAACTTTTGTGACCATTCCGGCTTTATGCTTCTAGTGTGTTCTTATTTGAGACTCCAGACCATTGGGTCAGTGTACCCTTCCAACAGGACTTATGAAACAGTGGAAATTGTGTTCCTGGTGAGTTCACAGAGCTTTAAGGAAATGCCATTGAAGGTCTGAGAGTCCCTCTAAATTAGTGTTTGCAGGGGCTATTTGTTAGGTGGTATGTCAACAAGAGACGTTGGATTTTTACTTCTGTTTTAAATTCCATGATTTTCCTTCTGGGGTGCCACTCTTGTTGTGTGAGCCTTTCCCTTCATTCAGTGACTCCCTAAGAAGACACCATTTTCAATGTGATGTACTTTTTCTACAGCTGGTTGAGGGGAAGCAATTTTTTCAGTGGTTGCACTGCCTCTTGTCATTTTCCTTACTCCGTGACCCTTCCCCTGGCTCTGAAGGCAACAGCCTTTTCATTGGCTTCTTCATCACCCCATTCTCAACCCATACTGGTCTTTCACTCACTTATAAAGTCCTGCTAAGGTGCCTGGGCCAGAGTGGGTATGGGCTGGCAAAGAAGGTGTTTTGGTTTGAGTCTTTTCTGCCTCAAAATTCCTACACTTGGAACCTTAGCTGGTTTTTCTCAAAATAGTCTGCCAATTAACTGGATCATAACTAATCTGGATGCCTATTTTTTTTTTTTAAAAAGATTTATTTATTTATACACACAAGAGCTGGGATACAGGCCAGAGTCCAGGGCGGTGAGAGGATTCACCAGAGACAGAGTGGGGAGCAGAACAGACAGACTGACTGAAACACACTGTTGAGGGGAGCAGGGGGCAAGACAGGAGAGGTATGCTTCGCCATGTGGGTCCCCTCCCTGGCTGGCAGCAGGGATCGAACTCGTGCTGCAGTGACTGCAGTTTGCTTCATAGTGCATTGCTTAACCCACTGCGCCACAGCCACCAGGGAGGCCCCTCTGGGTGCCTATTAAATATAAATCTGAAGGCTCCCTCTCCAGATCTGTAGATTCAGAGTTATTGTTGGGATTCTCCAGAATCTGCACTTCAACAAGCACCCTGATGCTTCATTTGCACATTAAAGTTTAAGAGATACCACCTACCTGTCTTCATCCCCTTCTACTTTGAAATTTTACTGCTGGAAGGTACCTTACCTTAGTCATGCTTCTCTTTACAGGATAAGTTTTGACTTTTTTCATCGCCGGAGTAGGTAGCAATGATCTGCAGAGTATTTCACATGCCTCACTGCATAGGCCCACACGAGCAAGTAAGCGCATTGTGGTAATTTTCTCTTGTATGCCGAGCCCACAGCCTGAATATGGCTTATCAGAGTGTGAAGTTTCTTGCACTTCCTAACAAAGCACATACAAATGCCCCACCAGCATGTGACCTGTGTGGCCACAGCATCTCCTGTGCATTTCTGCTGTGACTTGCTAACAAACAGTCAACAGCCTGTATGGGGAAGTGGTTGTCACCAAGTATTGGGAGAAAAGCACACTTGGGAGCAACACAAACTTGGACCTTTTTGAGGTGGACTGTTCTGTGATGCGCATCAGTCAGGCTGCCTGGGAGACTTGCTCAGTCCTTCTCACTGACTAGCTGACTTGCTCCATCTACTCTGTTCTCTCCTAGCATTTCCCAGTCACTCCCGTGACCTGAAATTGCACTCGGTAAATTCCAATGTCATTGTTGTTTGTAGTTGCTGGCCCACTCCCCATGCAGCGGTTACTTAGTTTTCTGTTATTGCTTGTCCTTGGTACATGTCTCAGCCAGTGAGGCATCTCTGGCTCTGAGCTGGCCGATTAGAATTTTACAATTAGTGGGAATAACTCTTTATCCCTTCAGTCCATGGGTGCCTGTTGGCTGTCTGGTAAAGAACAGTCTCAAAAAAACACAAAACCCAAAAACATTGTAAAAAGCATAAACTACTGTACAGATGATTATAGAGGAAATAAATTATGTTCAAATATATTTCTCAAGACATTTTAAATGAGAATATTGTGATAAAATAATATGTATGGCTTTTTACTTATGCATTAAATAGCAAGAAATAACTGCAAGTTTGATGATTACTATAAATTTGAAGCGCCGGTAATCCTAAATGATATTTTGAGAAAACTGTAGCAACTGTACTGGAATGTAAAAATAGTTATAATTTATGTTAGAGCCATATCACGAGTATTACTGCTATTATTGTGGTTTATCACTTAAATTCATAGGAGGGAACTGCTATACATTTTAAATTAGAGAAAATAAAGATTCATTTCTCCAGTTAAGCTTAAGTTCCTTCAAAATGAATTTTAAATATCTTCAATCTAATTTAATATCCCAATTTTACCAGAAAACAAAGACCCTGAGATGTGAAATGAATTACCAAGATCATAGTCATTGTTGATTACGTAAGATTCAATCTTGGATCCCCTAATCCATTTCTCTTTTTGCTGTGTTCCACTGCTTCTGCTTACTGAATTACAAGATGGCCTTTATTGGTGATTCTGCTTCATGTTTCTCCCATGGTACTGTTTTCTTTGTGTTATATTTGATTCTGGCAATTTCATACAGTTCTCTTACTTAGTGGTACGTAGATTTTGTCTAAGTATTGACATTGTGGATGCCAAACTCAGAATTTTCATCCCTTGGATATAATGTCAAATTATATCCCTATTTTTTATTCCCTATCTTTTTAATCAATCAAAGAATTGTACTAATATTTAAAGGGAAGTAAGAAATAATAACTAGTTGCCACAAATAGTGTTCTTCTTTACAACATTGTTGATTTGGAGTTTACAACATCGTACCTTATAATTTGAATAAAATATGAAACCAGGAAATAGTTACAATTCCTATGATGAAAGGAACCATTTGTCTTATCTGAGTTAGTCATTGGGAGACTAGAAATAAGTAGAATACAGTTTTGTATAAGGGATCTACATAGATACAGTTTTTCCTGGAGGCAGTGACCAGCCATATCTTGTATTACATTTTATGCATTTAGATTCTAGCCCATTACTTCACTGTTTTTAAAATGTATAGATTGGATTCAAAGGTAATATTATATCAACCTTTAGATGTTGTGCTGTTATTTAATTTTTCTTAAATATACCATTAGTTCCTTAACTGGACAACATGCTTTTTGAGGGTAAGGAGCTGGTATTATTTATTTTATTTCATTGCATCTTTCATAGCCCTTAGTACTTAGCCACAATTATATGTACATAGTGTAATGGAGAGAACATCAGCTTTTTACCCAGAGAGATAATAGAGTAGGAATATAATTTCACTTCTTTCTTTGGCCTAGTTTTAAGACATTTATGCCCCCATTTCTTTACCTAATAATAAGACCTATATGCAGAGAGATGTTTAGTGCAATGATTCTATGCCAAGATAGTTAGGCCAGCATCTTTTTTTTTTATTCCCCTTTCGTCCTCCTCTTCTGCTGGTGTTTCTCATTTGCTAGCATCCAGTGTCTCTTAGCTCTCTTGTCCTCTTTCTTCTAGAAAGCATGGAAAATTCACACTCAATAAGGGGCAGTTTGTAGAGTGAGCAGCAACACATTCTCCCATCCATTCTCGTGACGGCTAATTGTGGCTGTGTGTGTCTCTTTGCCATCTTCTTTCAAGGAATTGATCCCATTGATGGGGGCCGTGTTTCTCTCTGTTTTTACAGCCCTGTTTACTCGTCAGTGATATTATTTATCATGCCTTCAAAGGGCTAAGAAGAGAAACCATTTTGAAAGGAGGGGAATTCTGTTGGTGTTTTAGGAAGTTAACATGTAACACTCATTTTTTCCCTTCAGCAGTTCACAATATATTGAGAAGCCCCAGAATACAGATGCATGGAAAACAGAATCTGTGCCATATTTTAGACATTGTAATCATGTTGGGAAATGACTTTACCTCTGTGGTATAAATACTTTCCCTAAACTCAACTCTGCTTCTACAAACAGAACAAAACCAACACAAAACGGGAGATTCCTCAGGCTTGTGTGTGGAGTCTACCTTGATGTGTCCTCTCTCTAGGCTGCCACACTGAGGAAAAGGGAGAGCAGGTTGCTCTGCTGAGCATGCTCAGTTTCTTCTTCGAAACTTGTTGGTGAGATCAGCTACTCCTTGTCTCAGGAAGGAATACATGAAAGAGGTGAAGAAGGGCTGTGTGTTACTTGGACCAAATTGTGCACAAAATGTGATCCCTGGACGGGAAACATCAGTAGCTCCTGGGGATTATGAAAATGCAGGGTCCAGGACCACATCCAGACCCTCTAGCTGCTGTGTCGGCCCAGCAATATGTATGTGACACCAGCTCTGAGGGGATGCTGCCGCAGGCTGTCTTTGCATCTGCCGTTCTCACTTGGTGCTCCTCCGCTCTGGTGGCACCTTCTGGTCACTTGAGAAGACTTAAAGACTCAGCCATGTTTTGGCCAGACATACAAAAAAGCTTTATGAATTAGTATCCCTTATGGTAGGGCCTTGGTAAGTCTTGAAAGCTGTCGGGACTATGTCCCCGTAGAAGGAGGAGTCCCTGCAAACCAAGAGCAAAGGCTGGTTGTGACTTTGCACTCTCAGTCATGCCACTTGGGTGTTTTCTTTCCTTCCGTCTCAGAGTTGGTGTTGCAAACACCATGAAGTCACCTGAGACGTAGCTATTGACCACTACTTGAGATCCAGTGACTGAGAGCCTGGTGGGATGGGGTTGGGGGTGCCTCAGACACATGAGACAGGCTGTGTTGCACTGGTACCTGGCTAAACACCACTGACACCTCTAAACTGGCCACTGAGGGTATAATGCTTTGTTTTAAGACAACAAACTCTAGTATTGGCAGAGACTAAGTAATATATTTTTAAGATGACTATTTTTTATATCTTTGAAAGGAAACAGACTGGAGACTTACAATTATGCTGTAGGGGGCCATTAAAAATGTGAAAAAGAAGTGAAACTTTCAAGTTTACAAACTTAAACCATGTTTGGAAGAACAAAAATTCTTGTTGGAATGGTTCCTGTGGGCAGTGACCAAGCATCTCTGAGGGTAACGAAGCCGACTTTATGGAGCACTGTTTTTATGTGTTGCTCTATGTTCTGAGTTCACGGGCAGTTTGCCTTCCACAAAATCGTGTTGCAAATCCATCCAATGCATTACTTCACGTAGAATGATTAGGAAGTGAGGTCATATGAGCCAAATAAACAGCTCTGTACCTCCCACCACTGTTCTGGAGACCCACCAAGCAGCTTGTCTGCTTTCTGCATGGCGGCTGCCTTGGAAAAGTCTGTCCCATAGAAATCTGTGAGCTAACAGTGTGAGTCTCTGTGTCATTAAACATCTCCAGTAGCCACATTAAAAAGTGAAAAGAAAATGTTCAATTAATTCTTATAATACACTTAATTAACCCAGTGCACTGAACAGATTTTTTTTTTGTTTCAACAAGTAAACATGATCCATTTTTATACTAAAATCAATATAAACTAATAAGTTATTTAAAAAAATTACCAAGGTTTTGCAATCCAGTTTGCATTTTTCACATGCAGGGCAGTTTGTATTGGACACGTTTCAGGTATTCTGTCGCCTTTGTAGGCTCCCGGCTCTGTAATGAACGGGGAATTCTAGAGTGTGGTTCAGGCACCAGGTTTGCCACTCATCTTTCTTACTGTTTGTGCCTCTAAAATTAATAGCATTTCAAACTTGGTTTCTCAAAAGTAGCTTAGTGTTTTCCCTTGCTATTTTCTATTTACAGTTAGGAGTATATCACCGAGACTTATTTTGCTTAAAGTTAAGGAAATCTTAAAAAAAAAAAATTCTGTTTTCCTTTTGTGTTTTTCATTGATTTCAAAAAGTAACATTTCTTTCACTATAACTTCATTGGAACTTGTTTTCAAAAAGCCTTTGAGCCTCCAGTTAGACAAAGTTGAGATTGCTGGGAAATGCTACCTTGCTTGAGAGGAATGTGGGCTGATTCTTGAATCCATCTAAAAAGTTGACAAGAAGTACTCTAAAAATTATACTAGAAGATTGGACTGACATCTGATTTTCCAAGTAGAGATGCATTGTGAGTGGACAGTTTTTAACCATTATTTCCTGGGTCAAAGTTCTATCTCTTGGGTCAATTGATATAAATTTACTATTAAGACTATTGCCTTACCTGCCAAAGATCACAGCATAAACTGGGACTGCGGTGGTTAGGAGTGCAGCTGCCAGCATATTATTTGCGGTATTACAGAAATAAAGGTCCAGTAATTGCTCACTGATGGATTTGTGTGTTACAGACTTTTGTGTAGAAATAGATAAATGCCTTGGTAGCACAAAGCGCTCACCTCAGCACTGGGGATATCCAACTGGTATGCTCCGTTAAATTTTCACTTTCATGTTGACAGTTGACCACGGTCCTGTCTTGTGTTTTTCTCAGTGCCAGTGTACTGGGTTGTGCGAGAAGAGTAAGCAACTTACTGTATGTCATGCATTCTAAGCTGCACAGGTTCTTGGGGGTCACATTTTAGTTTTCTGAAAGTAGGATGTCCTTTCTCTCAAAGTGTATACAGAGAGGATTAGTCCATGTGTGTGAAATTAAAAACATACTCCAGTTACTTCTTAGAATCTATTAATGAAAAAATCAGTATCTATATTTACGTGGAAGGAGGAAAAGTTATGTTTTGAAAGGTGATGTTACTGAGTTATATTTTCACAGGATATTTTTTCAATGCCAGTTACTGTGTTTTTGTCTACCTGATTCAACTACAGTAGTTGAATAGTGAACAACTCTGATTTTTCATGATTTAAAGTACCTTAGTTTTAGACATGACCACAATTTCCTTGTGTCTGGAGTTATAGTTGCATTGTTCTTTTTATTATATAAGTAAAAACTTAGGAAATTGTGACTGCATTCTTTAGGACTATTCATGGGGGGATATTTGCTATATATAAATGCAATTATTAGTTCCTTTACTGGATTTGGAATTCTGTGTGGATAGGGACTGCATTTTTATTTTTTTCTGTAGTGATTGATATTACGTATATGTACAGTGATTCAGTACATTAGTGGATTATAGACACTTGAAAGCAGTGGCAAACACACACTGCTATGTTTGTTGAAAGAAATATTAAATGTCACACCTAAACATTATTGGGGAGTAGGACTAGGTTCATAATTATTAAGAATTTCAATACAGTGACAAGCAGAGCATTAAACTAAGCACTGGACTCTGTAGACTATACTTATCACAGACTTATGAAGCCAACCCTATTAAGGCCTAATTAATTGGAAGTCAAACTCAATTTTAAGTGCAAAGACAAACACAAAACAAAACAAACCATGAGACAGGTTTTCACATTATCAAGGATAGAAGAATCTATCTAGTATTTCTTTCAAAGAATAATATCGTGTTTTAAAAAAATGATTACTATTTATTATATATCATTGGTCTAATTAAATTTCCTATATTTAATTCTATAGTTAGTAGTTGAAGTCTTATATTTTAAAAAATGTGGCTATAGTAATGGCAGTTTTATAAGTTTTATAGTTGGAGAAATATGTCACTGCTGATTGAATATGCCACGGATATTTGAGCATCTTGAATTGGTCACATTACTTTTATACTTCCGTTTTGTATCCTATCAAAACGAGTGTAAAAACTTAAAAGCCTTAAGCTTAAATTGAATACCGTGGCTAAGACTACTAACTAGGATAAATGAAACTAGGTTCCTTGAAATATTTCATATGAAGGATATTTGCTTTGGGGAGCTGAATTCTTTTATAAGACACGTCTTTTCTTTGTTTGATTTGTTTGGTTCAAGAACAGCATTCATATTATGGATTAATATGGCATAAAATTTTGATTCAAGATCTCTGTAAGCCAAAATAAGACTAAGACGATCTACAAAACTGTCAAGATACATTTTGCCTGTCCTCCTTCCATTTATTTTTCTTCAAAGGATTGAAATGCAATTGGGCTTGTGAAAATCACATTAAAATTGAAAGACTGTAGGATGTTTCACCTGGGGTGCTTGTTAAAAATTGCAATTTCTGGGCTCTCATTCCAGATCTGTTTAGTGAGATTGTAAGCAGGTGCCTAGAATCTGCATTTTTTACATTTTCCAGATGTTTTATTTTGAAGTTTGAAACTCACTGTCCTTGAGTTTTAACTGCCATTAAATAGAAATTTTAATAACTGCGGCCATAATTTCATCATATGACTGATAAACAGACACTGCTTCTAATAAAGAATCACTAAAACACGTAACTATATGAGATAAAATATACAGATATGTTGACTTGCTGAGAAAAGAAAAGTCAGACTCCTGATTGAGTCATGTTGGAAGTGCAGCTGTGAAATTTGGTGATTTTGGAGCTGAATCTAAATGCCAGGCAAAATGTGTGTCTGTGTTCTTTCTCCACCCCTCCCCTCTGACACCTCTTCACTGTCTTGCGGCTAATCTTTATGCAGGAACAGCTTATCTCGGCTCCCTGAATTTCTATGAAAAGACATTGGTTACAAAGTCAAGAGCTGCAGACTTCTCCTGTCTTCTCTTCCATACAGTGACATAGAGCTGTATCAGGCAGAGCTTGCCACTGCTTTAATTTTATCTTCCTGAACAGGATTAAAAATACTGTTCTCACCCCACTTAGAATGTTGCTGCTAAGTTTCAATATGTCAAAGGCTTTTTCATTTTCTCAGTGCCCATGCCGGCTAAGATGCTAAGTGACAGTGCTCCAGTATTTGCATTCTCGTCCTTAGCTTGCACATTTTTCAACTATGTCAGAACAGAGGTGCTTTGAAGGAAAACTCACAAAGAATATAAGGAAGACTCCTGGCTCGTGAGCTGATGAGTTGGGAAGAGAGCTGAAAATGTCTAAAGGAATGAGTCAAGCCTTTTCTTCTACATCCATGCCTCCCTCCATGTGATTTTGTACAGGCTGGTTGCCTTGAAATTGGTGACCTCAGTTAAGACCTTCATAATCCAAAAATGAGGGCTCACTTAGCAGCCAGTCTATGTCTCATTTATTTAGTAATGATTATGTCATATTTGTGAAAATACTTTGTGGTTGTCAAAGTTATTTGTAGACCCATCTCATTTAATGCTTGCCAAACTCCTGTGATGTGCACAGCAGATGCATCCACTTTCTGGATGAGGAAATAGAGGCTCAGAAACTAGTAATGAATGAAGCCAGTATTGACACCCTTATTTTGGAACTTTAAGGTAAAAAATATCTTATTTCTGGAAAGAATATAGTTGTACATTACATATCTGATTTCTAAAGAAAAGAACAGAAATATGATCACCTGACATCTTGTTACTGTCTTTTGTCAGTGGCAAAGGTACTGAATCTACATCCATCCGTAAGGAATAAGACACAGTCACCCTTTCCCATTCTAGAGGTTTTGAGTGAACTTCTTGTAGAATGTAAAATATATTTGGTTGTAAGTATGTCCTGGTGTGTGGTGTTCTTTGTTTTCATTTGTTATACAAAACCAGAGTTTTAAAAGTCATTATATTCCAAGATGCAAATAATATGCTTTTAGATATTTGAAGATTGTGTGCCCTGATTGGTCAGTATGCCAGGCCTCTGCTGTTTACAGCTCTGGAGCCAGTGGGATTTGCCAACAGACTGAATAGTTCCTGTCCAGAAGTATAAACTGTGATAGGGAAGTATTTTGTGGTCAGAACTTATTAGGTATTAAAAGTATAACACCTAGTGACAAAGATGATAACAATAGTTATCAATTTGAATCTATTCTCATGACAGATATTGTGATAATAATGGGAAATGCTGCACACTGAACCCATTCTCATATGTTCTGATCAAATTTCCTGCCTTCAGTGTGTATTGTATTGTCTGGGTTCCTTAATCAAGAATGTTCCATGTGAGGGAATATCACATCTAGAAGAAAAAATAAATTCTACTTCTGAATACCTTCTAGAAAGAGGATTGGGTTCCTCATTCAATTAACCAAATTGGAATACCAAAAACACCACTTTAGATGTCTCAGTAGCTAAGATAAACATACACGTGTATGTATATAATAATTGCCACTAATTAAAAATAAACTGATTTAAAACATTTGAACAAACATTGCTCCCATTGTTTTCTCTTTATCACAGTATTTACAAAGGGCCTGGACTGGATATTCTCTGCACAAATTATTTTGCTGTATGATCATAATGCTTCCAGCTGTGATTAGTGGAAAAGAGATTAGTAATTGTCAAAACAAAACATTTGCTAGCTTTGTTTTTGCTGTTGTGAAGACTTTTAAGTATTTTAGATTTTTCTTTTCTATCTTGAAAAGGATTTACTACTATTAATAATGCCTCATGTTGCTTCAGGCAATAGTAAAGCTTGTTGCCTTACTTATTTTACTCTCATTGTCATTCGAGAAAGTGGACTTGCCAAATATGCTTGCAAGTTCATTGGTGTTCTTTTGAAGCTATCAGCATGGTGATTTTTTCCAATTTTGAATGTGATAAAGTGTATAAAACAACCAATGAAAACCTACAGGCAATGCTAGACCAAAGGTAATTCTGTCTGTCCCACATCCTCGGAAACTGGCTTTTTGCCACACTTTTTGGGAAGATAATGCGATTCAGAACAAAGCTGTGAGGGTGCTTTGGACATGATGATAATGAAGAATAGTGAAGGGAGATCATTTGTGTTTCAGATACTGTCAATACGAATGTTATGAAATGAATATTTAGCCCAAGTATGGCTAAGAAAACAAATTTTAATTGGCAGTTTTGGAGATCCCAGCTCATGCATGATGCCTTACTCTGGCATGTTTTCCAAAATTGAAATATCTTTACTGACCATTTTCCACGGTTTTCTCTTCTTCAACTGTGCCCTCATGAATACCCGTGCCAGGTGTATCCTAACTAAAATTTAGTTGATGAGTGAAATGTATTTATTCATGCTACATGTAAGATATTTGTCTAATATACTTTAAATATTTTATGAAAAGGATAGGCATGGGGGAGGCAGAGCACTGGAGCATGGAAAAGGATGGAGATTTGTTCATTTAGAGAGTGTGAGGAAGAGGACAGGGCACTGAGCATAGGATGGAGAAGGCAGTGCCAATGTGCTTAAGAAAGAAGTGTGAACAGGGTGGGAGGGAAGGGTTGTGCATTTGCATAAATTGTACAGGAGTGTAGTGGGTGATGATGGAAGGTGGGAAGGCTGTGATATTTGGGTGGAAAATAACTTAAAATTGACTCATCCCTTGTCTAGAGAGGAAGGTATGTACCCTTTGCCATATCATTGGTTCTTGAGCAAACAAATCATATTATGATTTTGCGACTTTTCTTGATTATTGATCTGTAAAGTTCTAAAACCCAAGAGAGACAAAAGTCACAGTGGAATCAATATTTCTATTATAGATAAGAAAATCCCAGGAGGGCCTACATGGAAAAATCTGTATATAACCCACCCCAAACTCAAGAATCCTTTGAAGATAATACTAAGATTATGTCTAATATTTAATTTTAAGCTTCTTTCTGTATTCCACTTTGCTTTATAATTGCCCCCTCCTATTTTGTTCCTTCTTGAAATAAAAGTGGGCAATAGTATATCATAAATGCAGAATCAAGGAATATTAAATCATCTTTCAGTTATCGTCATGTAGAGTGAAATAAAATGACTATGAACTCCTTGTTAACTGCTGACAAAAATTGTTTTGTAAACCTCAATTCCTGATTAAACTGATGATCGGTCAATAATTTGTCCATTGAATCCTATAAATGGCTTGTTCTTATTAAAGAGGAGAAGACAAAGAGAAAAAAAGAGCATTAGGTCAAGAAGAAGTGAAGGGACCAACAGGATAGCCACAGTAAATTATTTTATTCCACTCCATACATCCCTGAATTAGTAAGCAGTCTAGTGTATGTTAATGTGACTATATACCATGACATCCTGCACTTTAACCCAGCCTTACATTATACATGTTCATCTATTATCCCTAACTTTCAACTAGTACAAGATAGAAACACTTGCGCTCAGCACCTTTCTGTAGTGTTTAATTCTTGGGAGTCATTCTTATTCATATTTAGTGTAACGACTATAATTCATCTTTGATGTCCTTACTACACCAGTGGGGAAACAAGTATTCATCTGGAAAGCTTAGAAAAGGCAGAATTATAGCTATGCCTTGGCTTCTTGTTTTTCTTTTTTAATTGGAAAACTTATCTCCTGCATTCATAAATTTACATTCAATTCATACTGATTGATGTTAAATAAACAGAAAAGTAGCAAATGGATCAATTAAGAAAAGCTTGCAACTCTATTCTTTCAGTTTCCACTCCTACTTTGAAAGTAGACAAAGAGCATTTCCTTCCCTCTTTTTCTTAAATTCAAGGTCTTACATTTTTTGGCATAATCTAATGGAAAAATTTATGCTCCAAAGCATTAGTTTTTCTTTCCAAGCTTTGTGGTTTCCAATTTATCACCTACTGGGTGGCTTTTAGTTTATATGGCAGAATAGAATCTTCTCAACTTTTTGATTCCTGTATTAACATATTCAATGGAAAACTAAACCAGTGTTTAAGTAAACCAAGGATATGATCTCATCTTTAGTCTTGTCCTTGTGGTTGTTGGAATGTAGTTCTTCTTATATGTCTTTGCAATGTTCCTGTTCATATAACATAAATACCATTATAATATTTCCTGAATTAAATACTTTCTCCCTCCACCGTCTACCCTTTACAATATGGAAAAGAACTTCAGGAAAAGAGATACTTCAATTTTTTAACTTTACACCAAAATACCCACCAAATCTATATTTATGAATTGACTTAGGAAGATGCCATTAAATGTAAATGCAGTATTCTACAACCAACTGGGTGAAAACTGTGTGGTACAGGATTATAAAATGATTTTTTAAAAAGATTTATTAATTTATGCATACAAGAATTGGGGTACAGGCCAGAGGTATAGGGGATGAGAAGAGTCACCAGAGACAGAGTGGAAACAGGATAGGCAGATCAACCGAAACACACTGCTGAGGGGAGCAGCGGGTGAGGCAGGAGAGGTCTGCTGCACCATGTGAGTCCCCTCCCTGGCCAGAGGCAGGGATCAAACTCATGCTACAGTGGCTGCAGATAGCTTCATAGTGCTTTACTTAACCCATTGTGCCACCAGGGAAGCCCCTATAAAGCAATTTTTAGAGCTAACTTATAGGGGCGCTCTCGGCCACCATTTGGTTTGTGGAGGCTGTCCCTAGGGAACCCTGTTCTGTGCTCTAGGTAAAGCCCCAACTCCTCAGCATATTCTCTGAAAAGCTGCCAAGTCATGGATTATCCCGTAAATTTCTCTCTCGATGGATAATCTAAGCTGAAATGTTCAGACACAGGTACCTTTGAGCTACCCCCTTAAGCAGATGTGAATTCTTAAGAGCCCTAGAATTTCCCTATTATCAGGCAGTCACAGGGGAAGACAATGATCTCCAGGTTTGGTGGTGGTCTATGTATGTCAGTTAGCTTATCTCAGCCCAGAGAAGCTCCTTCCTGTGGGTCCCTGCTTACCATTTCTTACCCTCGTTATCAGTCAGACATGGAGACACTGGCCAGATGTTCTCTAACTTACTACTTAGTGTGACAGTTAAGCTGAAATTACTTTGTGGCCAGTACACTAAGCTTATTCGGTAGGTTGGTGTTTATAACTGTCTAGACTGATAACAAAGTGTAAGATGGAATATGGTTTTGGACAGAAATCTAGTTGATGTGGTATCTTCTTGTTGTATCGCTTGTTGATATGCTTTCAAGCTGAAACTGTCCTTAAATTTTCAAGACTTTATCCTAAGGATGAGAAAATTGAGGCCCAGGGAGATTAGGTGGCTTATACAGCTATTTCATCATAGAAATTTGTATTCAATCTTAAGTTGAGTAATCAGATGTACTATGTCAGGTCAAAGTATTTTTTTGATAGCTTAAAAATGCTTAAAAAATATTAAGGCATAGTTTTGATAAAGATGTGTTTTCAGCTTTGAAATGTGGGTCCTTTAGCAACTCTAGAGGAGTTTTCTAGGCAATCCTCTGCCTGTCAGTGTCACCCTAGATTCAAGTCAAAAGCTTTTCGGGCCTCCCTGGTGGCGCAGTGGGTTAAGCAACACACTATGAAGCAGACCACAGCCACTGCAGCACGAGTTTCGATCCCTGCTGCCAGCCGGGGGTGCGGGGGGGACCCACATGGCATGGCAGACCTCTTCTGCTGTGCCCGCTGCTCCCCTCAGCAGTGTACTTCGGCAGACCTCTCCTACTGTGCCTGCTGCTCCCCTCAGCAGTGTACTTCAGTTGATCTGCCTGTTCTGCTCCCCGCTCTCTGTGGTGAATCCTCTCACCCCCCCACACCTCTGGCCTGTACCCCAGTGCTTGTATGCATAAATAAATAAAATTTAAAAAAAATAAAAGTGCCGCTTTTCTTCCAGAAGCCAATTTTATTTGGAGTGGAGTATAGACCATGGTTCTGTCCGGTTTTGAAGTTTGCTGATTATAGGTAGCTATATTAATTATAACAGTTGAAAGGAGCGTGCCATAAAAATAAGAGTTTCCCGCAAGTGGGACACTATTTTATCTGATTTAGACTTGTGGAAGTTGGAAGTTAAAAGCAGAAGGAAACGAAAGCTTCCTTTGATCTTTTTTAAATAAAGCGCTAAAAAAGAGATTTTTTTCCTGTTGATTTCTAAGTCATGACTAAATATGAAAGCAATTTTGAATGTATAGGAATATTCTGGTAAAATCACTTTTTGGCCAGAACCACATCTTATATTTTTGTACCCTGACCTTTCCCCACAAAAGTGTGTGAAAAGAGGACCAGTACATATTTCTTGCTTCTGCCAAGAGCCACTTACTTACCCTCTTTTCTTTTTCCAAGAGAGTATGCTGTTACTGTAGGGATGAATGTGCAGAAACTCTATAGAAAGAAATCCTATCCTAATTTATTTGTCTGCTACTTTTGACTCTAGTGACATGTGTAGTTATTCTTAAATTTTAGTGTTTCAGAAGAGTCATCTGGGGCTTGTTAAAAGCATATTCCTAGACCTGGCTCTCAGAGATGTGTTCCTTCTGGAAAGGCCCTGGGTGAAAATGCCCATGACTCCTGGACATTTTGACAAGGGCCATCTTGGGAGTTTGAGTGCCCTCACAAAGGTGGAGTGTTACGGGAGGTGATTTCGAAATCCTTCACTTTCCTAATTATAGTGCTCTCTGGGAATTAGAATTTCACATTTCTCTCTGTCTTTTTTTCCTGATAGTATATACTTGTGTTTAACCTTGAAAAGCTGACTGGAAAAAAAAAAAAAAGCACATATATTGAACATTCATGTGTCAAAGGAGAATATTCCTTGGCAACCCAGGAGGAGATCCAGAGTTCAGGTTTTCCCTCCACAAACCCTTTATGATACAGTTACTGCTGGCGATGCAGCACCAGAGAAGATAGTAGGGGAGAGATCTGTGTTCTCTCTTTCTTCACTCTCCAACCCCTTGTTGGGATTTCCTATTCCTGAATTCATTCAGAAGCAGAAACCTCTGGGCCAGCTGAGTCCAGAAAACACAGCTGGTAGGAGCCACATTTGGGGTGCAAAGCAGGGACGGGAGAGACACAGACCTGAGTGTATGGGTGCCAGGACTTGGAGAGAAATCTTGGGCCAGTGGAGAAGCAGGCCACTTTCTAGAACAAGTATACAGGCAGGGAAAACACACTCCATGGGATATAAAGACTCCCAGGATACTTTCTGTTGGGAGAGTCAATAGAAAAGCAACTTTTTGGGGCCTCCCTGGTGGCACAAGGGGTTGAGTGCCACACTGTGGGGCTTCCACAGCCAGTGCAGCACAAGTTCGATCCCTGGCCAGGGAAGGGACCCACATGGCGCAGCAGACCTCTCCTGCTTTGCCCACTGCTCCCTTCAGCAATGTATTTCAGTGGATCTGCCTGTTCTGCTCCCCACTCTGTCTCTGGTGAATCCTCTCACTCCCTGCACCTCTGGTCTGCACTTCAGCTCTTGTATGCATAAATAAATAAAATCTTAAAAAAAGAAAAAAAGAAAATTGACTTTTTGCTGGGTGGCCTTCATTACACCTCAGCATGGATACAGGCATTTCTGAGTACAAATAGCTCAAATCGCATATTAAACAAAGAGTTGGTGTATCAACAGAGCAGTGCCTGGCACACACGCTCACTCCCCTCTCCTTACACTCTGTCTGGGGTCTATTTGGAATGTCTGGTATTTCTTTCTGCCAGTGTGACTGGAATGCAGCAGAAAGCTGGGATTGGATCCTGAGGGGGAAGTACCAAAAATAAGCAACCAATAATTCCATTAACTGTAAGAATCAAAAATTAGAGCAGATGTGCAATGGTGCATGTTTCTTCTCCATGGAGAAATAAACTCAGTTCCCGTTTTCAGACAGCCCCCTGGATAGTAAGAGGGCAGATTGGGAGTCTGATGATAATTTTAAGAATTTGGATTATTTGTTTTAAATTGCGAAGTTCTTTAAGGGCCAGGATGTAATGAAATGTGACGCATGCATAAAATGAACTGACAATAATAAAAGTCATGAACTTCAAAAATTCACACTGAGGAGAATTGTCTAAGGGGGTTTGTGATACTCCACTGAGGTGGACTTGAAAGGCTGCTCGGTCGAGTTCCACTGAGCAGCCAATCCAGAGCCCCCAGCCCGAGATGACAAGACTGTGTGCTGCAAACACCTGGCCACCAGCTTTTCCACAACTGTGAGGACTTTCAATGTAGCAGTTAGGAACTGAACTAATCCGATCACATAATGTTTTCCTATAGTGAACTTAGTTTTAACTTCATTTCTTGCTTAACAAATTCTGTGTCTTAGACAAATGTAACCTTTTCTTTTCGCTTCCAGACTGAGGACACCTGAGAACATTCTAGCTAAATTTCCTAGATCCATCATTGGGTTTTTGCCAGCGTTGTTTTTTAAAAATCTACATATTGCCTTTTTCTGTTCAATCCATCACTTTACCCTTGAAAAGGTCATGGTTCTCTCACCACAAAACTTTGGAGAAATCCTTTGCTGTGATTTATCTGATGTTACATGCCCTGCTAGAGATTCTCAGGAAGTGAGGCCCATTAGTTCCTTGTAAGGTCATTCTCCTGATGTCCAGTGCAGAATGAGTACCAATTGTGCTTGCTTGAGTTGGAAGCATTCTCTTGAATGATTTAAAGGGAGTCCAGGGAATGATTGGTTCCTCTGTGGTGACTCACATGGCTTAGACAGGTGATGTATGGGAGAGAGCGCCCTTTTGTAGTTCTAGACTGTCAATGACAGTGCTTATATTCAAATATGCTCCTCTGATAATTGGATTTGGTATAAAGACAAGCCTGCCCTAAAATGTTTAATATTTTATTATCTTATTCACATTCTGTGGTTGTTTAAAAACCTCTTGGTGTTTTATAAGCAAATGTTTGCCCTTTCCCCTTAAAATTCCTTGGGACATTAATCATTACTGACATGAGAGATTAAGGCAAGCATGGGTACTATTTTTTTTTAAATCATAGTAATTGAAAATAATACTAAGTGAATCTCAG
This sequence comes from Galemys pyrenaicus, assembly GCA_019455555.1. NCBI lineage: Eukaryota > Metazoa > Chordata > Mammalia > Eulipotyphla > Talpidae > Galemys > Galemys pyrenaicus. The sequence continues at coordinate 16,023,671 of JAGFMF010011796.1, forward strand.
AGCTATTATATTTATAATATTCAACACTGAAATATGTTTAGTGGAAAGGCCAGGCACTTTGGGGGAAAAACAGCACTGTGAAATCAAATAATTTGTTTTCATGTCTGGGAAGACATTTTGAGGGAGACAGGTTTTTGTTATATGATTTTTCAGATAAGGTCAAAATCGTACATTACGTAGGAACATTTCTGATACACATTCAATTGTAAGCTCATGTTACTCTCCTATTTGATCAACTCAGACATTTAAAATATATTACATGTTTATTTTATGTTCCTCCTAAAGATTTTCCGACCTCAAATGCTATTTTCAGTCAAGATCATTTATTCAAGGAACACTTAACTATATTTACATTTAACTGTATTTCTGGTATATTTATAAGGTCTTAGTTGATTGTCAGGGATGCAACAGTGAAGACAGAAAGTCCCACCACAAAAAGTTGCCAGATAGTGAATTTTCTTGGCATTAAATTCTACTAGTAAAATGGAAATGCTGTCTGACTATGGAAAAACTTGCTAAGTGGCAGAAGGTAATTATATAAAATCAAGGTCAACTGTGTATAGCATACCTGCAGCCATTCCTGCTCAGGCCTTGTGTGACTTTCCCAGTTCAACAGGAAGACTTGTCCTGTTGTCTACCAACTCTTCTCCCAAGGCCTCTTATAAAGCAAAGTGGGAAGCTGTAGGGCTGTTTAGCAATTGACTAGATCTCATATCTGTAGTAAGGACATAAACACAAGACTGAAACAATCACCTGGGCCTTACTTTCTGGACTCAGACCATCAGAATTAATAGTCAAGAGAAATTAGACTGAAAGATTGGAGGAAAAAATGGAAGGAAATAGGGTCACCAGTATTTCGGCTCAGTAAGGGGGGGTTGCCCTCATCTATTCAGTGTTTTACGGATGCTTACGTAAAACCTCTCTGACGGTTGTTTTCCTTTACTATGCAAACCAAAGCTTATTTGCCTTTAGATAACTTTTATATTTACAGCTTATGGACTAGAGTTCTTTTTGACACCAAACCAGTGATCGGTGAGAAAAAAATCAGAATTTGTTAAAAAATGATGCTTCGAACTTATAATTTTCAAGGTATTTTAAAAAACAACCTATTTCTAAGAGCATGTTACTGGAAAGTTTTAAGATTATTTTTCACTTAAAAATACTAATTTTCTAGGGTAAAGGCTGCTGGTGCTTTGATCGTGGGGGTGGTATCATGACATAATCTGAGGATGTGTGGACCTATTCCCCTAAATTATACTCAGTGCTGTAAACCAGTTTCCTCAATTAAAAAAATTAAAAACGCCATTTGTCCTATGAATGATGGGAGAGAAACTTTGTGGTCTCAGCAGAGGGCACAGAGCAAGTTCTCAATGATTCCGAGCAGACAGGTCAAGGGAGTCCTGGAACCCTTGGTGGCTTTTATTGATATTGGCATCAGAAGCGACCAGGTACACAGCAGGCAGGGGTGCGGGGCGCCTCCTAGCCCCTGGCACATCTTCACTCTCTGGGATCGCTAGCCTCTCGTGTCTCTTTCCTGCGCTCTCTCCTCTCTTCTCCTGGCGGCCTCCTGACACCGCCCTTATATACGTGTGTCTCAGCCCAGGTGCACCCACTTGCGCATGCCCAGTTAGGCACACGTGCAGGACTGATGGTGTCCATCATCACACCAATGGCGGGAGGGCAGAAAATCCTGCCCACTTTTCCATTTGCCCTACAAATTTATTCTTAGCTTTTTTCATATAATTACAATTTATGTTGCATTTCTGTATGGTGAACTGAATTTAAAGGGAAAGAATTCTTTTATTATACTTTAAATAGCTTGAATTAGATTTTGAAGTGGCTTTAGTTGTATCACATTAGTTGGTTGGTTTATTGATGATATTATTCTAAACTAGTGTCCTGATAGTCTGTCCTTTTCTGAAGGAAATGCCTTGACTTTCTGTTTGCATTTTCCTTCTCTAAGTAACGGTGTAGTAGAAGGAGGATTGGACTAGTGTTTGAAAACTTAAAGTATAAAATGGCCTGTGATACCCATAGGAAATCTCTAAAGCAATTTGATTTCAACTTCCCCATTGGTAAAATGTAGCCAATAGTATAAATCTATGCAACTCACAGTCTCAAATGAGAAAAATGATATTAAAATAGTTTTTAAATTGTATTATATAAATGTAAGACATTATACTTACGCACTGACCTAACAGAGGGTAATACATACATATGGGAAAACTTCCATGTGGTGGAAGGTGCACTAGACGGTACTTGCCAGTTTCTCCTTCCTATGATTTCCCAGTTCTTCGTTTCCCCCATGTCATGTCCTGGGCAACCATTCTTCCTGGGGAGGGCTCAAGGCCTTCTGGGGCTACATCCTAAGTGTGGTTAATAGAGCTAGGGTCTACTTTCTAGGAAAATACATTTATTTTTTCTTAGTAGGACATAGTTCTTGAAAAAAAAAAAAGGACATAGTTCTTGGGTGTGATATTACTTATGATGTAAGGATATTACTTTGATGATTTTTTGTTGTTTCAAATAGCAAAGAGTAGAAGCCCAAATGCTGTTAGCTTGCTGAAGCAGTGTGCTTCCCATATCGGTATTGAAGTTCACGGAGCCCACCTAAAGTGATGGAAATAATGCTGCACAGGAATCTGGCCTTTCAGCAACAGACACAATTTCACAGCACACGTTATTACTTCTTGTAAAAGCTGTTGCTCCCCTTTCTCATCTCAAGATCACGGGATGACAGCTCTGGCAGAAACAAATAGCAGGTGGGATGACATGTATTTGTGGATTTTAGGTTATAGTTTGGCTTTAACATATTGCCATGTCTCTTTTTCCAGACTCGCCTTCCTTTCATAGGCTCAACACCTCTTTTTAACATAATGATTAGATTCAAGACCTGCAATTCAGTCAAGATGTAGTCACGGGTCAGCGTACTCCTATTATCACAGCTGGGGCTGTAATCTCATGTTGCCTGTTCCAGAACAGCAAGTGTATTCATCTCAGCTGTGCCATCCTGGACAATGTCAAACACTCCTCACATGCTTTCCCAAGAAGCTGGTTTCTTAGATTTCTTTTTCTTTTATTATTATTATTTCAGAGCCCATGAAGGGTGTGTCAAATGTCTCCCAGAACTTTTACCCTTTCATTTGTCCATAGTTGCCTTAGAGGTCAGTTCCAACTAGATATGATTTTTGTCAGCTGAAAAAAAATTTTTTTTAAAAAGCACAATATGAAGGATCTAGGATTAGAAATTTGTTTTTTTAAATTTTTTTATTAATATAAAATATTTTAAAATTTACATATACTTGCCATCAATTGTAATCCCCATGTATTCCCCATCACCATCTCACCAGT
>JAGFMF010011796.1:16027392-16045660 GCA_019455555.1 Galemys pyrenaicus
TTCTTAGTAGATTGAGGAACCGCCATACTGCTTTCCATAATGGTTGGACCATCTTGCATTCCCACCAGCAGTGTAAGAGAGTTCCTTTTTCTCCACATAGGATTAGAAATTTGAAAGGATAACCTAAACAGTCTGTTTTACTTGCCCTTAAGTAAAAGTAGATCACATTCATTGTGATCTACTACTCACAAAAATCTACTTCAAGCAATGAAAAAAGCATCTTTTAAAAATGGTTGATGTCTACCAAGTCTCATGGATATACTTGCTAGGGATTTTGGCCACTGAAAACTAGTACAGCCTAGGAAAAAGATTAAGTATTATTGCTTAATAGTCAGAGAGAATAGGAATCAAGTTCATGAGTTCAGCATAAACAATGAGGAATCAAAAAGCCTGTAGACCCTCAAGTATACTCAGAAATCTTAGGGTTGTAGGTATTGGCTCAAGATAGTGTTTTGAGAATCAAAATTCTGAAGCAATCATTTGGTGAGAGAATTTCCACCATTATGAGCACACAATAGTGTTGAAAGTCCTAAATTGTGAATGAAGCTATGAACAATTTTTCAGTTTGTGAAAGCTAATAAAATAGCAGAGTGATTAGACTGTAAAGACATTTGGCACCTCTTAAACGAATAAGTATAGTATGATTGACTTCCATTCATTGTCCAACAGTTTTGGAAAATTTTCTGGTTCTCCTGCCCTCTCTAAATGACGACTGGGATTACTTTTGCTTTGATACAAACATTAGGTACACTAAGTCAAAAGGATTTTTTTTTTCCCTCTATAGTTAGATATTCAGGTATTCATTGCCATGGTGATGTCATAACTCTGAGATGCTGCTGCTCCTCTGACAAGTCACCTGGACCCATCTGGGTGTTTCGAGGACATCAGGACTCTCGTACTGAAGGTCCTGGGTCTTGTTGAGTCGCTGTTTCTCAACCTTCTTCTCTGAGTCAGGTGATTCTAATTCCCCTGTGCTGACTCAGGCCATCCTGTTCACAGAGGCTGGTGTGTGACTTTAAGGAACAGGACTAGTGCGCTGTGGCTTTATGGTCTTTTTCAAGGCTGTGTTGTAGACACCTTTACTCTCGCTCAGCCTCATTCATTCGGTGCTGCCGCTTTTTGTTTTTTCAAAATTTCATTTTATTTCTTAGCATTATATGATTTTAATCAAAGCAACTAAAATTTTATCAATGATAATGCTGAAGTTGCATGTGTTGCTTGGAAAAACAGAGTCAAGCTTAATACATATTTGTGGAAGATAAGTGAAAATAATGATAGAATATCACCTTTATTTAGTACTTAACCTCTGTCAGACATACACTATTCCCTAATTTTTTTTCAAATCAATTACATTTTAACAATGAACAGTATGGCAGGTGATATTTTTATTTTGGCTTTAAAGAGAGGCTAGGTAATGCATCAGGATTACATACATAGTAAGTGGGCAATTGGAGCCCAAGAACCCAAACTTTAGGCACAAATTTGTACTTACTGACCTGGATATCAAATTGTACTGGATATAAATATGGAACATTTTTTAATCTGTGTAAGTCACTGCTACCATGATAGATGAAATGTCCTTATACTCAATAGTTCAGTCAGGTTTTATAATAGTCTAGAAATTTTTTAAGGTGTCTTATTTTGGTATTTAAAAATCAATTCTGATGATTTTCTCACTGAGATGCATGTATACATACAGAAGAGTATATATAAAGACAGCTCAGTAGATTTCCACAAGTGTACAAAATAACTACCACTTAGATTAGGTTATGGAACATTTCTAGCACCAGTTAGGTCCTGTCCCAGTCACTGGCTCTCCCTCCACGGTAACTACTATTTTGAATTCAGTAATCATAAGTTGGTTTTGCCAGTCAGGCAAATGGATTCATTGAGTATTCTGTATTGCCTGAGATTTTTCTTTTCCATGCAACCGGAAGTCTATGAATTATCTGTATTTGGTGAAACAGCAGTTAGTTCTTTTATATTCTGCTGATTGAGGATACCACCACTGATTTATCCATTTTGGCCTCTTTTGGACAGACATTTGTGTTGATTTGGTTTTTGGATATTGTGAATACAGCTGCTATAAAGATTTTTGTAGATGTTTTCTGGTGTACATATGCATTCATGTTCCATGGATATACAGGCAGGACTGGAATTCCTGTGGGTCACACTGTAGGTATATGTTTAATTTTGTTGCATATTACTGACATTTTTCCAACAGGGGCAGATCAAGTGTGTTCTCATAGGGAAGGTATTAGAGCGCCTCTTATTTCACATTTGTAGCCACACTTGCCATTAAGAGTCCTTTTCATTTTAGGTATTCTGGTGGGTATGTAGTGGTATCTAGTTGAGACTTTAATTTGTTTTTCCATATGAATAATGAAACTGATTTTTTTGTATACTTATTGAACATTTTAATGTTTGCTTTGTGCTGTTCTTTTCAAGTTCTTTACTCATTACAAAAATTGAGTGCTTTTTTAAAAGTTATCCTCTGTAATATTTTATATATATGTATTCTAGATGTTAGTTATTTTTTAAGGTATATCTGTATTGGCAAAATAATTCTTTAAGTGTGTGGCAAGGTTTTTCTGTATGTTCAGTGTCAATAGAAGCTCTTAATTAAAAAAATTATTAAGATAGTGCTGGTTTACAATGTTGTTTTTATTGTGGAAGTATAGAAACTTCCTTTTCAGGTGCCATTGTAATAACCACACCCATAACCCTAACCCTCATAGTCCACCACCACAGCCCATTTGCTCCTACACCACTTTGTTCTCACCTGTCTCACTTCTCACTCTGGTAGCTTTAGTTCTCTCGTCAACTTTCTAGGGTTAGTTTTTCGTTTGACTTTATCTGATCCAATGTTTGGTTTCCGTACGTTCCACGTATAAGTGACACCATCTGGTATTTGGCTTTCTCCTGATTTATTTCACTTCATATAATCCCTTCCAACTCCACTCATTTTGCTACAATGACAAGATTATCTTTGATGATAGTTGAGTAGTATTCCATTGTGTATATATACCACTTCTTCCTGATCTCATCTGCAGCAGAACACTCAGGAGGATTCCATAGTTTGGCTATTGTAAATAGTGCTGCAATGAACATGGGAGTCCAATTTTCCCTTCAAATTACTGTCATCATATTCTTCAGAGTACCTAGGAGTGGAAGAGCTGGATTGTATGGCAGATCCATTTTTTTTCATTTTTTCAGAAATATCCATGCTACTTTCCACAGGGGATGGACCATCTATGTTCTCACCAGCAGGTATAAGAGGACTCCCTTTTCATCATGTCCTTAGCAACACTTGTTTTGGTTTTTGGGATGTGGGTCTTTCTCACAAGTGTGGGGTGGTGTCTCATTTTGGTTTTGATTTCCTCTATCATTTTGCTTGTTGCCCACCTGTATGTCTTTGGAGAAGTGCCTATTTCCCTCTTCTACCCATTTTTAAAATTAGGTTATTTGTTTTCTGTTTATTGAGTTGTTTGAGTTCTTTGTAGCTCTTTAATGTCAGCTTCTTATCAGATGTATGATGGACAAATATTTTCTCCCATTCAATAGGGTGTTTTTTTGTTTTAGTGATGGTTTCTTTCACTGTGCAAAAACTTTCAAAATTAATATAGTCCCAGTTATTTATATTCTTTTTTCCCCCTTGTTCTTACAGGTGAATCCACAAAGATAGCTCAGAAGTTTTGTCATGAAATGTTTTGTCTGTTTTCTTCTATGTATTTTATGGTTTTAGGTCTTATATCAAAGCTTTTTACCTACTTTGAGTTGATTTCCATGCATGGTGTGAGGTAGAATCTAGTTTTTTTCTTTCTTTTATTTTTGGTGTATGGCTGTTTTCTCAGCACCACTTATTGAAGAGATTGTCTTTTCTCCATTTTGTACAGTTTGGCTTCTTTGTGATAGATTAACTGTGCATATACATTTGGGTTTGTTTCTGGACTCTCAATTCTGTTTCATTGGTCTGTGTGTCTGTTTTTGTTCCAGTACCATACTGTTTGGATTATTACAACAGTTTTGTAATGTAGTGTGAAGTCTGGAAGTGTGATACTACAATTTTTTACCTCCTCCCTTTTTAAAATCAGGATTACTTTGGCTGTTCAGCATATTTTGTGGTTCCATATGAATTTCAGTAATGCTTGGTTCATTTAATTGAAGAATGCCATTAAAACTTTGATAGAGATTACACTTGATGTGTGATGGCTTTGGTTTAGATGGCCATTTTGATTATGTTAGTCCTTCCAGTCCACAAGTAGGGAATATTTTCCCATTTAAAAAAAGATATTCTATTGCATCATCGTTCATTTTTGTACAGTATTTGATTTCTATTTCTCCTTTTGGTAGTTCTCCTACCACCTTAGCACCTTTGATCAATCACAATTGTTCTTATGCTTTCCCTCCCCTGTTTTGAACCCTAACCCTCCTTCTTCCTTGCTGTATATCTCTGATCTGTGGTCACGTTGAAGTTTAGTCTCTTCTTTTTTTTTTTGACCATTTGTTCAGTTTCTCCGTATTGCACATATAAGTGAATATCTTTCCATTTCTTTGTGTCTCCTATTTTTAAAAATAATCTTACACCTTTCTTTGTATTTTAGGTCTATCACCTCCTTCACTGAGTTTACTGCTAGGCATGAAATTATCTTTTGGTATAATTGTAAGTGGGCTTGTTTACTTTTTCCCTTTTTTAACTCATTGTTTACATGTAGTGAGGCAAGAGATGTTTGCATATTGATTTTGTAGCCTGATACTTTGCTAAACTGATTTATTATTTCAGTTTTTCACTGGAATTTTAGGGTTATCTATGTATATTTTCATGTCACCTGAAAATAATGATAAATTCCTCAATTTGTATTCTTTTTATATCCTTTTCTCTCTAAATGCTCTAGCCAGAACTTCCAATATTATGTTGAATAGTAGTGGTCATTGTGGATATCCTTTTCTTATGCCAGATTTTAGTGAAAAGCTTTCAGTTTTCCACTATTGATAATGATGTTAGATGTGGATTTGTCATGTATGGCTTTTATTATGTTGTTATATGTTCCATTTATCCCCATTTTTTGAGGGTTTTAATCATAAATGGATATTGTATCTTATTAAATGCTGTCTTAGTATCTATTGGTATGATCGTATGGTTTTTATCTTTCCTTTTATTGATGTGGTGAATCATGTTGGTTGATTTTCAGATGTTGAACCATCCTCATGACCCTGGTATAAATCCCATTAGGTCATGGGGTGTAATCCTTTAATGCACTGTTGGATACAGTTTGCTAAGATCTGTTGAGGACTTTTGCATCTGTGTTCATTAGGGAAGTTGATCTACTGTAGTTTTCTTTTTTTGACATTGTCTGTTTTTCCTATTAGAGTAATGTTAACCTCATAAAATGTGTTTGGAACTATTCCCTCTTTCTCAATTTTTGGAAAGAGTTTGAGCAGGACAGATATTAGCTCATCTCTGAAGGTTTGGTGTAACTCACATCTGGTCCTTGCTGTTGGTTTTCTTTTTTTTTCTTTCTTTTTTTTTGAGAGTTTTGATTGCTGTTTTAATTTCCTTGCTTGTTATTGATTTATTCAGATTTCATATTTCTTTCTTATTTAATCTTGTATGGTTAAATAATTCTAAGGATTTGTCTATCTCTTTTTGATTATTCAATGTAGATTATTGAATTTGTGTGCTATGTTGAATAGCATACAAATGTTCACAGTAATCTCTTATTATCCTCTGAATTTCTGCAGTATTTGCTGTAACTTCTTTTTCATTTCTGACCCTATTTATTTGAGTTTTAATCCCTTCTTTTCTTTGTGATCCTAGGAGAGTTTTGTTTATTTTATTTTTTCATAGAACCAGCTTTTGGTTTTTTAATATTTGACTGTCTTTTTGATTTCTGTTTTATGTATTTCTGCTCTAATATTTATTTTAATTCTGATGACTTTCGTTTTGTTTGTTATTATTTTTCTGTCTCCTTCAGGTGAGAGATTAGTTTTTTATTTGAGCTGTTTCTTGTTTCTTGATGTGGGCTTGACTGCTAGAACTTCCTACTTAGTGCTGCTTTTGCTATGTCCCATAAGTTCTTTGAAAGTTGTTTTATCACTAGCATTTGCTTTAAGTTATTTTTTGATTTCTCATTTGACTTCCTCATTAACCCAACAGTCATTCAGTAGTGTGTTGTTCAGTTTTTATATTTTAGGTTTTTCATGTTTTCTTGTGATTGCTTTCTAGTTTAATACCTTTGTTGTCAGAGAAAATGCTTGGTATGCTCCTTTGCATTTACACACACATATTCTAAGTTTGGTTTGTAATGTCCAGTGAAAAATTCCTCTTCTTCAGAACAGTTAGACCTGTGGTACTGTATGTACGTAGGTTTAACCTGTATGTCTGGTGGAGTGTGAGGGAGGCTCACCTGCTCGTTTGTGTATCCCTTTTCTTCCTTTCTTGGTGATGGCTTCAGCTTCAGTGTTTTTGAGGGGAATGTGGGAAGAAAAAAATTGAAGAAAATATTAGCTAACCAAGAAGTATGCAGTCTTTTCTCTGGTGGTTGCTCTTTCTCATTTCTCAATGCATGGTGGTTAGGCTTTGAGATCTCTTAGTAGTTGGTAAATGCTGGTTCTTTCACTGGGACATGTGTGAGGAATCTTCACAAGGCCACTTGGGGAGGAGACCAAAGACTGGCCTTACCAGTTCCCTTCCGTTGAAATAGTCTACCTGCCTCTCCTCTTTCCTTTCGTCTCCCTTCTTAAATCTTCCTGGTGCCAGGATTCTTTATCTGTTGGGGAATCTTGATTGGAATACTGGCAAAAAGCATCAAATTCATCTATTTTTACTAGTTCTATTTTACTCATCGTGTACGCATGTCTCCATCTACTCTTCAGGTATTTTTTTTTTTTAAACATGGTTGGGACACAGGGTAGTAGAGTGGCAGGTACACTGGCTGAGTGACATATAGCAGAGACTGAAATGGTAATCTTCTTTTCTTGCAGCCATCACCATCTTCATACATAATTCTCTTGGAGTCGCCTTCCTTGTGATAGAGGAAAATGAGAACTTTATTCTAACAACCTCTAGCCACAAATTCATCTTTTCACCTTTATTGGTGATAACAGTGCTAGTGGTTGTTGGAGTCATTTGGACTTGGTATTTTTGACTTAAGATAGATAAAATTTGGAAGTATTATTATTTGAATTTTAATTGGAAAAAAAAACCCAAAAAACTAAGATGCTGAGAATATTGGTGTTCAGTATTTTTTTGTTATTGAACTTTGAATTGTTACTTTGCTGTTTTGAAATAGCCATTCCTCACAAGTAAAGATGTTAGCTGTGCTTCCATCTGGAGAAGCTACTCAAAAACAGATGACTTATTGATGCATCAAATGTCATCTTCTCATACAAATGAAACCATATTAAATCTTGAAAGTCTGAGATGATTGAACTTCAATCAAAAGTAATTTTTCTTTGGATCCAAAGAGACTACCTAGATCCTATCATTATGAAGTTAACACTAGACCAATTATTCACTTTTATGTTCCTGGAATGACTTGCTTCTTTGATCTAAAGAAACAAAGATAAGTAGCTTAAGAGATAAATGGGAAAAATAGAACAAAAACACCAACTTCACTTCGTTTTGTTTGTTGACTTCCAAAAGCTAAGACATATTTACTGTATGTATACATCTCATGATTTGATTGTATTAAAACTCGCAGGTGTTTGAAGAATCTGAAGATATGAACACATTTCAAAGGCAAAGTTAGAGAAACAGGCTCATTTGCCTTGATATCCAGAAAAGTGCAAAGCAATCTTCTTTGCTTTGAGAACAGCTCCCAACATTTTTATTAGATGTTCTTGTGCTTCTTCCACATTACTTAGTATTTTTTAAGTGATTTGATTTCTATGCTATTGACATTCAATTTAATTTAGTGATTGTGACACAGATTGACAAATACTTTATTCTTTTGGAGAAACTCATTAGAATTTTTACTTATTTTGCTTTGATTTCATGTAAGTCATAAAAAACAGAGTCAACCTGACCTAAATCTGATTTGATCTGTAATCAGTTGAGGTCTATCTCTTCTTTGTTAAGATGTGGAAAGTTTATGTTGATATTCATCTCAGTATAGGATTCATTTGGTTTTGTTCTTTGATGTAAATTTGAATTGCATTTTATTCTTAACGATACAGACACAAGTTAAGTCACTATTTTTATTTTATCATATACAACTGGTTGTTCCTATTTTTGAAACTCACGAGGTAACTCAAAGCTATTTTTCAGATATTAAAATTGATGTAGGATCTTTCCTCTAGAATTAGAGGGAAAAGTATAAATTGCCACCAGTGAAGTTTTTGTTACATTTGTTTTTTTCTTAATTTGATGACTTCAAGATAATGCTGTACAAAACCATCTACAGACCTAAGACTTTTTTTCTAATTAGACCACTTTAAATTACATTTTAAATTAAGTGTAATGTTTGTCTGTACTAGAGATTGAATTAGTAGGGTAGTAGCCATGATAATTAGAACACTTGCTTAAGAAGGTGTCCAAATGGGTGCTATTGCCTCACCCTTTTTGTTAGAAAGTGCTTTAGAGTTTCACCTGTGGGAGGCCTTTAACTCTTTCTTAAAAGCTTTTTTTTCCTTCAGCGGGCTAATTTAGATGACATAAATGATAGGTGGAGAAGGATCATTACTTTTAAAACTGAACAGAGGTGATTCAATTGAATAACTACTACAAGTATTAATGATGAGTACAGAAAAACTGTATTTTGATTTTACTTCCTATATGAAAGATAATTCTTCATCTATGCAGAGAAAAGATTTGTGAAGCTAGATGTGCTATATATGTGATTAATTCTACTTTTCCACCTAATTCATGACTTTAAAATTCAGGCTCTTATCTGTTAAACTGGATGAGGCACAGAGGCAGATGGGGTATGGGCAGTGGCAGTTTCATGGAGGCAAAAAAACAAAAGCTTGAGAGTGTCCTCCAAGGAGATCATGGGTAAGCAGGCATTCTCCTTTGTTGTTGCGATAATGAAATGACACAATTCCCCCTACTATATAACTTTAGTAATTTGCAGAATTTAAAGAAAAGGAAAGAGATACAATAAATAAATGCAACTCCTGATTCTAAATTGGATCCTCAATAGGTGAAAAAACACTTATAAGGTCTATTATTGGATCAGTTTATAAAATGTGAACGTATCATCAGTTTAATCAGGTTGAAAATGATATTAACATTGAATTTAAAATTATTCTAATTTAGGTGAGTATTCCTGTTCTTAGGAAATGAAACTGATAGTAAAGACTAAAATGTATGTAGTTTAACCACAAAAATTTTATTTCATAGGGGTAGGGGTGAGGGAGAGATGCAGAAAGATAGACAAAGTGAATGATAATATAAATGGGAAAATGTTATAAATGTTCTTATTCTTCCAGGTTTTTTTTTTTTTTTTGATGTTTGAACATATTTCCCACTAAGAAATCATCTTTGTATTGGAATTCTAACATTAAAAAATACCTGGTAGCAAGTTTGAAATTTTCCAATTGACTCAAACATTGGTTTCCATTTAATAAAGTATTTGCACTTTCAGTTGTATTTTTAAGAGTAAATTATCGGTAAAGCTTTATTTACATAAAGGCAGAAAAGTAGTAGGGCAAGGGACAGGCACAGACAAGGCTTTCACAGAAGAAAGTTCAGTTTATTGAATTGAATTGGCTTTGATTTGACTCCAGCTGAGTTCGGAATTCTTGTAAGCAAGTATTCAACCACTGGTCCAACCCAAAGCTGCAGAACACCAAGTTTGCCAACTGTCAAGTAAACTTTCAGCAAATCAAAGTTAACTTGCGATCTTGAAGAACATGAGATAGTCTCAATTAAAAAAAACAAACTTGTCTCCTCCATGAGAATTTGTGGGATTTGCCCCATCATTTAATTCGGGATGCCAACTAGGTTCTTTTCATAAACAACAAATGAAAACCCACTAATATTTAAGCATGGTTACATTTCAAATATTTTATTGGTGTATTTTTCCATTGTTATTTTTCTGTTTCTGTCCTTGATCAAAAACTGTTCAGAATGTTAGAACTGAACTGGTTCTTCCCTTTATCCCAATTTGTAATCTCACCTATACATGCTTTCAAATAGATCTGAAAGATCACATAAAAATTCTATTTGATCAGTAAAATTTGCCAAATTATATATTCCTGTCATTTACTATAATGTTAGGCGTTGAGGACAAAGATGTCACGTGTGGTTTATAGAGTGTCCTGGAAAGAAAGCAAGTAGGAAGGAATTAAAAGAGAGAGGCTGAAGAAATGAAAATCTTTCCTCCTCTGAGTTTGATTTTCAGTATTTTGGCACTTTATAACATCATTTTGGATTTACTAAATAAAAAGGTGTATAACTACTCTAGCCATCACCTAGACCTACATGTTTATAAAATGAAGAAATTATAAGGTAGGTGGAAAATTAAGAATGTGAAAATTAATGGAAGTCACATATCACTGTAAGAAGAGCCGGCGACAAAACTCTGACTTCACACAAATGCTGTGCTACCAGAAGTTGTAGTTGGAAGTAATGGTCATTACACTGTGTAGTCTGTTTTACTTTTTTTTGTCCAAGTGATAGTGACTTAAGAGACTAGGACAGCAGAACTGGTTAATTAGAACTGAAATTGCAGAGGCAACACAGTTTATAGGGCTGAAGAGTTCTTGTTAAATCAAATAATGGTGGAGTTAGAAAGAACCTTAGAGCTCACCTCTTCCAGTGCTTTATTGTTCAGATAAAAAAAAAACAATTAAAAGAATTAAGTTCCAGAAAAGTTTAATTGATTGGCCAAAGGTCCATATTAACAAGATGACCGTGGGGCAAATTACCCTGTCTGCACCTCATATTGCTCATTTATTAAAAGGATGCACAGACTATTTAAGATCATGTTTATAAAATACCTAGTGTATTTTATACTTTTTTATACTTGGCATATATGAAGCACTCAGTGAATGTGGGTTTTTGTTATTAAAGTTGAACCTTGAATATTAATCTTATTAACAATAACTTCATAATTGGTTCTTTGCAAGCAGTACCCAGGTCTTCTAACTCCAGATCTGGTGCTTTACCTACCTTCCTGCCGTTCCCTCTGGCTGCAGTCTGTTGGAGATAAATGTTTGAATGTAGGCTCTTCCATAGCTAGAGCTGTACAATGAAAGAGAAAGGGAAGTGTTGTTAGCACCAGTCTGACCTCTAATCAGAGTGCAGAAGTCCTGCATCCAGATCCTTGTCACACGTGGTGAGATCTAGTCTCATTTGAAGTTATGATCAAAGTTCTGCATGGTTCATGCTGAGTTAGGTTTTTTTTTTTGCCCCCATGTGCCCCCTACTTTCATTTTGCTCAGCTTTAAAACATTTGTTCTATTTACATGAATGTATTCAACAGGCAGATTGTTCCCTGCCTGAGCATTCTTCCCATGAATGCAAATAACATTTCTTAATCTCTCACAGCTGGTTCAAGAAGTATGCCTGATGAATCACCTAGAGGAGATAAAAAAAAAAAGGATAAAGAGAAGAAAAACAAATGCAGAACATTATACAATCCTTGAGCAGCCCATTAACTATTTAACTTATGCAAAATATGCACTGCATGAAGAACTGTTTTAGATAGAAGCCACAAGGCTTTCTCCTGGGCTATGGAGAGACAAGGTCAGACCTCTGATGCTTTAAAAATGCAGAGAGGCTATGACCAGTTGAGATTTCCATTGCTAATCTTGTGAAACAAACTTGTTATAAAACTAAAAATCTTCTTGAAACCATAAATACACTGTATAGATGTAAACCCTTCCCCTAGTGGAGAAAGAAGGTGTTTTTCTCAAGATACGTGGACTGAAGGTCTGTGCTTTTGGTCTTCCCCAAAGCCTTTCTAGGAAATTTGGTAATTCTAGAGGCTGCTAGCAATCCTCAGTTGTATTTATCAGTAAAGGCAGGCTATTCATATAAGGTTTGTTACTCTCTCAGAGATCTTAGAAAATTTCTGGAGGGTTGAAGTCACCTGCAAGCAGGCTCCAAAGGGCAGCTTTGGCTTGTCTGCTAGGTTTTTGAGTAGGTAACATTTTCACACAGAACTGCATACTTTTCTGTTCCTGTGAGATTTGCATTCTAATAGATAAGTATTCCCCTGGTTAGGGAGGACACTGGCAACTGGGAGTGAGCGATTTGCAAAACATCTTTTTTAGCAAATGCAAGTTAGCAAGCTAGTCTGTGTGCCTCCATGTCTGAAGCTATGTGATACTTCTCTTTGGTGAGGTCTGAACATGGAAAGAAGCAAATTGCAATGGAGAGTAAGGGATTGGCATCCTACTGGCTGAAGAGGTGATGAGAAGACCTTAACACATGGAGAAGAGGGAGTGGTGGGGGAGAGGGGACACAGGAGGCCTCAACTTAACTGAAACTGTGGAGCTGGGAGGACATACATCTGGGAGAGATACATCCTTTGATTCACCCATGCCTCCGTTCAACAAATATCCTAATCCAGTTCTTTCGCTGCCCTATTACATCCTCCTGTGTTTTTATTTCATGTCTGCATGAAGAACCTATTCTCTCCCAAGCTCTCATGAACAATGACAGGGTTCCTGCCTAGTTCCTCATGCATCTTCTGTCATCTCTCCCCCAGTCCTTCTATTCAGGCCAGTGTTTTCCTTGGTAGGAAGTATTTATCTCATAGTATCTCATCATACAAGTATACATGATCATGTATGAACACACACACTTTTCCGATGACTTGTTGCTTCTCATCTTTCTGGGCTCAGCTTAAATCACAACTAAGCGAGAGCCCTTTCCTCACCACTCTATGAAAGCAGTTCTTCGTGTCCTCTCTTTGTCTCTTGTTTCAAAGTGTGATGGATTCCTTCATAGCTTTTATCACCTCATGTATTTTATTTGTAGTTGAACTTTTTGTGTACTTCTACCTCTAGGGCATACACCCCAAGAGAGGGAAATACCCACCTTGTTCTTGTATCGGCTGATCCCATGTAATTCCTGGCATTTATCATGTGCTTCTAATGAAAGGGGACGCAAAGGTTGAGACTTGTTAGTGATTTTGTGGGATATCCTTATGGAATGTCCTTGTTCTCAAGAGAAACCTGTGCCTTTTATGTCTAAGCTTTTTTGGGGACAAGGCCCTCAGGAGGAGCAGCGTCTAGCAGTAGAAGGGAGGAGAGTGATGGTAGAGTCAAGAGAGCTGTAATATATTGTGGTACCTAAACTCTAGGAAGAGGTTGCTGGTGGATCTTGATCTAAATGTCTTAGATCAAGACCATGAAGCTTTGCCAATATGGACTCTACTGTGGTGAGTGGCCTTATTGGATGAAAATCCGTTGAGATGGTCCTCCTTAGACAGGAGAGATGCTAGAAAGCACTGGTGCCATTAGACATGGAGTATGTACAAGTATTTTTTCCTGGCCCTGGTTCCTGGCATCTCACTGAGCTGAGGCTAGTGCCTGGGTCACTGTCAGCATTCCTCTGGAGGACAGTCAGAGCAATGCGCCAGCACAACTAGTGTTCCCTGACTTCCAAGGAATGACTCTTCCAAGAATCCTGTGGACAGCTTCCTGGGCTGCAGTTCCCTGTTGAATAATACCAGGTTGCTGCTCCTTTATTCTCCATCCTCCCCAGCTTCCTTCACCCTGCACTGATCAAACCTTCCTCCCCTTAGCAGGGGTTTCTCTTCTGCTCCTCAGGCTGCCATATCCCAGGATAGTTACGTGGCTGAGGTTATTGCACTCAGCTAATAGTGTGCCAGCTTAGGGGTCTAAAGAACTTGGCAGGACTCCTCGAATCTTCCAGAGCTCAAAACAGATATGCAAATAAGTTCTTCAGAATCTCATAGTTCCCCAGGTAGTTATGCAAAGTAAACTCTAATAATGATTGCTTTGGCTTGGACTCTTTTGTACATTAGTGTGAATTTAGAAAAGGACTTTGGGGTTGGCTCCTGCAGGGTTTGTCATCTAGGTTTCCTTTCTGTTTTCTAATTTCTTCCAGCCTGACTTAGAACTCAGGCCAGAGCTGAGCATATAAACTCCAAGGCAACAGTTCCGAAGATGGTTGCTGGGTGAGCTGAATCGAATCCAGTCTCATCGCAGTAAACCTGCTTTGGAACAATGAGTTCCAAAGACTAGAGGGGCCTGCCCAAAGAATAGAGGGGCCTGCACTCCTGGAGGCACTGCCTGTGGGCTTGAGACTTGGCTCCTTTGTAAAGAAGCCAGTGTGTTGGCAGAAAGAACCAGCGATGTCTCTGCTCTGCTGCGTTCAATGAAAATGAAAATGAATCTGCATGAAAAGTCCCCAAGTAAATGCCTCTCGCTGGGGATGCCTGGAAGTGTGTGTGATGTACCAGAGGAATATAAAGCTCAAACTGAAAAACTGAACATAGAAGAAATTCCCATTCTTCCATGCAGGATTAACAGTGTTCCCTACCTGGTCATTTCTCACATAGAGAGGACTGGTTTTCTGTTGGAACCTGAAAGCCAGTGAGAGCTGAGCACGTCACAGAAATGAAGCCACTGCACTGTGCCTGAGTAGCAGTGAAAGGGATTCCTTGGCTATTTATAAAACATCTAAAACTAGTTTTACATCAGAGTGATACTTTCTATAAAATGCATCTACTGGGTTGGGACTAATAAGCCTAAGGACATAAACTAATATACTCTGTTTAAATAGCTGTGTAAACAGGTGTTCCATGGTGTTCTTGATAACTCATCTCCATCGACCTATTAAAAGAGTTGTTGATCTAGGTGATCTCCAGGTACTGGACATGATAAAGTAGAATTTCAGATGTAAATAGGTATAAGAAGTCCTGAAGATAACCTTTTCCGATATCTACAAAGTGCTTAGGAAGTGTTCAGCACTGTTATTCAGGTTGTGCTTTTCATGAGCGCGGCCATTGACAACACCACTGAGATTGCCACAGTTCACAGTTGGGTTTCTTCAGGCTGTTCTCGAAGGCAGTCAAGGCTTCCTCTGTGGGCAGCATTGCACTTCCCTTTTCCCAGAAGCGCATGCTGGGTGCCTCATGTGGAGCCTTTCCTTCTTTCCCTGTCTCTGAGTTGAGTGGTCTGGGAAGAACATAGATATGCACATACAGGCATTTAAAGGAATTCATGTAGGCATCTTCCCTGTGATTTAAACAAATTTCTTTTTTTTTTTCATCTTGAGTAACAGTGCCTATTATTTCCGTACTAATTATGGAGAAATTTCTATCAGTGCTTGTAAACTTAAACAGACTAGACAGATTGGATTGGTTTTTATGAATTGAATTACCCTTTAAAATTCTGGAAATTTATATCAATATTTGGCTAATTCAGCTTTGGTCATGAGATGAAATTTGCAGAACTTCCCCGGGCAACAAAGTTTTAGCAGATGAGCATGAAAGCAATACAACTCTCCACTAATACCAAAACTAAATATACCACCCGCCAACCATATCTAAATTAATATAGAAATTGCTGACATTGAATGTCTTTTATCTTTTTTAAAAATAGTGACTTATCATGAGTCAAGGAGGAAGCACCTGTGACTGAGAAATAGCTATTTTAGAAATAGTATTTTGTTGCTTTTTCCCTTCCTTGGTAATTTAACATATGTCCAAAGTAGAGTTATGATTTGAGCAATAACTTTCTAGCTTACTAAATATTAATCTTAGAATTTTATATAATAATTATAAGGTGATGCTGAGACCTAGTTTGCGTGGGACACCCCAGTTTGCCTGACTCATTCTGGCTTATTACTAATGACCAGTGTATCATTAATATCACTCCCTTTACTTTCAAAGTTATCCTGGTTTGGTCAGCGTTGGTGGTATAGCGGTGAGCATAGCTGCCTTCCAAAGTTATCCTGGTTTGTACTATATATATATATATTTTTTTTTTTTCCCCTACTGACATGCATTGGTTTACAATACTGTACACTGCCTCAAACCTAGTAATAAACCTAGTACTATCTGGTCCTATCCACCACTATCAAATTGCCCCCTACCCATTTCCTCCACCCCTTTCCTCCTCCCTTATTGTAACCATTGTTGTACTGTTGAGGTCTAAGCGTTGTGTTTATTTTGTTTGATCATTAGCTTTTTATTTTTATATTTTACATAAGCGTTAAATCATCTGGTATTTTTCTTTCTTGTTCTATTTTTGCTTAGCATAATCACCTCATGTTCTATCCATGTTGTTGCAGATACCAAGATTTTATCTTTTTTTGGTAATTGAGGAGCATTCCAATATGTGTGTGTGTGTGTGTATCTGTCAATGAGAATTAGGTTGTTTTGTATGTTGGCTATTGTGAATATTGCTACAGTTAATATGGAGCAACATCCTTTTGAATTAGTGTTTTCATACTTTTCAGAAAAATACTTAGACTTTGAAATGCTGGATCCTATAGTAGTTTTAATTTTTTGAGGAACCTCCACACTGTTTCTATAGAAACTGCACCAATTTGCATTCCTACCAATGATGTTCAAGGGTTCCTTTTCCTTCACACTTTTGCCAACACTTGTTTCTTGTTAACTTGATGTAGACTGTACTAACAGGGTGAGGTGGTAGCTCATCATGATTTTGATTTTCATTTCCCTGAAAGGTGATGATGAGCATTTATTCGTGTGCCCATTTTCAATCTATATGGACAATAAATTTTATTGTCACCATATTTACCCATCACTGGGAGATAAAATTCTAAAACAATATCCTCATCAATAACACTGACATAAAGAATGATATTTCTAGAGTAACACGAAGGAAACCAAAGTGTTTTAAGCAAAAGTAAAGAATATTTTTGATATCATTAGGGAAAGGATAAAGGACGAACAGTTTATTTCCCTTGGGTGATGTAAGTTATAGAGTAGTAACGATGAGGTTGGTTTACTAAGGTCCAGCCAATAATCTGAAATTCTTTAATGTAATGGAGGTGTTGGTACAATAGAAAGTCAACAGTTATTGAAAGTTTATGAGCAGGTGCATGACAGATTAAAGACTATTATAAGAAAAATGGTATGGTACTAGTATATGGAAAGTATTGGAGTAAATAACATCACTTCTAGAACAGAATTATTGAAAAGGGATCATATTAGAGACTCCAAAAGGTAGTCTTAGAGTAAGCAAGCAATAATATACCATCCAAAGAAGTCATCATTCTGAACAAACCTGGAAGAGTAGATAATGGTTATAAAAACAATAAGATAGAACCTGAGTAAAAATGGATTGGAATATGAAGCTCGAATAATCTGGTAATCCTCTGGGCCTACTATCTTATGATGTCAGTAGTCTTTATTTATGGTACTTGTGCTTAAAGATAATGTTGTGCCTTGATTTAGCTCAGAGTCTATGTAAGTGATCTATTTTTTATTGCTAGCTATTATATAGCATCTGGAACTTAAGGGTCAAAAAGTTTTCAATACTTGAAATTTGAAGTCAAGTGGAATTTTACTTTATAAAGGAGTTAAAACATTGATGGAATCAAGGAAAATTTAAATAAAATCATGAATTAGCCCTATATGGAGTTATTATAGGTTAATTTAGTACACTCAGGAGACAACTTAATCTTTTGAGTCCAACATCATGGAAAACCACAGTGATGTTCTCTCACAAATCAAATTGTGATTTTTATACAGTATACACAGATCAATATTACTCTGTCCTCACCCAGGATTGATTTCTTGTATGAAGAAACAGTCTTCTATTTGTTCAAGATGCCAAAATCCATGGAAGATGAGACTGATCTGACTGTTCATATAAAATAACAGTTTCTTACATAATCTTCCATGTTTTATAAATTGATAAGTGGTTCAATTTTCATAATCCAGCAGTAACTCTATTATTCATTCTCTTCTTTAAGCATCTCATCTTTATCAGTTTAGAGTTAAGCAGTAGTAAAACTTTTTGGAAAGCAGAATCAAAGAATACATTGGTGGGAAAGAACTAAGTGTCTACTTCCATGTGGTTTATATAAACATCTTAAAAATCATCGATAATATTTACAGAGTTGTTTCATATATATATATGTGTGTGGGGGAGAGAAAGAGACAGTAGAATTACTGAAGGATATTGTCTCTTATGTGGTTAGTGAATCTTAATATATAGGTTTCCAGTTATTTAATCATGAATGAGTTCACTGGGTTGTATTTATTTATTTTCTTTTTTTTTATTAAAATATTTTAAAATTTACATATAATTGCCATTAATTGTAATCCCCATGTATTCCCCATCACCATCTCACCAGTGCACCATCACCTCA
>JAGFMF010011796.1:16045710-16067748 GCA_019455555.1 Galemys pyrenaicus
CCACAGCTTCCCGATCCACTCATCTGTTTTTGGGCATTTAGGCTGTTTCCAGGTCTTCCCTATTGTAAAGAGTGCTGCTATAAACATAGGGGTGCAGGTTGTATTTAATATGTGAAATTTAATATGTAAGAACACTCTTGGTTAAGGAGGTCACTAATACTTGTAAATAACCAGTAAGTTAAAATTTCTTTCAATCGATAAAAAATATAATTGCCTGTGTCATATTTTTATTGATACAAACATATACCCTAAATATCAACATCATGGTCCTTACAGTTACTTAATAACTTACAAATTTTAATTTCTATGCCTCAGGAGATCCTGTTTGGAAGTGTTTCTGTGTGCAGAACTATGACATCATTGACTCAAAAACAGACAGAAATAACTAGAAAAACTTTAATGTTCATACCTTAAAATTATTAACTATAGCAGAGCTTCCAAGATAATGGACTGAGGACCTCTGTAAATCTGCCCAAACATAAAAGCAAAGAAAATGATGGCAAAAATGGTCAATATCATCATTTTTTAGAAATCTGGAAATCAACCAAAGACTTGCAAGCAATTTGGGGAATATTTACTTTAAAAACACTGTGGGAATACAAAGTTTGATAACAGTGCAACCTATTCCTATTTTCCTTTTCCAAGCCATGTATGCTCTGGAAAACCAGCAGCCTTGTAGCCACAGAGTCTGTGAAAACCAGCAGCAACTGGAGGGGTGCAGTGAGCTTTGGAGTTCCTCAAACCCTCTCATTACAAGTTTTGTCAGAATTTGATCTGTCTAGCATTTCTCCAAAAAGCTCCATTTGCAGAGCATTGTCATTATTTGACCTGACTCAGAGTTCTCTCTGTGGGAAAGGTTTGTCCGCAAGGCATTTGCTAAAATCAGTCAGCAAAATTTCTTCACATTGTAGCCTCCCGAGTCTGTGATATCACTTGGCACAGACAAAGCCCTAGTCAAAATATTAAAAGTATCTGGAAAGGTGCTGGCCATAGGGACCTTAAAAGAGCTCTGTTATAATCCTGGGAATCTAGAAACTCATACACATATCTAGAGCTGTGCATATGCCTAGAAGACCTGAGAGGATCAAAATTAGTAGCCTCTGGCTGACCTTGAGATCTGTATAGACAGGATGTAAAAGACTAAAGGGCAATTTGTAAGTTGCTTGGATGTTAAGTGTATGTCTCAATATATACATAGAGACTTCTGAAAATCTGGGATACTTACTGGTTCAAATATATCTCTGAAAACGTATTAGTTCATCCAGAAGAGATTTAAATTACCACATATTACAGGGAATAGAGACGATACAGAATTAGTCTCAGAAAGTCACTGAACAAACTGCCTTCAAAAGAATAACAAAATTGCAGCAACAAAAAACCTGGGAGGAAATATCTGATTTACAAATTACATTATATGATACCCAGTTTTCTACAACAATTACAAAAATATGAACCAATTAAAAAGAAAGTATTGTCATACATAGGGAAAAATACCATCCATAGAAACTGGCTCTGAGGAATTTGGACCTGAACTTATGGGATGAGGACTTTCTGTACTTATATATATATATAATATATATTATACACACACACGTTTGAAGAATTAAAAGAAATATTCTTTAGAGAATTAAAGGTAAGTATGATAACACTGTCTCAACTAGGAGAGAATATCAATAAAGAAATTTTTTTTTTCATAGAATTCTGGGGTTGAAAATTACAATAACTGAAATGGAAAACTCATTAGAGGAGCACAATAACGGATGTGAAATGACAGAAGAAAGAATAGAGAAGTTGAAGATAACTCAATTGTAATTGCCTGGTTTGAGGAACAGAAATTAAAAAAGAATTAAGGGAAATTAAGAGAACTTCAGAGACTTGTGGGTGCCCATTAAGGATGCCAAAATGAGCATAATGGATAGATAGTCTAGCAGGGCAGTTGAGGAAAAAAAAACAAAAAGAATATCTAAAGAAATAAGGGGAAAAGGTATGAAATTTAATGGAAAAAAGTTAATCTGTATTTTCAGGTATCTTAATGAACTCTTAACAGGATAAATACAGGAGAGTCACACCTAGATATACATTAACTAAATTATAAAAAGTCAAACATAAGGTGAGAAGCTTTAAGAAAATTAAGAAAAAATGTGATTCATCATCTATAAAGAATTAATAAAATTAGCAATTATTTCTAATCAGAATCCATGAAGGACAAAATACAATAGATGGCTTATTCAAAATGCGGACAGAAAAAAACACTAACCAAATATTTCATATTCAAACCCTTTAAAAAGAATGAAAATTTAAAACATTCCCGGGCAACAAAAATGCAGAGAATTCATTGATAGCAGACTTGAGAAGAAATAATAATTTCTGTACTTCAGACTGAAGTGAAAGGACACTGGATGGTAACTTGAATTCACAGAGGGAAACAGACTTAGAATAAAAGCGAGAGACTATGGAATAAGATGAGGAACGAAAGGGGATATTATTGACAACCTTACAGAAATAAAAATGATTATAAATGAGCACTGTGGAAATTTTTTACCAACATATTATATAACTTAGAGAATATGGAAATGTTTATAGAAGAGCATAAACTACTGAAACTAATTGAAGAAGAAATAGAAAATCTAAATAGATATATAACAAGTGGTTCATTTGGCAAGTTAAAAACTGGTCTTGAAGAAAAAACTCGTGCTCAGATGTCTTCAATGAAGTCTGAAAAATATTTAAAAAAAACATAATATCTCATGTTGACAAGGAGTTAAAAAAAAAATAGAAGGGACACTACTCAACTCATTTTATGAGACAAGAATCTCCCTGATACTAAAACTAGACAATATTATGAGAAGAGCAAACCACAGATGCAAGAACATCAACAAAAATACTAGTAAACCAAATTCAGCACCATTGAAAATGGATTTTAAGCCATGACCAAAGGGATTTATTTTTGAAATGCTAGACTGGTGTAGCACTGAAAATCAATTGTAATATGCCGTATTATATATTGTAGAAATAATGACAAAGATCACATGATTATCTCAATAGATACAGAAAAAATTTGAAAAAAGTCAAAGTCTTTTCAATGACAAAAAATAATACTCAATGAATTCTTATAAAGGGCATTTATGAGCACACCTAGCTAAATACCAAACTTAATATGGAAATATTGCGCACTTTCCTTTTAAGATTAAGACATGACAATATCTGTTATTGCTGCTTCTCTTCAATGTTTTGTTGGATATTCTTCCTAGGGCAATTAGGCAAAAGTAAATAAATGAATAAATAACCATGAAAAAGAAATAAAGTTCATTAAATTGGAAAGTAAGAAATAAAAACTATCTGAATTTGTAGACGACATTATCTTGTAGACAGCAAACACAAGGAGTCTTCTAAAAAGTTGCTGGACCTGATAGTTGGTGATGAGCAATGTTGTAGGGTACATCACCAATATAATAAATGAGTGATACTTCTATACACTGGCAGCAAACAATCCAGAAATGAAATCATGAAAACAATTTCCTTTATGTTAATACAAAAAGAATAAAATATTTGTGAATAAATTTAACAAAGGGCTGCAAAACTTACACATGAAAACTGTAAAAGATTATTTTTAAAAAAAATCAAGGAAAAATCAAAGGAAAAACATTCTGTATTTGTGGATTGGAAATTTAATATCACTTAGTTGGACATAGTCCCCCAAATGATCTATGGATTCAATGTAAACTTTGTCAGAATTCCCATCTGGCTTTTTTGCAGAAATGGAAAAGCTGATTTTCAAATCTGTAAGGATATACAACGGACTCAGTCAAAACAATCTTAGAAAAGAAAAAAATTGGATTATCACATTTTCTGATTTTGACACTATAATCTACATTATATGACATTGTAGTGCTATTAAAGAAATAGTTGAATAGATTTGAGGGCACGGAAATAATTCTTTACATTTGTGCTGAGCTGATTTTTGACAAGGGTCCAAGAAAATTCTTGGGAAAGTATGATCTTCTCAGCAAATGGTGCTGGAGCAACTAACTAGATATCTTTACTGAAAATAAAACAATTGGATCTCCAACTCACCCCAAACAAAAAGGGGAAAATATCAGAGACCTAAATAGAGGAGCTCGGTTTATAAAACTCTTAGAAACAGGATTTTTTTTTCTGTCTTTGAGTTAGACAATAATTTCTTAGAATACTGAAAGCACAAATTAGAAAAAGAAAGGTTGCTT
Source organism: Galemys pyrenaicus (assembly GCA_019455555.1). Lineage (NCBI taxonomy): Eukaryota > Metazoa > Chordata > Mammalia > Eulipotyphla > Talpidae > Galemys > Galemys pyrenaicus. The sequence continues at coordinate 16,049,934 of JAGFMF010011796.1, forward strand.
AAGTTGGACACTAATTTGACACTTAAAAATTTGCTTATTAAATAAATTGTGCAAGTAAATCAATTTTTGTAAATCCCCAAATTTAGTAGCTATCTCTCATAAGAAGGACAAATCACAAATATTTGTATAAAAAGACGTTCAATGTCATAAATGGTAAAATGCAAATCAAAATCACAATCAAATATTTCTATACCTAGTAGTAAGATGTCTGTAACCAAAAATAAACATGGTAAATAATGTTGACAAGGATATAGAGAACCTGATGGGAATGTAAAACGGGTGCATACACTTTGAAGTGAACTTGAACAGTTTCTCAAAAAGTTAAGCACAGAGTAACCATATGACACAGAAATTCTCTTCCTAGGTTTATATCCAAGAGAAATGAAAATATCCATAAAAGATTTGTAAATGTATATTCAGAGCATATTCAACATAATCATAATAGCCTAAAAGTGAAATTTAATGTTTTATCTACTGGCTGATGTATGGAAATATACAATGGAATAATAGTTGTTGCTATAAAAGAATAAAATATTGATGTATATTGTAATATGTGTGAATCTTGAATGCATTATACAAAGGGAAAGAAACCAGACACAAAAGCCCACATATGATTTCATTGATATAAAATGTCCAGAATAGGCAGATTCATTGAGATAGAAAGTAGATTAGCAGTTGCCTAACGTTGAGTGGAAGACAGGGAATTGGGGAAAATGAGGTTATTGCGAAAGGCTATAGGATTTCTTTCTAGGGTGATAAAATATTCTACAATGATTGTGGTGATAGGTGTTTAGCTCTCTCTATATTAAAAAACATGAAATTATATGTTCCTCTAGGTGCTGCCAGGTGATGATATACAGGAACATGGATTCACATGGAATATGAAAATCAAGAATAGTAAACATCTTCATTTTATTTCCTTTATCCTTTTGGAAACATATTTTGCTGTGATTTTTCTAATGCTCCATACTGAAGCTGAGCAGCAAGAAAAGAAGTCCAGAGAATTGCCCTTTTGAAAAACAAAATATTTTATACATTTTAAAACAAAATCGAGATATAATTCAAATACTATAAACATCAACCATTAAAGCTCTGCTTTTGTCTGGTTCCAGTGCCAGTGGCTTTGCTCACGTTCCTATGCCTGCACCAGCGGTATGCATGTCTCTAGCAAATGTTCAGCTTCAACTTGGCCCCAGCTCTCACTGGGTCGAAGGTAGCTTAGTTTGCCTTTGGCACTACGAGTGTTCATGTCCCTGTGTCCCAGTTCCTAGGCTTGAACTTTCTAGTTCCTGGCAGCACTAGAGTAATTTCTTCCTTCTCGTCCTTGCACTTCCATGTGGAGTCATGGGAACTGATAAATATCATCTATAGACCCCACAGTACCAGCGGCAGCTGCAGTGGGAACCAACCCCCTCCTTTTCTCTCATGTGTGTTGTAACATGTTTCTTTCAAATCCCCTTGGTTTGTTCTCTAGCTGAGAGATGAACACTTGTCTTAATGTTCACATATGGTCCCAGACTCAGCATGCAGATGTCAAACTCTGATAAGTGTTCTCCCAGCCAGCTGTGTCCTGGGGGTAGGAATAACTGGATCCAGCACTTCTCCAGCTGTACAAGTGTCAAAGGAAAGAATGATATCCCAGTCTTTCCTTCTTGGACTCTTCTTCAATCTCAGCTCCTTCTCCCTTACTAAGAATTTAAATTCTGTTTTCTCTGTGACAACAATGAATAAACTAATCCCTGCTACTCACCTTTTGTAGCCTCGGGGGCTACAGGAATTGGTGGTTAACGGGTATAATGTCATGTCTACAGCTTCATAGTAAGCTCTACCAGGAGGTACCTGGGATACATGGGCACTTATATTTAGAATAAGGGATTAATGGAAGTGCCTCCATTTTATTATTGGACCTTTGTTGTATCTCCAGGGACTTATGTAAGGTAGTTTTTCTGCTCACAATAGTTTATCTTGTATGTTCACAATGCACTGACCTTAAAGAAAGTTAGCCCTGAGCACATATTACTTGTATAATTTCTCTGATTTTCCTTAGAAGAACTAGAAATCAGTGATTAGAAATCAATGATGTTATCAGTCTGTGTTTCTTACATTTTTTGTGGTTCTTATAAAAATTTTCTGAGGGGGAGGGAAGGCTGAAATAAATTATAAGATTGCATTCTTGTATTACATTGTAAATATTTTTGTCTTGCCTTCAAATAATTATAAGCTATTTGAGAGTCCATGTATTATGGTTCCTTGGAGCTTGTGAAATGGCATACATATAGTAGATGCTCAATAAACACTTTTCTTAATGTTCTTTTTTTCTTACTACTGTATGATTCTCAAAATATTTTTATTAAAAAGAAACAATTCTTCAGGCAATTGAGATACAAACATTACATAATAGGAAATGGACTTGTTCTTCTCTGAAAGCTGTAAATCTAACATGGAACCTTATAACATCTGCCAACAGTACATACTGGTTCTAGTCTGTTATCTGAACTTTCCCATGCTCATTAGATACTTGAACTTGGTTTATGTGGATGAGATTAAACAGATTAACCACTTGTGTGGAAATGTAGATTCAGACAAATTTCCTTTGGCACAAGCTTCTAATTGCATTTCAATCTACACATTGTATGAGTAACAGAGTTGGACAGGAGGATGATGAAAAATCACTGAGTCACAGCAAGTAATTTAATTATAAATAGAATTTTATGAGTGGTGTTAATGTGTGCTACCTCAGCTAACCTGACGATAAAGGTTTCACAAGCTACAATGACATCTGGAACCAAATCACATGTAGGAATTATGCAGTGGCAATAAAAGCCACTTAATTAGCATTGCAAATAGTGTTCCAGTGTTTATGAGATGTCGGCAAATTTGCATACAGATACATAATTACATAATTTGCAGCTGTTGTGTTTGTTCCATAAGACCTTGCCACTTTATTAGCAGAATATGTAAATCAGGAATTAATTCTCTTATTTCTCATTCTTAGCCTTCTAAAGATATGTGGTGAATCATGGTGATGGTGCAACTCTTTTATCTGGACGTCATCACCCTGTCTTAGATGGTTTTAGAACAAAAACATATTCCATGACTTACTTAGTAAGAGGGACATTTTGAATGATTTGTAAATACCATTTGCGAATGAATGAATATCATTTATTAGCTAGCTTCGGCTTTTCCTGTTCATCTTTGAAATCTTTTACTTGTTCTGTCACCTTAGAATATGAACTAGTTATGATTTGGTCTGAAGAGGCTAATTATATATTTGTTTTTATCTGTCATTCAGATTATATACTAAATTAATACAATCCATTAGAATGGAGGTATCTAATCAAAATGGTACATTATTAAAGTTTTAGATATAGAGAGCTAAGCTGATATGGCAGCTAAATACAGAATAGAAAAGATGTGTATTCAATTTAATTTATTGCCAATCCTGAAGGAAAGGCTATTTGAACCAATTTAATGCACTGAATTAGTACAATTTCATGTAATAGGTCCATAACAATTTTATATTTCAGATCTAGAAGTTGTGAAAAAAGATTTCATATTGTTACTTATTATAAGTTCATCAGATTAAAAATTACAGTTGAGTGTGCTAAGATGACTAAAATGATAAGAGCTTAGATATGGTAAGTTCACAATACGTCAGAGAAATCTAAGATAGATACAGGATGTTCATCTTTTATCTTTAGATATGGAGTGGAAATTTTATAGAATGTCAGACTACACATTTAAATAAATAGCAGTCCTAGAGAAAGTGTGCTTGGATAGGGTAGGATTTGAAAATATTATTTCCACTGTTCATTTATTCATCTACTTAACATTTATTAAAATAGGTGCTAAGGAAGAGAATGTCTTGATCTAGGTTCTCAACTGGGACTGAGGATAAAGAACACTAAAATATCAAATCTGACCATGAATTTCACTTGTTAATACTTAGACTTTGTTAAATATGTTTTCTGAATGCTAGCTTTTCTGGAAAGCTGGATTGACTATAGTTCAATTTTAATAAAATATTGTCGCAACTTTATTGGAATTTTAATCAAAGTTAAAACTTACTTGCAAAATATAGAGTTAAATATAAATAGGAAACTAAAGGCATGCATGTTTTTGTAGTGTGTGTTTTGGGGGGATAGGTTCCTATTTAAACATAGTTAAGGGAAGAAAAATTCCTGTTTAACATTAGGTTTCCTTTTTTTTTTTTTTTAAAGATTTATTTATTTATATATACAAGGGCTGGGTTGCAGGCCAGAGTTATGGGAGGTGAGAGGATTCCTTAGAGACAGAGTGGGAACAGACAGATCTACTGAAATACACTGCTGAGGGGAGCAGTGAGGGAGACAAGAGAGGTATACTGTGCCATGTGGGTCACCTCCCTGGCCGGGGATTGAACTCATGCTGCAGTGGCTGCAGACAGCTTCATAGTGCTACAGCTTAATCCATTGTCCACCAGGAAGGACCCAAAATTATGTTTCTTGACATACCTTATATCCTTGTGATAGTATCTATCAAATTAATGTTTTTAATCATTTAGGGGAACAAATATCTCCCTTATGGTTGTGTATTCACTACGAACCAGTGTAACCCTGCTTATCTTTTCTCTATCCTACTCAGCCTTCCAGAAAAAGTAATTATATGACAATTTCCAGATACTCTGTGTTCTAGATGGAATCTCTGTGTTCATGAATGGGGCTGTGCTTATTAGCTTCACATGGGCTAGATGTTCTTACCATGGTCTTGTTAATCATGGAATAGACATGATATATAATTTTTATTTTTATTTATTTATTCATTCATTTATTTATTTAAGATTTATTATGCCTACAAGAGCTGAGGTACAGGCCAGAGTCCAGGAAGGTGAGAGGATTCACCAGACAGAGCGGGAGCAGAACAGGCAGACTGACTGAAACACACTGCTGAGGGCAGCAGCGGGAGAGGCAGGAGAGGTATGCTGCACCATGTGGGTCCTATCCCTGGCTGGAGGCAGGGATCAAACTTGTGCTGCAGTGGTTGCAGTTTGCTTCATAGTGTGTTGCTTAACCTGCTGTGCCACCAGGGAGGCCCGATATATAATTTGAAAAGATAAAATATTATTTAAATATGTAGTTTATATAAAAAAGACTCATAAAAGGAAAATTGTTTGTTTGTTTTTTTTTTTTTTTGGTGGTTCTCGATCTCTCTATTGGACATTTTTATTCTTTTATAGATTTTTGCCAAGGTTGTGAACAGTCTGGGTGTAACCATTTTTCCTTTATATAAGAACTGCCTGTGTCAGCAATATGCAATTTGACTTAAATAGAGCAAATAAAATGGAAAAAAATCTTACTTCAAGTTTCCCTTAAGTTTGAGAAAACAAGAATCTTTAGTGGCCCCCAAACTCAATAACATCAGAAAAAACAAACAAAAAAAAGATTTCAGTCTGGGCATCTGACCTAGTAGCTTGGAGTACATTCTGAAGAATGCTGCCTTGGTGCTATTGTGTTGTTTTGACAGTATTTTCTTTTTAAAAAAATTTGTGTTGATGTATATTTGGTTAATAACCTGGATTTCAGATGTATAGTATTGTAACTTGGCACTAGTTGTCTACATTACAAATTGCATCAAAACTAGTTTCTATCTACTACCATGAATTGACTTTCTTTACTCCACTTTGCATCCCTGTTACCCATGCTTTAGTAACCACCATTTTGTTCTTATAATCTAGGAGTTGTTTTACTTGTTCATTTTGTCTCTTTATCTTGTGCATATGAATAAAATCACAGGTATTTGTCTTTCACTTTCCACAAAACACTTAAGATCGCCCATGTTATTGCAAATGGAAAGATTTCTTTTTCTTTTCTTGCTTGATTAATAGTCCACTGTGTATGCCACATCTTTGTCCGTTCATCTGTCTACCAGCACTTAGTTGTCTTTATCTTGGTTTGTGTAGATAGCACTCCAACCAACATGGAGGTGTACTTATCTTTCTAAGATTTTGTTTTTATACCTAGAAATAGAATTATTGAATCATAAGTTATTTCCATTCTTAACTTTTGAGGGGCTTCCGTACTGTTTTCCTTAGTAGCTGCTCAGTTTACAATACCACTAACAGTTTCAGGCTTTCCCTTTCTCCACATCGTGTCTAGCACTTGTTTCTTCTCTTGATAATGGCCATTCTGCGAGGTGTGAGTTGATAACTTCTTGTGCCTTTGATTTGTGTTTCCTTAATAACAGCTGATGAAAATCTTTTCATGTGCTTGTTGGCCATCTGTATGCCATTTCTGGAGAAGTGGCATGCTTCTCCGGAGACGATGAAGTTTCTCCATATAAATATATGTGCTTGTGTGTTGGTCCCTTTCCCTTCTTTCTAAATTGATTTCATTATAATTAGAATTTTACCCATATTACAGTACACACAACCACTTGGTTCACTTTCCCAGTGTGGAATCCTGAAATGTTTCATAGCACTGGCTTCCATTCTCTTCCATCCATGGCAGTTTAGTATGCTTTCCTCATCCACCCTTGCTCTAAATTCCCAGGAATTTGCCTTCTGAAATCAAATCTTAGCAAGTCTTTTCCCGGTTTACATTGTTCTAACTTTAAGTTTTCCTGACTTCATAAGTATTCCTTAAATGCAGAATATTTTAAAATTAATTTTATTAAAGAATAATTATCCTTAAGTGCAGATCTCTCACTCCTGCAGGCAGGAGGCTAAAATAGGCTCAGAATCTTCCTCAGCCAGGACCTCTGGCTTTGCCATGGCAATCCTGGTCTAGGGACTGAAGACCTGCTCTCTGCACCTTCGTCACTGTGTACAATGAATTGGGCTTGTTGGAATGACATGATTTAATCTGGTGTGAAGCTTTAAGGATTTTTATGAATTTCCAAACAGATGGTCTTTCTTAACTATCAGAAATGGTAATAAAACTAATAAACTTTTTTCTAATAGAAAGGTGAAAAAAAAGAAATTAAAGGATAATTTGGCAATTTTCAACTTAAGTAATGTAAATCAGCTGTAATTATGCCTAAGGTTATAAAGACTATTATAACATTAATTAATAATTTTCATTATAGCCTTAATCAAAAGACTAAGTGGTTATTTCCTGAATCCACCGGTATTCCCTAGAAAGAGTAAAAAATGTTTCTTTTATACCAGAACAACTGTTAATTTCTTTTTCTACTGTTATAAAAGAACTGGTTCTTGAATTTTATGACTTCTATTAAGTTACACTGAGAAGAAAGTGAATCCAAAACTTATAAAGTTAGATTTACCCTAAGGAAACAAGTATATTATTAATTCATTTGGTTTATAATAGCAAGAGTAACATTTCAATAAGTTTTGATAATATGATTTTTATAATATTTCAGAATATCTTATTTTTATATTTAATCGCTGACACTTTCATTGGAAATAGTAAAAAAAATACCCTATGGTTTATGAAAAAAAAAAATGAAGTCTTAAAAAGTTACTGTTGCACTAAAAAGGTAACCAGTTTCCATGTAAAAATGGGTAGAATAAAGAAGAAAAAAATGCATTAGTCAGAGTTCTGTTCAAATATTGAAAAACTCCAGGTCTTTCAAGCAGAATGGTATTTAATCCAGAGAATTAAATGCTTTTGAGCTCTGTTATCTATTGGGGAATCAAAGCGCAGGACAAACTTTGTGACCTTCAGTGTACTCAATAGAATCAGAGGGTCACATCGTATTTTTCTCCTAAGAAAAATGTAGGAAGGTGATTTTTCAGGAGAACATCTGGAGTTTCCTGTAAAACTTGATGCTTGCTTCAGGCCCACACCCAAGGGCATAATCATATGGCGTCTACTTCTTGCTTCTGTTCCAAACCCTTCCTGAGGCCATCTCACCGGTAACTGGTAGCCAGGATGCTGGTGACTGTGTGCCCACACATCCAAACTGATAGTGCAAAGCTGGTAGGGGCAGGGCAGTGCCTTGTGACCACTGGAAGAGAGACAGTTTAGGATTCGCTACCTTACTCATGAGTCTCCCAATAAGGCTGCGTATTTTTCAGTTTGCGGGATTTGGCATCTTTTTTTTTTAAAGATTTATTTATTTATGTATACAAGCACTGGGGTACAGGTCAGAGGTGTGGGGGTGAGAGGATTCACCACAGAGAGCAGGGAGCAGAACAGGCAGATCAACTGAAGTACACTGCTGAGGGGAGCAGCGGGCACAGCAGGAGAGGTCTGCTGCGCCACGTGGGTCACCTCCCTGGCCGGTGGCAGGGATCGAACTTGTGCTGCAGTGGCTGCGGTTTGCTTCATAGTGTGTTGCGCAGCGGGCGAGGCAGGAGAGGTCTGCTGCACCATGTGGGTTCCCTCCCTGGCCGGCAGCAGAGATCGAACTTGTGGTGCAGTGGCTGCGGTTTGCTTCATAGTGCGTTGCTTAACCCACTGCGCCACCAGGGAGGCCCCTGGCATTTCTTACATAAGGAAATGGTCTAATATAAAATAGTAGTAGCAAGACTCCTGCATGGTATTATTGCCTTCCTGGTGTAAACAGGGAATAAGCCCACTCATCCTTTTCACAAGGGCAGAGGGCCTGGAGAACATCTAGAGAACACCGTATTCTATGCAGCTGTTTTCCCTTGTAACCTTCCCATTTTGATTCAGCTCCGGACATATTTATTGCAGTTATTATACAGGGATTACCTTTTTAAAAAATACTTTTTTTCAGCCTTTCTCTCATGCTTCCCCACTACTTTTCCTTCTCACCCTGGGAATTAGCTTAACAGCATGGCAGTGGTTAAGATCATATATCCAGGGAAGATCTGTAAAGTCTCATTTCATACATAATTGGACTGATGCAGGTTATTTTAATTAAGAGTTTGGTGAGGTTAGCAGTTCTGCTCATTTGCAGGTTATTCCAGACTTTAAGGACTATCAAAGTTTAGGGAATATTAAGGAGTAAGGCCTTGGGGCACAGTGGGTTGAGTTCAGCTCAGTGAAGTGCCTGCGGTACAGCTGTGTGCCAGTTTGATCCCCGGCTAGGGAGGGGACCCGCGTGGCGCAGTAGACCTCTCCTGCCTCATCCACTGCTCCCCTCAGCAGTGTGTTTCAGTTGGTCTGCCTGTTCTGCTCCCCACTCTTATCTCTGGTGAATCCTCTTTCCTCCCATGACTCTGGCCTGTACCCCAGCTATGATATACATAAATAAAATCTTAAAAAAAAGATTAAAGAGGAAGGTGGGATATTGTATTCTGAAAAGTTTCAGTTCATACTTACTTATGAGTTACCCACCACATCTGTCTGAAAGTTTTCTGAATTTTCCTAATTTTGCACACTTTATCTTTGCTCCACTGGCACTGCTCGTTCATATGCTTACAGTCTGGGCGTGGTTGTCACCCAAAATGACTAATACAGTCAGTAAGGAGGGCCGATGAGGGCAGAGAAAGTGGGCAGAAAATAACACTGTTCATGTATTAGTCTGATATCATCTGGAACTTCAGTTTCCTCACCCCTCCTCCTCTTTTAATGTATTATTTTCTTCTCTTAGGATTCCTCACATACACTTTTCTACCTTCATCATGGATGGTCTTGGCTTGAAATTCCATCTTAAAATGTTGATTCCTCAAGAAGGACCAACTACAACCCAGAGATTTGCTATTTTTTATATATTGAGATCCTTAATGAATAGTCTGTGACTGATGCTTAGGAGTAATTCAATTTGATGAATAAATCAGTGAACCTAACTTCTTATTTTCTCTACTTCCGTTCCTGAAGTGCTGAGGGAAAAAATCATGTAACTATATTTATTGAATGAATATAAATTTGTGATTTTTGTCCTTAACTGGATTCTTAATCAGTCATTAATCATTCCTACAATTCCTAGCTGGATAGCCTCTGTGCCTGGGTTCCTGAGAAATAGTGCTGGAGGTGAATATTAGGGGCTATACTTTATTATTAGTGTCATGGCAAGGAATGCAGAGGTGAGCAAGGCATTGAAGGAGGGCCTGAGTATACAAGGTAATAGGTTGGTGCCATCAGGTGTAGATTATGAGTGATACGAGGGTTGGGGTGCACCTGTAGCATAAAGTACCTTTGTATTGTATCTGCAGCAGCAGCCTGGTTGCAGTATCGAAGAGCCAGCAAAAGCTCTTTTTTTTTTTAAGATTTATTTATTTATGCATACAAGAGGTAGGGTACACGCCAGAGATGCAGAGGTGAGGGGATTCACCAGAGACAGAGTGGGGAGCATAACAGGCAGATGGACTGAAATACATTACTGAGGGGAGTAGCGGGCAAGGTAGGAGAGGTTTGCTGTGCCATATGGGTCTCCTCCCTGGGCCAGCACAAGCTCTTGACAGGAATTCTTGGACAAGAACACGAGCCAAGTGCACACGTCTGTGCTCACACGTGAGGTAGCCTGTCACTTTCCTTTCTCCTTGGAGGCTTTCACAAGTTATTACTCCTATTAGGTGAGAGGGGAAGTCTGGTCCCTATTCTAGTTTGAGTGGCACTTTTATAATGTTTTGATATTGATATTTTATTATTTTCAAGGACAGAATAGCTTATATTTATGTTTTAGGTTATACTTTCATGTGGATGTAAGTGTTTTGTTAAAACAACCTACTGAATAGGTTTGGATGAAGTTATTAGATTAATTTTGATAATGAGACAAAAACTCAGAAAATTTGAAAGTTTTGTCCAAGGTCACAGAGCTAGAATGTTTTGATATAATACCTTGGGCTTTAATTTCGATTTTAGCTGTGTATCTTACTTTTACATGATTTTTTTTTTAACCCAGGAGAAAAATATCCAGACCAACCCAGAGTGATGGACTTAGCAATGCTTTGATAATGCAGTGGGCTTTTATTAAAAATCTTACTAGCCTTGTATGGAAGTTTGTATGTCTGCACTGATGAGATTAGGAGAGAAAGGGAGTGAGAAAAATGTGGATTACTTGGTTTATGACTTTTATGTGTTAGAAGCAAGGGTAAGCCAGTTACCTCTTTTTATTTAGCAAATGTCCATAGGTTGGAATTAAAGAAAAATCTGGTTCCCACTAAAACAAGACAAAACAAAGAACACAGAGAAAAACTCCCTACCTCATTTTCTTTTGCTTGACAGTGTATCATTTCAGCTTATAAGTTGCAATATTGCATGGTATTTATAAAAACAAATCTTGAGTGATTGCTTTGAGGTTCAAATGTGTAAATTAAGGTTACCAGAGTTGTTCCCCCCTCCCAAGAATATAAACCAAATAGAACACTTTCAGAAAATAAAGTTTCAGAAAATTATAAAGAGTTATGATCAAAAGTAATGGAATCTAGTAAAACTAGTCTGCAGTTGCATAAAATTCTTGTTTTAATGTTCAAATATAAAGAATTAAGTAAATGGAATGTCCTGAAAATGTTGGCCTCTTTTTTTTTTTAGGGAGTGATGTATTTTTAATGTCTGAAAAATATGCAGTTTGCTCTCTTCTGGTGTAAATAGTCATTGAAGACCAGAACACGTCCAAAACAGATAGAATTAGTTCTTATTACTCAACTTGGATGCTATAGACCATCCATTCTATTTATTCTTTGCGTTTATTGTGATTCTTTAATGTCACTGGTGGTGACCTTTAATAATCAATCATATCTATTAGTTGTTTTAATAATTTCTTAATGGTCTTCCAGAAAACTTTTATTTTCTAGCCAAGAAATGAAGTAACATAAAATTACCCAGGCTTCTTGCCAGCATCAAATATGGGTGTAAATTAAACTGTGTAGTTGAAAGCTGATTCAATATTTTTTTCTTGATCAAGAAAAGATAATTTGCATGTCTAAAAAAAGCATGTAATTTTTATTATCTGTGAAGACTTTGCCACAATAAATACATCATTACCTGCACAAATGAGAAAGTAGAATGCTACAATTCATTTTCTGAGTTGCAGTGAGTGGGGAAGAAAAAGCAATCTGGCCTTATCTTTTTCTTTATAATTAGCATTGCTGAAACAACTTTAAAGGCAGAAACCAAAAGCAGATAAAAATGTAGAATGGTAACAAGTTGGGAAGAATTTATTATAAAAGAGGCTTGTAATTATTTCAAGAATATACTAAATGGCAAGACCTGTGCTTTGCAAATACAGAATATTGAGCAATAGGAAGTTCTGGATCTGCTGATGCTATAGTAATAAATAAGAGAAGGAATATCGAGCAAGGAATTGGCTCCTTTAGAAAAACTGAAGTGCAACAAAGGAATATATTAACAGCTTGACAATAAAATATGCCAAATATATCTCCAGTTTTCTGATAAAGTTCACCAGGCCAAGCTTCATAATCAGCAGGAATCAGGATCTGTGGGATATTAATCTTTGATCTTGTGCCATTGTTTATATTTATGAATATAAATACATTGCTTATAGATACAGTTATGGAAAAGTCCATGGCATAAACCAGCTTGGCAGTGGGCTATGTTCCAAGACTTTGTGGATCCAAAAGACTTATAAAAAGGAATTTAAAGTGTGTTTCTGGTTGTGTTCTGACTTGAGATGCCAGGAACACAGAAGCACATACCAAATGGCTCCTGAACATAGCAGAGGCAGAACATCTGAAGTGTGTGCTGGTGAGTAGAGATGAATGCTCCTGGAAGTTAAGAACTGAGGATTTTCTCCTTGTAAAAATTCTCAGGACTACAGAAGAGTTTTGGGTCAGCTGCCTGGCTTGGAACCCCCTTTTTTTTCCATCAAGGTGGTGGAAGTAGCTTGCTTGCTCCTGTTTCCACCATCACGATATGTAGCTTTCAGCCATATGTAGTTTTCAGCTCCTTGACCCTTTGGATGAGAGGACACAGTGAGTCACCTGTTTATGGAGAAGCCTGGGGTGCTTTTGAAGATTCATAGCAATTTTACTAGCAGCAGCATTTATTCTTTGAATGGACATTTTTGAGGACACATTATGTTCCAGTGATATAATTAGACACTATCAACTTAAGGGCAAATGAATATGGATAAAAAGGTCTGGTTATTTCTCTGAGAAGAAATCAGTTCCAGATAACAAAAGGTAATTAAAATAACACACGATTGTCACCTCACATTCATTTGGATGGCTACCAACAAAAAAAAACAGAAAATAAAATGTGTTGGAGTAGATGTGAAAAAATTGGAACCCTGGTGTGCAAGATATGACCATTATGGATTCTCAAAAAGTGAAAAACAGAATTATCACATGATCCTGAAGTTTTTATTTCTGGATATAATCCCAAAAGAATTGAAAATTCAGGACCTTGAAGAGATATCTGTATACTCCTGTTTCTAGCAGCATGAAATAGTAACCAAAATGACTGACTGGACTAGCTACATGCAATGGAATATTATTTAGTCTTTAAAAAAAGGAGTTTCTGATGAATAATACTTTCTGGATGAACTTTGATGCCTCATTGATGCTCAATGAGGTTATTATAGTAACTGAAGTCAGTGAATTAACCAGTTATACCAATAAGCCAGACAAATACTGTGATTCCCCTTATATCTGGAGTGTTCATATGGAAAGAAGCAAAGTAAAATAGTGGTTGCCAGGGATTGTGGAGTGGGGGAAAGAGGAGTGTTGTTTAATAGGTATGAGTTTTAGTTTTGCAAAAAGGAAAATTCTAGATGTTGGTTATGCAACAAAGTATATGTACTTTGTATATGTACTGAACTGTGCATTTAAACATGGCTAAGATGGTAAATGTGTTTTATATATCTTACCATAATTCAAAATAAATAATGTAATGAACTCCATTATGAAAGCATGATATGGACTGTGAAGATACAGAGAGAAAGTGCCAGGTGCTAGAAGGGTTGGGATAATGGATGTAGAGCTGGCTTTTTAAACAGTGCTGAGATGCTCCAATGAAAGCAGGCTGGAAGATGTTGTAGGCTGTGGAACAAACAAAATATAGGCACACGTTACAATGAATTAGCCCTGAGGTTCTGTATGGCTGGAATGTAAGCAAAAGGAGAAAAAAACCAATTGAGAGAAAAGTACAGATTGTCAAATTTCTTGAAATGACTATTTTCAGGTAGCATTAATTGGCACTGCAAATTCAGGTGAATTTCAGTCTTCCCAGCTCTCATTAGTTCTGATAACCACATTGTCCTTTTTACCAGCAAGATAACCCATGGAGACATGGATTGAACAAGGATAGGTCCGCATAGGCAGTATCTGCAGAGCAGAGGGTGAAGGGAAAATGAGTAGAAACAGGAAATCAATAAAAACACAGTGCAGAGGGGACCAGGCTTCCTCATTTGGTCAAAATACTCAATTCAGGCTCAGCTGGGAGGTAGGAGTTACCTGTACAACATACAAGATTAATAAGATACTTGTAACATGGAGTTTTTTAAAGAGGTGCTTTTGTGAAAGCAAAAATAATTTTCCTGTGAAAGAAGCAAGAGACTATCAGGTAATTGTCTTTTGAGACACAAATCATGAATCAGAAATGTGACAGGAAAATTTTATCAACACTGAAATTAACGGCTGTCACGTGATTTGTATTTTATACAGTTTTCGAAGCTAGTGGTTTTGGATCTAGTGGTTGCTTTTTTTCTTCCATTGCTGTGTTCAGGGGAAACTGCTTGCTCATCCATTTTCCTTCCTGTAGGTGTGGAACATATACGAATGCTGTATTGTGGTCCCACCAAAGCCACACTTTAACGGTGGACAAAGCCAAGAGTATTTCATAAACATGAATTTTTAGGATAAACACAGTAGTTATTTTACCATGAAAATTTAATGAAAAATACCCCACTATAACATAGTATAATACCTAGTAATATAATTTAATTATAATATAGTATAATGCCCTTTATGATAATTATTGGAATAAAAAACATCATTTATTATAAGTAAATTAAGACATTCAAAGTACAATAAAAAAAACCCCTTTAAACCAAAAGAAAAAAAAATCCAGCAAACCACCCAGCCCATTAAGTATGAACAAACTTCATTCAAATGTTCTTAGATTTCTCATTGACCTAGAAGGAACATCAGTTGAGAATCTTAGGTGGGAATCTTCATTCTAGAAGTGTGTACTTCCTTTCTGAAATTATTTACTAGTTATTTACTTTAACTTCTAAGAACTGGGATTTCCGTTTCTTAAATGATACCATGTAAAAGTAGGATAAAATTTTGATTGGTAGCTTAAGTCAAGTAGAACTTCTAAACGAGTGTTTGGTGGCCTGTGTTCCTACTTTCTGAGAAGGGTACCTGATGCCACAGCCTAATGGGGGCGCCCAAATACATTGCAATGTTTTTTGGTATAATTTCATTCCTTCTCTCCTCAGTAAAAGTTTTCTAAGGATGTTTTACCACTGAGGGTCCTACTTCTTTCTATTTTTAAATGTGGTTACAATCTCAACCTTTGACTGTTTTTTAAAGTTCTTTTTTATTTATTTATGCATACAAGAGTTATAGGCCAGAGGCAGGGTGTATCTGTGAGGGAAGATTCACCAGAGACAGAGTGGGGAGAAGAAGAGGCAGATTGACTGAAATATACTGCTAAGGGGAGCAGCGGGTGAGACGGGAGTTCTGCTGCCCCCTCCCTGGATGGGGATGGAACTCATGCTTCAGTAGCTGCGGAAGTACCACAGTGCAGCGCTCAGTCCCTTGTGCCACCAGGGAGGCCTGCTTTTTCTTTTTCTTTTTAAAAAAGATTTATTTATGTATACAAGAACTGGGGTACAGACCAGAGGTGTGGGGTGTGAGAGGATTCACCAGAGACAGAGTGGGGAACGGAACAGGTAGATTAATGAACTATATAGTGGGGAGACAGCAGAGGTCTGCTGTGCCATGTAGGTTCACCTTCCTGGCTGGGGATGGAACTCATGCTGCAGTGACTACAGATAGCTTCATAGTGCTGTGTCTTAACCCCTTGTACTACCAGGAAGGCCCTGGTCCCACTTATCTGCCAGCTCTCAGATAAACAAGGAACAGTGAAATGCCTCCTGCCTGCTCTGGCTCTGAGAGTGTGGCTACCCTGTAAAGTAACAGGTCTGCAGTTTGAAAGAAGTGGAAGGTTTCCTTTTTATAAAGTAAAAATCATCTGGGTCTGTACTTAAAAGATGGTGAAAGAATTCAGTTTTTAAGGATAAAGTCCAGTATGTACAAGAGAATTTAAAGTCTTCTGGTGACAAGCAATCTCATCTCCAACCAGAATGAGTTAGCGGCGGTGTGGCTGCAAACCAGCACAAATCTCTCCCACTGGGTAAGGTGATGGCTGAGTCAGGTGAGGCCTAATAGATGCACCTCTCCAAAGTCATCCTCATTTGCTTTTCTGTGACAATGCCATTTCCAGAGAAGGAACTGAGGAAGCAAAGACAACATTTCTGTGTTACTAGTACTTACTTTGTTAGTACAAATACCAGTACTTACTTTACTAGCACTAGTAATTTACTAATTTCTATTTATAGTTCTATTAAAGACTTGCTGTAGGCAAAGTGGAATGTAGTTACTGTGTTTATGAGAATGAGATTTTGACTTTTTATCAATGTCATTTTCATGGCATCTCATTCAGTCCATGATGCCTAGTTAATAATTAACATTGTGTTAATTGTGTGGGGCCTAAGGTCATCTATATTATTTCATTCTAGAGATTTGTTTTCCTGATCCCTTTCTGTCTTCAATCCATTCTTTCCAATGCTACCTAAGCAAAAAGTCATTCCACTATCTAAACTAGTCCATTTCACCCCATTACTAAGGGGAGAGAGTCCAGGCATTTAGGGAGGTGCTGATTCCTGCCATCTTGGTTTCTCCAGTTTTCACTTCAAGAACACTTATTGAATTCACTCCTGAGATTCCCTAAGCTTTTAGCCACTCCTGTTGCTCCCCAAGATAGCCAAATGTTTGCATAGCAGCCTTTGTACAATGCTCTGTCTTCCTCCTAATAAACCTCTTCCTCCCTTAATTTTGATAACTCATATTCATCTTTTAAGACAGAGCATCTTGTCAACCTTGAGATACCAAGGAACTTTGTTTGACTACAGGGATTTCTTCTATATTTTAAAAGGACAGTCACTATACATATCATATTTGTTGCAAGATTATTTTAAAATACCTTAGTATTGTATGTCTGTGTATATGTGTATAAGTTAAATTTTATTCATATTCTAGTGATTGTTAGTTTGCATTTGAAAAAATTTAATAAGAAATTTCATTCCAGAGCTATCAAAGGCAAGCAATTCAAGTATCATCTAAATCTACCATAGAGTGTTGATTAGCATAAAGAATGATATAAAGGTTTCTCCCCACCCCTTTTTGATGCAGTAAATGAATCTTAAGATACACAGTTGGCTGGAAACATTTAGTAGAGCTTTCTACCCCAGATGTGCATCGTGTATTGGAATCTGGTACACCTAGCAGGGTCATACATAAGTGTGGAGTCCAAGTTTAAATGCCCATATGGTCTTTGCACCCACTCTTAGGCAAGACTCTTCTGTCTCATCTAACTCAAGGGTTAGCTGATCCGCCTATGTCAGTTTAACTGCTGGTCTAGAGGATTCCTTTCATGTCAAATGCTTGCCAGAGTGGTTAGTACAGAGACCAGCATGTCATAGTTTTGTTTTGTTTTGTTTTTTAAATGCATGACTATTTTGGGACGTCTTTGCTTCTAAATGCTTGAGACATCTTTGCTCCTGACTGTTTGAATCTGTGGTAGAATTGGTCAGCAACCTGCTTTTACTGTAATTATCTGTTTAAGGAAAATAGCTCATGATGGGTATTGGCAGAGAGAGAGAGAGAGAGAGAGAGAGAGAGGAGAGGAGAGAGGAGAGAGGAGAGAGGAGAGAGGAGAGAGGAGAGAGGAGAGAGGAGAGAGGAGAGAGGAGAGAGGAGAGAGGAGAGAGGAGAGAGGAG
>JAGFMF010011796.1:16067798-16131972 GCA_019455555.1 Galemys pyrenaicus
GAGAGGAGAGAGGAGAGAGGAGAGAGGAGAGAGGAGAGAGGAGAGAGGAGAGAGGAGAGAGGATGATTGAATAAGAGTGGAGAGATATTGCATGCATGTTTTTCTTTTTAAGTTGAGTGATGAATAAAAGCTGTTTTCAAGCTTAGGAAAAATAGTCCCTATCTGACTTATTGCTGTGGGCAGTAGATATTCACAAAAGAACCCCAGAGATGTTAGTGACCACATGTACTTGGGTCAGCCTGAAGTGGTGTTACAATAATTTAATTAGGGGTCAAGGTCAGGCCTTCCTACTAGCTTTGGGGACTTTTTGGATGTGTGCTCTTCCTCTTTGTGCCCCAGAGCCTGCTGTACTAGTGAGTTGGCTCAGCAAATGCTTGTTGAGTAAGTGAATAAATGAGATGCTGGTCTTTCAACACAAAAAATAGTGAGAGGGAATATAACTTAAAAGGCTGAAAGAAAACAAAATTAGTGGGATTGCAGTGTAGCAACTAGCTGAGTTGTCTGGGATTGAGGGATTTTCAGAATATGAGATGCTTAGTGCTAAAACTAGGACTATTCTGAGCAAATAGCGAGGGTTGTCATCTGATATACACTTTTTTTTCTTTATTTAAATTTTATTTGCACAAATTACTTTTTTCTATTAAGAAATTTATTTTATAAATTTATTTATTTAATTATATTTGACATCTGCACAGGCACGGTTAAATTAGTGACTTCTTGGTTTATATGTGTTGTCAAAAATGTTACTAATTAAGTACCAACAAGTCACTTCTGAATATTGCAAAAAAATGTTTAATTTAGACATCCACAAATGATTTCTTATATTGTCTTATAGTCATCTTGAACTGGAAGATGCTGCAGATGGTAGTACTGCTTGACTTTTGTAAAGCTCCTTATAGATTTTAAGAGACTTAAAAGAACTGTGATTTTATCTTTACAGTAAGCCTTTAAGCTGATTTTGCACTCAACATGTAGAAGTCACACTGAGGTCCCATCTAAGAATTTAGAGATATGGGAAATGTAATTGCCCTGAGAGAGTTAATCAACTTTGTAATGATAGGTTAACTATCGATAGTAATATGTATTAGGAATGTTGTTTTTATTATTTTTACTAAAGTAAGCAAAAACCAGCATTACACCTCAAAGAGGCTACCCATGGCAATTGGACTGTTTAATGGTCCCTCACCATAAGGGGGTTAAGACACATGGTTCCTGGCTAGGAGTGACTCAATGATGGGAATATTTCCTCTGCAGCTTAGAAATAATCCCACTGAGGTTGGTATAACCCTGAAGCCTTTAGGGTACTCACAGAGGCCCCAGAATTAGTATATTTGAACTAAGGATTAACTTCTAGTTTGTTTAGCTTGGTTATCACTTAGGACTTTGATTGGAAACAGAGTTTAGCCATCAAAATAGTAAATTTTTAAAAATTATTATATAAGCATATAAAAAGTGTTATATTTTATTTTTTTCTATTTTGATATAGAATTATAATTCTATAGTTTCATTTTACTACATAACTTATTTTCATTTAGGCTATTGAGTTATTGATAAACATTTAAGGATATGAATTTCTAATATTTTTACTTAGAACAAAGAGAAATATTTCTGTAAGTCAAAAAGTTGCTAAGTCATAGTTCTGAATATTTGTTTTGACAATGATAATGTAGTCATTAATATAAAAATTATGTGTGTATTGCAGCAAAGCTTCAGATTTAGGATCAGATATGAAAGTTCTCCATTTTTTAAAAAACATTTTATTATTTAATTTATGCATACAAGAGCTGGGGTACAGGTCAGAGTCCAGGTTGGTGAGAGGATTCACCAGAGACAGAGTGGGAAACAGAACAGGCAGATGGACTGAAACACACTGTTGAGGGGAGCAGTGGGCGAGGCAGGAGAGGTCTACCACACCATGTGGGTTCCCTCCCTGACCAGTGGCAGGGATCGAACTCGTGCTTACACTGGCTATGATTTGCTTCATAGTGTGTTGCTTAACCCACTGTGCCACCAGGGAATAAATACAAATTCCATGTCTTTTGTCACCCCTAGGTATACATCCTTTGACCCTGCCTCCTGGGCATTGAAGGTCCACTGCAACAGTTGTTTAGTAGGTCCATTTTCTCTTTCTCATGTTGGTGCTGTAGACATGTCCTCTTGGAGGTTTAGCACTAGGATATCAGTGTATGGAGATAACAGTACATCAAGAGTATATTCATTTATTTAACCAATTTTTATTAAGCATCTTAATGCCAGACCTGATTCTAGTTAATAGGGGCCCAGTGGTGAAGATGAGAAGTCAGGTGTCTGCATTCATGACCCTTTGGTTCGTGGAGACAAGAAGCAAGTAAGTAGATGATAGGAATTTCAGATATGATAAGTGCTAAGGAAAATTACAGTGCCAACCTGTGGGAGAGACTCATCAGACCAGGACCCTGTGGAGAACTTTTGAGGTGGTGATCTTAGAATTGAGATAAGACTTAGTATTGGAAGAAATCTGTGACAGACACTGACAGAAACAGTAATGCAAATTTGCAAGGACTCAATAGCCTACTCAAAAATTTTCTTTCCATTTCTCCTTAGAAATACTGACGGCACACAGAAAGGATACAGGCGACTTGTTGACTCTGCCACCTGAGAGTTTTGAGGTATGTGACATCTTTTTGTCTCTCATTACAAACTAAAAGTTTCATAGATTTAAATGCACAACTTGAAATTTTAGTGCTCCGTGTAGGGGGAAATGATGCACTCTGAAGGAGATGATTAGAAATATCTTTTCTCCAAAAAGCAAGATTAAGGACAAATTCAGGCTTGCATGAAACCCAACTCACTGTGTAAAACCCTGCTGGATTCTGAAAAATACTGTATTATCTTGTATACCTATTCTAGAAGATTTACTCTTTCCAAAAAGTTACTATTGTTCAATCCCAAACTAGCATTTGTCAAGCAAATGCTCCTCCTTTGCCTCCACTACTATTATATTGAAGCCAGTGATCACACAAAAGCTCTCTGAAGCTAATCCTCTGATTTGTCTGCCCTCTGACCCAGAAGAACTGGCTTTACTTTATGGAGTAGTTTAGTTCTCCCTGGACTTCCAGTGTCTACTCTTTTTTATTCTGAGATTACCAGGACTCTTAACACCTTAACAAATCTGACAGTTTCAGTCTCCTGGATACAGAATATTATTTCTTGTCTTTTTTTCTCATGTCTCTTCTCTGTACTAAGATCATTTACTGGCCTATGCCCTTGTGCTCCAGATATCTAGATTCAGACTCCAAATCTTATTTGTTACCTTCCTCCATTTAATCTGTTAACCTGGATGCTGAATGTAAACTAATCTTCCAGCTTCAAAGTACTTCAGATGCAAAAACTTAAGTTTTACAGTGTCTATTTCTGTGCTTATCACTTACTGTTCCTGTATCTACCACATAAATATATAAACAAACACAAACTCAGAGAAATTTGTAACCTTCCTAGAACTTGTAACCTTCCTGGAACCAAGCACTCAGGGTGAAGCCATCCACGTGCTCATCCTTACACATACTTGGGTGAACTGGAAGGATTTAGTGGGTTGGAGAAAGTCTTCCCTGCACAGTTCATCAGAATCAATGCTTCTGTAGATGTTGCCTGGTGCAGCTTTTTATCAGTAAGTCTAATCATCTATTTATCCATTCATCATCCATCCATCTATCCATCCATCTGTCTGTCCATTCATCCCTCCGTCCATCTTCTCTATATTATCTATCTAAACTATCACTAGTATTATCTGGATTTGGGGGAGTTATGCTTTTACAGTGTTAACCTATAGCTCAGAATTCTTGCTGGTGATATTGGACACAATGATGATATTTGATTATTTTTTTAGGGTAGCAAGTAGAACATTATTTTGGTATATTATTTTGTCAGGTTAAGATTTTTTTGTTGATTTTCCATAACTATTCACTGTTTAAAAAAATATTTAGAAACTACTTCAAATTTTAAGTTTCTAAGCACCTACTGAGGTTAATATACTTTAGGAGAATTTTTCAGATCAAAATTGAATCATGAAATAAGTGGTTAAAAAATAAGGCAGTTTAATTTTGAAAGGAATGAATACATTGAGATCTAGTTGATTGAATAAATTCTTAATTATGATTACATATAAGGTTTTAAAAATTATTACATTATAATTATGTTGTTAGGGTAAAAAAGAATAAAGTCTGGGCAGCATATATTATGCATTTTAAATTGCCCAAGTAAAGCAAATACATGATAGATTGATATATATATAAATTATATATTTTATATTCATTTTACACATATTACACACATTTTAGATATATAAAAGAATGTATGTTTTAAAATGTCTGCAAGTAAGATGGGAGCACAGGGGACTGAGGTGCTGGTAAACTGGTGATATGGTGATGGGGAATACATGGGGATTACAACTGATGTCAAATATATAAAAATAAAAAAATAAAATAGAGTGAAATATTAAAAAAAATGTCTGCAAGTATCATTTACACTTCAGGTAATAATGATGCTTGAGGAATTAGAGTGTGTTTAGTCTTAAGTTCTTGTTACTAAAAGTAAGTGTATATGAAACTGCTTCGATTTCTTCAAATAAAAATTCAGGCAAGGTATTTAAAAGGCCAAAGAAAGAAAGATTAAAAATCATACTCATAAAAAGCAATGTAAAAAAAGTTATTCCATTTTCAGTTTGAGTGCTTGGACTTCTCAGATTGAATTCAAAAAGGAAGGCAGGCATGGGGTCTGGTTTCTAGTTTCCTGCCTCACTGAAATGAGGATTTCGACTTGACATCCAGGCTTCAGATTTTTACCGACTTATTCTTTGCTGTCTAGTTCAGACTTGTGTCCTAAAGACTGGAGCCATGGTTTCCACTGCTGTCAAGAAAGGCCCTCTGGAATCTCACAGCATGAATATAATCTCATCTGGTGTTTCTTATGCTAATGGCTATTTACTGTAGACATATGGTATTTCTCACAACCAAGGAAAAAAAATTTCCCAGAGGAAAGGGGTTTGTGGTTCGTGTGGGCAATCAGTTAATCTGGCTTTCTAATCCCAGTACTGCACTTGATTTCCACATAACCTGAGGAGGTAGATTGAATTGTTATTGCACTAATCAACATGTTCTTAAACTTGGGCTAAGTCTAAAGAAATCATTTTTATCCTGTGTTTTTAACACCTGTCAAGAAACTAGAAAAAGATTTGCTCCTGAGTCTAAGTAGTTATTTGGACATAAATCCATATTTTAATTTCATTTTTTTCTCATGGAGAAAATATATGGAAACTAAGGTCTTGACTCAAACAAATCACAAACCAAATTATCTACTTTATTACCATTAATAAAGCAATATAAATTTTATATTTGTAGGAAGGGTTCAATTTGTACATATTAAGATTTTTATACATTTCCTGAAAATGGTGTTTTTATTTTCATGATAATAGCTAACATTCCTATAGCTATGTAAAGACATGGATAAGATATATACATATATATATACATGCACACTTAAAATTATATAGAATATATATTTTATATTCACATAATACATACCCAGAGCCCTCTGAGACTTATTATATTCATTTTACACACATTAAAATTGAGACACGCAGAGAGTAAATGTATTTTCCAAGGTCACATTTCAATGATGGAAGGAAGAGTTGGAATTCTAACCCAGTTTATTGACCATCTATAATATTATTAAGTAAATTTAGTTAATTAATAATAATGGAAACTCTTGGGGCTTCCCTGATAAGGGGTTAAGTCTCGGCACTATCCAGCTATTGCCAGCTACTACAGCAGGAGTTCGATTCCCAGTCAGGGGGCTAATCCACTTGGCGCAGCAAACCTCTCCTGTCTTGCTCACTGCTCGCCTCAACAGTATATTTCAGTCAGTCTGCCCGTTCTGTTCCCCACTCTGTCTCTGGCAAATCCTTCCTTTCACACCCACCATCCCCACCTCTGTCCTACACCCAAGCTCTTGTATGCATAAGATACACAGATTGAATCAATTATATATGCATTATTGTTTTCATTTTATATTAAGGGAATGGTCACACAGAGTACCTTTCCCAGGATAGCCCAGTTCATCAGTAGATGACCTAGGATTTGAACCCAGGTACTCTGACAGCAGCATTTATGGTTTTACTCTAATCCCCTTAGTATCTGTGGGCAGTAGGTTTCATGGGCCCCATGGAAACCAGAATTCGTGATGCTCACGTCCCTTATAGAAATGGAGTAGTATTTGAATTTAATGTTTGAAATCCTCTTCTATATTTTAAACCTTCTCTAGATTATTTATAATGCCTAATATAAGCACCATGTGTACATAGTACACAGTACTATATTGTTTAGTGAGTAAGGACAGGAAAAGGTAAGTCTGTCCGTGTTTAGTACAGACAAATCCGCCATAGTCTTAACTACACATTATGTATTGTCCATTCGCGGTTGACTGGTAGGCAGTACAGTTGGTCCTCCTTAATTTTAATACAGTTAATAAAGAATTACTATTGCCTTATTTAGTAAATTGGTAGAAATTAAAACTATTGATCAGCTTTTATGTGCCAGGCTCTAAGTAACTGGAATTCAATTCTGTCATTTCTGCTTGATGGTCAGTATTATTTCCCCCACATCCCACATTGTCTTTTGGGTTTCTGTTCCTACATGTTCTATTAAAGTGATAGATGTGGTGGACTTTGTACAAGGAATAATGTTGTGGGGATAGTAAATGCTCACAAAGATGTAGATAGTCCATTAATCTACAGAGGAGAAAAAAATAAAGTAACTTTGCTTATACAAAGGGATTATATAAAACTTAACTCAAGGAAAATAAAAATCAATTGGGTATATAAGTGACCAAAAAATAAACAGGAAGTTAATTAAAATTATAATTGACACCACCAATTTATTTTTATTAAATTATTGTAAAAATTCAGACACGTATGCTTTTGTATTATATATACACTCTCACTATATTTCTGATACTTGATCAAAATTTGTCTTTGTTAAATGACTTTTTCAATTAAGTAACTTTAAATGATATTAACCATAATCATATCTTGTTAGTTTAAAAGCTTACTTGTAAATAATAATAATTATTATTTGTTTTGTGGTATCACAGGCATTCTCTAATTAATATACACATAGGACATTAGTATTTTTTTGCAGATTTTATTAGTTGTTCACTTGTGGACTTGTGTCTGTGTGTACATGTAAGAAAGAGAATAATGCCATTTATCTCAAGGGATGCATGATATTTGCCAGTGACTTAAATGGGTGTCACTACTTCATCAATCATTTTTTATTTTTCCAGCTGCCCCATCATGAAAACTGCTGAAACAAATACTCTCAGATACTATTGGTTTGGACTTGGAGGCTTTTTGACATAATAGCTAGAGCAATTTGTGATATTTAATGAATAGAACATGTGATTAATGGGAACTTGAGGAAAATAAGATATGAGTTAGGTATCATTTAAAAAAATGTGCATAGTCTCTAGATTAGGATTCAAAACGATACAGATGGGACCATAATAACTTTCACTATATTGTTTATTAACTCCTAGAGACTCTGTATTTACATTTATGTTTTTTTGTTTATCAATACTAGCTTTTTATTACACTCCTAAGTCAGAAGTGGGTAATGCCTCAGATTTTGGGAATTCTGTATATATTCTTAGGAATAAAATGTCAGTGGTTATGTGAATTTATAAATATAATATATGATCTCTTTCAATCATTAATATTAATTATTGACTTTATTTGACAACACTCAATAAACTTGTGTCTGGGTTGCTTCAAAATTAGTCTTTACTTTTGAAAGATTTACTTCTTATGTCTATGAATAAATCATTAACCTGTTATTATTACTACAACTTTTGCTGATACTGTTATACTTCCTCCCTCTAGTCTCTTAAAGGGACTAATAGACTATCTTGTACTGGATTTTGCAATTAGGGAGTTTCTTAGGCTGACACTTTATAAAATATTTATTTCTTTTGAAGTCATTTAGTCTGATCATTGCTATTTAAAAAAATGTACCTTAACTGCAGAATGATTGTCAGAGTCAAGTAACCATCAATACTGAAGTTTAATTCCAAATTGAAAAATAGTGTGAGCTTGGCTTGGAAGCTATTACCCTGACCTTATATTTTTCATGTTTATGCAGGAAAGTTTTAAGGCAGAAAGGAGAACCATTTTCACTGAAAGAAAAGATTGTGTGAGATGATACAGTATCCTAGAGTAACAATAAAATTGTCCATGTAAGCATGCCATCTGATATCTGGCACACAACGTGGTTTAATATATTTTACACAAGTCAACACGAGCTCTGTGACCTAGAAAGAGGTATGATTTCAGCCTCTTAGTAGTTTGAGTGCCAATGAACAATGTCCATGATTCTTTACCTTAATTTGACAATACTTAGAGCACAGTTTTGATTCTAAGTCTTACGAGAAAGTTTATACTCTCTGGAAACACAGGCACAAATATAAATTTATATAGAAAGGGTATGAACATCCATATTCTACCATAAGGAAAGTTGAGTATGATTGAAGCTATACCTCCAAGTTTTTTTATTTTATTTAATTTTTTTCCTTTATTTATATATACTTGCCATAAATTGTAATCCCCATGTATTCCCCATCACCATATCACCAGTGCACCATCACTTCAGTCCCCCATGCTCCCATCTGCCCTCAACTCTCCCCCTCCGCCCTCCCCACCAAGTGTCCCCAATTTGTCCTTATCTTTTCATTTTTGGTTTTTGTTTCTTTATTGTATCATTATTATTATTATTATTATTCCTTTCCTTAATCCTATTTTGTTCCCTTATATTCTATACCTCCAAGTTTTTAAGAACGTTATGAGACAATTCTACGTGTTGCATCAGATCTTTTAGTGACATTTTTTAGACAGGCTATAAAAGTTGTGGGACCATGGCCCTGAAGGCATTTCTACAAAGACTAATCACATTCTTAAGTTTGGAGAAGTTTTATTGTTCATAGAGTACTATTTATTGTCATCATGGTTTTTACTCATGCACCTTTTCTCTAAGTACTTAGGCTTTGAAATTCGTAATCAGGTCCTCAATTGTCAATTTTGTTTAATATAATGAATTGCTTATACTGCACATTTGCATGCTGGATATACCATTTAGTTTCAAAATGAGAACATTCTGGGAAATTTCAAGAAGGGCACTCAATTTTAAAGTTTTCTGCCCTTCTAAAATCTTTTATGAGCTCTATTTCAGTGAAAAGGACCATTTAAGCCTTGGACCCAGCACATTTGTATTCTTTGAAAATGTTCCCAAAGTCTATATCAATATATTATGTGTACATTTGAAATGAGGTTCCACACTTCATAAACCTATGTTCTGTATTAAACTTCATCTGGGGAAGTCTGTATCAGTTTTCTAGGGTGTAAAGTGATGGAAAAAATGAATCTTGTTTGAATTGATGTTAGCTTGCTTATGAAATGGCCTCTTGGGGCATGAAGGCGAGTGGCTGGAAATTTGTGTCTGCAAAGTAGGCTGGAATCTGTTAAAAATTACCTCCAGATAAGAGGAATGAGCTGGGTCATGAAATGATTTCAATAGTATGAAACATTTGTTTTTAATGTAGAAGTCATTGGACATGAGAATTGTCTGCCTGTAGTTTTTTTCTCTCTGACAAGGGATTTCCTGCTCTTAAAATATCCTTTCTAAATTTCTATTGAATTGTTTGCCAATGCAATCCAGAAATCTTGTTAGTGTAAGGCGACAAAATCGGTATTAACTTTCCTTGTGCTAACATTCCCACTGTTGACCTAGGATTAAAAAGCCAAAAGGGGTTCATTCCTGGAAACATACTTGAAAGTGAGTGACACCTGTGTCAAGGGGAAGCGATAATTCAGTAAATGCAAGGAGCAAACATTCAGCTAATTTTGAATACGTGATTGTGAATATCATAGTTTTCTTTTTATTCTGAATTTAAGATATGCAATCTTGTCCTTCCACACAGAATACAGGTCGCTATCAGTTCACTTAAATGTGCTTTTCTTTCCAACATGCATATCTCTGAGAGGAATAGATTGATTTTAAGATCATAACGTCCTTTCTGGACCTTCCTATATAGTGTTGTCTGATGGTTCTCTATAATGTAGCCTCAATTGTGTTTAGATTCTGGGTAAATTAAAAGAGGAAAAAAAAACATCTGCTCCATCACCACAGCATTATTTAAAAAATATTTTCTAAGTTTAATTGGCAGCTTCATTTGGAATCAATTTACATTTTTCTTTCCACTGAATAATAAATTCAGAAGTTGGATAATAAATGCCAATGTTTCTCCTTGAATACTATTTGCATGTAATACTTCCTAAGGTAGATGGCGATTATATATTGAAAAAATGTTACCAGCAAAGGAAAAACAGGCATGCTGCCAATATTAGTGTTTGTAAATCCTCCTGCTCCTCACTTCTGTTTCTTTTCAAAAGAATCTGAAGGGTGTGATCTGACAATCCAGATGCACAGCTCTCACCTGTAGATTTGTCCAAAAGAACCCAGATTATTTCTGCTTTCTTAAGTAGTGGTGTCACCAAAAATCTAATTTCAAGCCTACATTAAAAGATCTTGCTGGAGTTGACAATGGTCAGTCAAATTTTTTAAAGAGATTTTATTTATTTATGCATTCAAGGACTTGGGGTACAGGCCAGAGGTGTGGGGGTGAGAATTCACAGACAGAATGGGGAGCAAAACAGGCAGATGGACTGAAATACACTGCTGAGGGGAGGAGCAGGCGAGGCAGGAGAGGTTTGTTGCACCAGGTGAGTCCCTTCCCAGGCCAGAGATTGAACTCTCGAATCCTCTCTACAGTGGCTGGGAAGCTTCACAGTGCAGTGCTCAACTCCTTGTGCCACCAAAGAGGCCTGGTCAGTCAAAATCTTACCAGTATGGGCACTTCCAGTATGTTTTTGTTTTCAAGTAAAGTGAGATTGAAGAGGGTGATGAGGAGGAAGAAAAGGAGGAAGAAGCAGAGGCGGAGAAGGGAAAAATGAGAGAAAAGGAAAGAAGAGTAGAGAGGAGAAGTAGAAAAGGTAGAGGAAAAGAGAAAATAGAATGTCTGAGTTGAAAAGAATATAAGAACAATGAGCATTTTGTATAGAAAAACCCCAAGAATAAAAGAAATCATAGGAAGCCAAGACAAAGGGACACCTTTAGAATTTATTCTCTACATGCTAAATTCAGCTTTCAGCTTTGGCCATGTTGCCTTTGCCAGTGTGGATCTCTGGGACAATCACTTCAAGCTCTTCCTTCAAAACTCCCCTCCCCTCCCCTCCCCTCCCCTCTCCCTCCCCCTCCCCCTCCCCCCTCTCCCCCTTGATTTATTTATTAATTTATTTATGCATACAAAAGCTGGAGTACAGGCCAGAGAAGTGGGAGGTGAGAGGCGTCACCAGAGACAGAGTTTGGAGCAGAACAGGCAGATGGACTGAAATACAAATACACTGCTGAGGGCTGCAGCTGGTGAGGCAGGAGAGGTCTGCTGCGCCATGTGTGTCCCCTCGTTGGCGGGGAATCAAACTTGTGCTCCTGTGCTGCAGACGCTTCACAGTGCGGCACTCAAACCGCTGCGCCACCAGCAAGGCCCACCTTGCAAACGTTCTTGTCTGTGAGTACTGAGATCAACTTGTGAGTGGAGTGCTGTACTGCTCCTCCAGTTTGCCTTGCTCCTTGGGATTTATTTAATTGTCAGACTTTGAAATTTTTTTGGCTATATTTTTTTCTTTGTCTTTTTACAAAAATATATATTTATTATGTCATGCTTCATATTTGTACAATATATGATTTCCCCCCACCAGTTTACCCATGCACCACCGCCATAGCCCCTTGGACTCTTCCCACCCCTGTCCTGACCCTTCTCCTCTTCCCCTACAGAGTGTCTCTGATCTGTAGTTGTTTGATGGTTTTTGATTTTTACTTTATTATAATTACTTTTTTCCTCATCCCTGACACTTCTTTTAAGAGGGTTCTATGCATTTAGAAGTTCAAGCAAAATGAAATATTTGAGTAACTTTGACTTTTTTCTTTGTTGAACTTCTGGCATTTGATAAAGTGACTGGTATTGAAGCTTTGTAGATGCACCAACATCTGATTAGTTGTGCTTTTTACTTTGAAGCCTGTGGGAAATCTCTCTCTCAACTCCATCTTCTCAGTCAGTCCTAGCCTCTTTTCTCTATGCCTCTGGTGCGTTGCAGAGCACAAATGACCAAGAAAATGTTTTAACCATAAGTTCCTAATATCCTCATATGGAAGTTTCTGGCTAAATCTGTCATGAAGCTACCATTCATTATATTTGATTTTTTTACTTTTATTCTTAATTTTTTTAACACAGTGCTGTCATCTGATGTAGGCCTTTTTATATATTTTCTCAAATGGATTCACAGATTTGGATTCTACTGATTCCTTCTCCTATAATATCAAATGTAATCCTTTTAAAATCACAAATTGATTTTTCTCTTGCTTCTTAAGAAAGAATGTAATTTGGTTTAAGGGGAATAGGCTGGTGTAATTATTTGCATTTCTTTGCCATTTTGCTTTATGTTTCAAAATCAAAAGGATGTTCAGATAATCATACATGTTTGGACAGTACAGCATGAAGTATACCTATCAAAGTCCCAATTTTTAGCTTGATTACTCTTTGGGCATCAGACATGCTAACCATAACAGTTTTTTGCAAGCATTTTTTTGAGAGTGGCTTTTTTATTACTTATCATCTCAGTGTATGAGCATTTTGAAAGCATATGAAAGGAAATCAGTAAAAGGCATTACAGAAGTAATGATAATAACACATTTGAGAAGGAAAAACTTGTCTTCTTATAGCTGAGCTTAAAAATTAAGATCACCTTTTCTTCAGCTCACAAGCAGTGAATTGTGAGATGATGCATATTTTCTACATAGTGGTACCAATTTTATTAAGTTTTTTTGTAAGAGAATTGAAAAAAAAAGCATAGCTTAGTTGCCAGCTTTCAGATGAGCAAATAACTTAGGAAAAAATAGAAAGAATTAAAAAAATGTTGAGAAACAAAGTCAAGTTCCCAAAAAGAAGAAAAGGGTTAAATGAATGATGGTGTAATAATGATGGTGTATGCCACTCTGCATACTAAGTAAAACTAAGCTGAAAGATGAGTTTATTGTAAGATTTTTCAGCCTGCAAGTAGGGAAATGCAACGTTGTGGGAGCAATAAATTCTGAGTTGCTCATAGACTAAGGCGTTTTTATAAGATACATGTAGAAATTATTTGACTTTTTTTCAGCTGACTGTTTACATAGCGGTCTTCTTTTTTATGCTGGATCAGTTAACTAAGTTGGGTGAACAAGGTAGTTTGTAAGTGGTATAGCCTACTTGGCATTTGATATTTTACTGGTGTCCTCTGCTGATTTCTGAGAAGAGCTGTGAATTCCTGTGAGAGTATTTTAGGTTTCTTTTGTATACCTATGTTGTCTATTTTGTGCTTAACATAAGTGACTCCATTTTAGTTTGATTCCACAATGATAGAGCCAAAGCTCTCAGAAATCCTACTTTCAAAAAATATATTGGTAATGGAAAATGCAAGTGAAAAAGGATCCAACATCTTAGAAAAGTGTAGCTATATACACATGGCTTATACACACATGCATAAAAGAGGGGGAGAAGAGGCACTGAAGCATTTATATTTTTTAAGTCTATAGAGTGGTATTACCAGTGGATTTTCTGTTGAACTCTTTTCCTTATTTTTTCAACGATAGGTTTTTTTTTTTCTTTCAATAATCAGAAAAAGAATACCATTTGAAATAGGGAAAATAGTGAGAAGAGAAGCTTTCTATGGTTTTGGTATTTCTATTAAACTAAACCTGAGATATGACCAAGCAAAAATATCCCAAATCCCTTAACCTCTAATTCAAGGGAGAGAGAGTGTGACTAGATTGAATGACTTTGTGCTTTGTGGTTGCACATTACTCATGTCACAGCCTGCTTCTTCCCATCTTTATTTTATGGCCTTGCACAGGAGTTTTCTGGGCTTGGGTTGTTGTGACTGTTACTGAGACTTCATAGACTAGCCTAAAATGGTAATTTATATTTTCCAAATTGTAGTTTTATTTTAGGGGAATAATACTTTCACATTTCAATTTGGAAACTGGCCAAAGTACAGCTGTCTCCTCTGAAAGGGGGCCCTTGTCATTTTTGCCTTTGTGGGCAACCTTCCTAGTGTTATTATTGAATTAATGACTGA
Source organism: Galemys pyrenaicus (assembly GCA_019455555.1). Taxonomy (NCBI): domain Eukaryota; kingdom Metazoa; phylum Chordata; class Mammalia; order Eulipotyphla; family Talpidae; genus Galemys; species Galemys pyrenaicus. Next base: position 16,082,050 of record JAGFMF010011796.1, read on the forward strand.
AGCTACATTTGCGCAGTAAAGCTACAATGCTCAGTTATTGCTTTTCTCTTCCAGGAAAATATTTTGTAATACATTTTCTAACTGCATTCTGAGAAGTACAAAGATAGTCTCTTTATGTATTTCTTACATCTTTGGAGGTCTCTGCTACTGGAACTTGTACACTAATTTCCTAGTCTGAGGCAGAACTTAGAGCACCTTCCCCATATTATAATTTCATAAATATACTTGTTTTAGTAACTTAAAACTCTTGCAATTCCATAATACTCCTGTTAGTGGTACTTCTTTAAAAGATTTATTTATTTATGCATAATAGAGGTGGGGTACAGGCCAGAGTCGCGGGACTTGAGAGGATTCACCAGAGACAGATTGGGGAGCCAAACAGGCAGAATGACTGAAGCACACTGTTGAGGGGAGCAGTGGATGAGGTAGGAGAGGTCTGCTGCGCCATGTGGGTCCCCTTCCTGGCAGGGAATCGAACTCTCACTATTGTGCAGTGTACTGTTTCACAGTGTGGAGCTCTCAACCCCTTGCGCCATCAGGGAGGCCTGTGTTAGTTGTAATTTCATTCTTAACCCTAACTTTTTGAATGTAGAATCAAAGGCTTCATTTTTGCTAGAAGTAATTGAGATATTTAGCAAGCAGGTAGGAAAAGCATAGGGGACCGGAAGGAAAATAAGGTTCTGGATTCTACAGTCTTTGGTATTACACCATATTGGAGGTAAAATGTTGAATTCAGGGAATTTTTTTTATATGTATATAGATTTTCCTGTGACTAAAATATGGGTAATAGTATCTCTATATTCATTATTGGAGAGTCACCATTTGAACTACTGTGTTATATAATAAAAAGAGAATGGGTTTCCATTCTTACTATTGAAAGATTTTGATCAGGCATTATTTTTTATTAGTCATGGTATTGATTTCACAAATATATCCCAGTATCTGTTCTGTTGCAGGCACTATATAATTGTCGCTATCCTGATTAGCACAAAATAGAACTGGTTACTTCATCAATATTTTAATAACTTAAGTAAGTGCTACCTACCCCACGCTTTGTACTTACGATTTATATTTTATGCTTTTCCTACCTGCTTGCTAAGTATCTCAATTTCTTCTAGCAAAAATTAAGTCTTTGAGTCCACATTCAAAGAAGTATGAGTTGAAGGTTATGAACATGTAGCAAGTATTGGTTTGACTTACACAAGCTCTAAGTATATAGTAGAATACCAGATGAGATAAGGCACATGGAGTCCGATACACGTGGAAGAGATTTTACAGAGAGGGTAATCAAGTCTCAAAGATACTATGCAAGTTCTCTTATATAGTAAGTTGCATAACTTTGATTCAAACAGTCTATGATCCGATGTTAATAACATTAGCAGCCCTAGACCAGGTCAGACACACCAGGCTTTTATAAAATTCTTTATTTGCTATTTCCAGCTTATAATTTCTTTATTTTAAGACCCTCTTCTACTTTTACATTTTCTAACATACTGGAAGGGTTTGTTGTGTGAAATGTGTGAACTTACTGTTCACAGATGTCTTAACCAGTGGTTGGTATCCTGGAATCTGTTGTCTGTCACAGCCATAGATGAAATCCCTTGTGCCAATTCAGATTCCTGTAACAGACAGAACTTGGAATTGTGCGAGTCAAGCCTGACTTTGTAACTAACAGTCAATGAAGAATATTTGAAGAAATAGAACTGTTAGAAGAAAGCAAAAAGGAAAGAAAGATGGGAAAATGATGGTATTTTTTGGTTTGAGAGAAGAAAACATTCAGCTTCCAGATGTTGGTCTTTAATAATAAAGGTGATTTAGTATTTTTTTTGGAACCCAAATTAATTTTGTTAGTATGGGGTACTGCAAACCACATTTAGAGGCATGGATTGGTCTTAGAACCTTATTTATTCATCTCTCGCTTTCTGCTACATTTTCACCAAGTTGACCTCCTTTGGACATAGCTTTGACTACAGATGGGAAATCAGTGTGAGTAATGATGAAATTAATGCTATTTTGTTTCTTAATGAACACCTACTCTTTTTTCAGAGAACTATTTCCTGAAAGCTAGTTAACCACAATTTAAATAGAACAGGATTTAAATTAGGTTCATAAATAGAAATATACCTTCTATAAAGCTTATAGAAACTGAATTATTTTGTTGTAATGAACTATTCATATAGCATATTTCTTGAAAGAAATGGGTAACTGGCTATAACATAGACATATTTATACTATATAACTCTTTTAGATAACTAGCTTTGCTTTTATATTAAGCTCGCAGACATAGTAATAATAATAACAAAAATTATTCTTCACCTTTTTACATTATTTAGATTAATAGGTCCATTATAATGCTTTATAAATTATTCTCAAATACTCTGTATTGTATATAATATTTATCCTTGTTTGGGACTGAGGTCTGGGAATTTAAGAAACATGCCTAAACCCATATAGCTTGTAATGATAGAGACAAGACTTGGATCTAGCTAACTACCCTTTCCTACCTTCATTAGTCATATTATATTATGCTTTCTCGAGTTTATGTTGATCAGGTTGGGAGGGTGCCATAAAGGCAATTTAAAGGAATCACCTGTGGATTGCTATTAAAGCTAATATTTGCTTGCTGAATGACCATGGATATCTTTATTTCATTAATTTGGCACTCAGTGCACTGCCTGGAGTGATGGCAGATTGGTTAAATATATATGTTTATATAGAGAAATGTCAAGTGTTGCTATTCATTTTGCAGGTTTCAGTATAACTTATTTGCTAGGATTCTCTGGCAAGGTGTAATTTTGTGAGAAAAAACTTGCTAAAAAATTTTTCCCATGGAGAGTTATCAGTTAGTTTTAATGCAATATATTAATGCAGAATCAATCTTTTCAAGTCCTTTAATTAAATCTTAATAATTGAGAAAACAAAAGTAAAGGAGAGCCCAGCACTCACTAATATATTTAATATCTGATAGACTGTAGACTATCTATGTATCTGAAAAATAATTTGAAAAATTCTTCCATTTAAAAAATGGTTTGACACAGTTTACTTAAATAGAACACTCTGTTGGGAATTTAAATTGTGCCTTGATTTTTACAAACTATTTGGTTACAAATCAATTGATTAAAAATAATGTATGCATATAAACAAAGGTAAGTATAGATTAATTGCATAGGAACAATAATTTGATATTTTGCAGAGAACACAATATAAATAGAAGTATTCTTTTGTTTCTATATTCAAGGTTAGAAATTCTTATGCTTAGGTCTTATTTCACTATTCTGGAAGAAATTATTTGTACTTTAAACTCTTTGTTTGATCTGAGAAGGAACTAAGCTGATTGTCGTATGCTAAATTAAACATGGATTTATGTGGCATTTTTTTTGGTGTGACGACCATTAACTATCAAATACTTGGTTCTTCTAGTAACAAGGGATCTTGCAAAGTCACTCTGTTAACAAAACATGTTATTCTAGCCTAATATTTAATTCCAATCAGAAAAATGTTTTACGACCAAAAGAGAATGAAAAGGTAAAATATAATTGCCTTTAATGAAATTTAGTGTGTACAATGAGGGAGGGCAGTGTAGAATTGGAACTCTTCTGGGATAGAGAGGAATCCTGCAGATTTGCTCCAGTCTGATTCTATTGAGTTCCACATACCAAAAGAACAAAATTATATATAATTTCTCTCAAACACGATAGCATGTAAAGATTTTTCACTTAAGAAATGATAACACTGTATATTTTACTATCTCTTTTCAAATTTAGTGGATGGTAGAGAAGAATTCAAACATATTCATTTGTCCATGCCGCTCACCAAGGAAAGGCTATTTTCATAAATAAAACTTGAGAATGATAGGGGCTTCCACTTTTAGCAAGGATGGAATAGCAGTGGTCCTTCTGAGAACAACTGAAAAAGTTGAATGAATTATAAAAATCCATTTCTTTAAAGGCACCAGAGTACCTTAGGGACAACCAAACTTTAAGGAACAAGGGTTCAGACAAGAGGGAGCTCTTTGAGTGTGGGTTCAACATTCTGTGTACTTCCTTTCCCTTTTAGGTTATTTGCTGATTTGGGAAGAGAAAGGCTAATGCTAGGCCAGGGCAGTAATTAGGGATATGGGCATGCTGAGAGGTGGAAAGGTTAGTAAACTTTAAATAATTTTATGGAAATAAATTGAAATGAAGAAATGAAAACTGAAATTTGAGGCTGTCAAAGTAGCCAGAAAGAGATGCCAAGAACTTGAGATAAAGGAGCACAAGAGTAATACTTTTTTTTTTTAAGATTTATTTATTTATGCATACAAAAGCTGGGGTACAGGCCAGAGGCACGGGAGGTGAGAGGTTCCACCAGACAGGGTGGAGAGCAGAACAGGCAGACTGACTGAAACACACTGCCGAGGCAGCAGCAGCCGAGGCAGGGGAGGTCTGCTATGCCATGTGGGTCCAGGGATCAAACTCGTGCTGCAGTGGCTAAGGCTTGCCCCATAGTGCATTGCTTAACCCACTGTGCCACCAGGGAGGCCCCCCCCTTTTTTTAAACTTAGGTAATTGTTAAATTCTTAACACGTATGGGTAGGAAAATAAAAATCCAATAATAAAGCAAAGTCAAAAGTTAAGTATGAATTTCAAGCAAAACAAATACAAAGTAAAGTATTCCTGAGCACATTAATGACCACTACAAAGAAAGGAAAGAAAATAGCCAAAAACCAGAGAATAGAAATAATATCATCAAATGAACAAGATTGACAAATGATTTGTCAATAAAATGAAAATGAATATCATTTTAAAGAGATGAAAGAGAACAGCTGTCAACCTAGAATTCTATACCTGGCAAAATATTGAAAAGTGGGAGCAAAATAAATATATCCCCAGTGAAGCAAAAATTTAAGAACTTTGTTGCAGATAGACTGATATAAATAGGATTTCTTCAGACAGGGAACAGTTTTCCCCAATAGAAAAGCAAAAATGAAGAAAGGAGTTAAGAGTGGTGAATTGTGACTAAGTGTATAAATATAAATGAATTATTAAATTATTAAAGAGTAACAATTATGGCATGTTAAAGCATTGGAATATATTACAATATTATTAAATTTTTGAAATATCAAAATAAGCAAAAAAGTCACTCAAAATCATACAGAAATTGTGTTAAAAATTTTAAGTGGTAGAGGATTATTGGTGATTAGGTACCAAGTATGTTATGGTAACAGAAATCTGAAGAGATGTGAGTCTGTATCCCTAAATCACATACTTCAATAAAATCAATTTGTTATAAAAAATGATAGCAACAACAGAATAAAATGTTAAAAAGCTAGACTTGTAGGAAAAGTTGTAGAAATACTAAGATATTGTTGATTCTAACAAGTCAAGAATGTCTGGTGTAATCTCTACGGTAACTACCAAAATAAACTAGAAAAAATTATAGCTCACAAACTAAAATACATGAAAATATGTTTCAACAAATATACTTGTAAATGTAATCACTAAAATAATAGAAAAATTTATAACTCAAATGAACATATTTGAAAATGTAGTAATAAAGGGATAAATGCTGATTGCTCTTATTAAAATTATATGAATTAAAAATGGATATTTTTATAATTATTTTTTAATTAGCTTATTTTTAAGCAAAGTACCTTTTTTTAATGTCATTGTTAATTTTTGGCCAGTAGATGCTTTTCACCTAGGTGTGTTTACCATAGTTCTCTCACCACCAGAATATCCATAGTCCATCACCATAGTCCCTTGTGCTCTTCCCCCCATTAATATTATATATAGATACATTGTAATTCATTGTTTAGTAATACATTGTCAAGAAGACATGAGGAATTATTTTAAGTAATTAATGTTAATTTTTCACAGAAGTGCATGTGTTTTACATTTGGATGAATGTGTCATATATATACATTTTGCAGATAGGAGAGCTCTTACATGTAAGTGCTTGAAATGCTTTATGCAAAACATTAAATATATAGGTTAAATACCCAGAAGGTGAAAAAGACATAGATTTATGGTATATAAGTGAAAATGTTTGTCATCCATGTTCATTATCAGTCTAGATTGATATTTTGATAAAAACCAAAAACAAAAAAGTAAACCATTTGGTTCATTAATCAGAGTATGGTTGAAATAATGTATCAAGCACCTTTCAAATGCATTTGCTTCTTTCTCCTTTATAACAATGACTAATAAATATCCTCATTTCCTTTTCCTTATCTCTTTCTATATGTATGTGTAAGTACTCTTCTCTATGGCTTCATCTTGTAAAAGGTGTCCTCCACCCCATTCATCATTTCTTAGCAGTCTTGTTTGCTACCTTTGGTTCCCTCTTTAGGTGGTTAGCGTGAAAGATCAACTAGTATCTTGTATCTGCAGGGGTTGGTTTGGAGCTGAGTGTGGGCCAACTGAGTCTCTTCAGTGATGACCTGTTCTTTATTCTGTCATTGTGGACAATGGGCTGTGTGAATTCATCATCTCCACTTAGTTCCAGTTTCATTTTGTGAAACTCATTAAGATAAAAGTTGTATTTTTACAGGGATCTAGAACGTGGTTTGAATATATGGCCAGTTAGATACCACGCAATGTTTGACACAGCACTTCAGAAATAAAGTCCTTTGTAACTGAGGGTTTCTTTACAATAACTTATTTCAGGAGTTATATCTAAACAAAAAATAAAAACTTAGAGTATAAGTTATTGTAAATATTTGATGTGAGAAGACTATATTGGTTATCTTTTTGCACTTAGCCTTCTTTAGGATGAATATTTTTATTTTTCTTCCCCAGTATCAAGTTTAATGATCACATATTTTCTACATTATTTTTATTGTTCCTGTTAAGATTGCGCAAGTGTGACTTCATATGCAAATTATGTTGTAAGTCTGATATAACTTACTGCTTTTACTACTTCCTTGATGCACTATAACCTTAAGACTTAGAATTTATACAAATCTTTTGTTTTCTTCATTTTCTAAATGTTTGAATCATCAAAAGACATTGTAATTATTGTCTAATGCAGTAAATATTTATTTATATTCATTTATGTATTTGCTCTTTACATTATTAATCCTTTTTTTCCTGAATTTCAGTGTTCCTCTTTGGGATATTTCCTTTAGCTCACTTTAGTATAATTTTTCTTTTTTAAAACAACAACACTCACAAGAAAACAAAACGAAAAATAAACACAACTATAAATCAGAGACATTCTGCAGGGAAGAGTTAGGGATTAGGTTTAAGGCAGGGACAGGAAGAGCACAAGGGACTGTGGTGATGGTGCATGGGTAAATTGGTAGTGGAAATTTAAGGGAACGATACCAAGAAAAAAAAAATGTAAGAAAAAATATAAATTAAAATTTTTTTTCTTTTCTAGTACAGATTAGCTACAGGTTAATTCCATATATATGCATATACAAATGTGTGTGTATATATATATGTGTGTGTGTGTGTGTATACCTGAAAGCATCTTTATTTCCATATTTAGGGATTTTTTTTTTACTGGATACTGAATACTAATTAGGCTGTCACTTTCATAGAGCATTTCAAAGATAGTGTTGTATTCTCTTCTAGCTTCCATTAACTTCTATTGAGAGGCAGCTAAAGTCTAGTTTCTCTCCATGGAGAGTAATGTGTCTTTTTTCTTTCAATGTTTAAAATTCTTTCCTCCTTCTCTCTTTTTAGCCATTTCTTTGTGATCTGTCTAAGTATGTTTCTCTTGAATTCATCCTGCTTGTGCTTCTTGAATCTGTGAGTTGATATCTTTTTTAAGTTGTTGAAAATCCTTGCTCATTGTCTCCCTAATGTGCTTTTAATTTTTTTTTTCCTCCTCTGGAATGTTTTCATGTCTAATATTCTACTCTTACTCTTGGTTTCATATTTTTCATTCATTTCTTTCTCTGGGTTTTAGCTTAGTTTCTAATGACCAGAATTTGAGTTTGCTAGTTCTATTTTCATTGAGGCAAACATACACAACCATTTATTAAACTTATGACATCATGTCATTTTTTTCAATTCTACAATTTATATTGAATCCTTTCCTAGAGACTCCTGCAACTTGAAGGGATTCTTGTTTAAATTACTTCCACCATTTTCTCTTTGTTTTTCTCACATATTAACCAATTATGATATATTTCTTCTAAGTCCAATATCTTATTTATCTGAAAATCTCTTCCTACTGTTTCTTTTTATTAAATTAGCTATTAACACATACTGTTTCTGGTCAGTCCTAGTATTTTTAAAATCGAATGCCATTTATCATGCATAAACTTGTAGTGCCTCCCTTCTGAGGCCGTCTTCCCTCGAGGGAGGGAGGGATGATCACTCTTTCCTTTGTTTGATGGAGTGAGCTAAGGTAATGACACTAGAAGTGAAGAAACATAGTTTGATTCAAAATGCTTTCTAGTCATAGAATCACAAAATGAGGGGCAGGTCGTGAATGGGGTGACAGGAGCAAAAGAATGGGAGGAACCTAAGTTGAATGCCAGTTTCGTAGTTTATGATGCGATTGCTTGAATTGGGGCGCCAAGCCCTTAGGAACGAATTTGTTTGAAGGGTGGTTTGAACAAGGGTTCACTTGTGTACATGCGACTATAAGGTGTGTCTGTGCTATCCACATACAAGCAAAGCTACATAGAGTTTTCTATAGAAATCTGTATCAGCTGCCATTGAGTTGTGTTTAGCTTTTCAAAGTCTTTAGCTCTTTGAATCGTGACTTTAAGGAAGGGTAGCTAGTACAACAATTAGGTTACCATATTTTAGCAAGTATGTTGTTCTTCAATTAGTGCATTCTGGCTTCATTCCCTCATTTTAACCATTATGGAGAAATCTTTTAACTGCTACCATCTGTGCCTTCACAGGAAGGCATGATAACTGTTGTTTGATTTAAAATGGGGGAAGGGGAGGAGTGTCTTATTGTGCACATCTGTTTTTTTAGTTTGAAATTCTTAAGTTTGCCTTCCCTGATGTTGAAAGCAGTGTCTTTGGGCAGCAAGCTTGGTGCAGCGATCTGAGGGCACAGGGCATCCTTGATGGACAAGCTTGTGTTGTAATCAGGGATCACAGCCCCACAGCCACTAGCTGACCTCAGGGCTTTCTCTTAGCCATTTTCCTTTGTAGAATAACAGTGAAAACATTTCCTAGGTTTTAAAAAACTTAATATATAAATAAAGCTCAATTTCATGCTGCCACTTGTCTGTGGATAGACTACCATTTATTGTTTCAGAAACTTCAACAGAAAACAGTTTTCAGTGTTTTAAATCAGTACTTATGCTGGCCATGTTTCAAATGTTAAATTTCTCAATGTTCAGTTTGATCTGAACTCTTCTTTTTATAGGTAGTCTTTTGATTGAGGCCATTTATTCCTTGTAAATTGTAGAATGGGCTAGCCACGCCCCCCCAGCTACTATTTCTGTTTTCTTTCTTGTTGTTTTGCACACTTACTTTGCACACTTGCTTTTTTTTTTTAAGGGAAGAGCACAAGAGAAGCAATCCAACCTGCTTTTCATTTTCCAGCTAACCTTTTTTTTTTAAATATGCAAGACCTTACTGTGTCAGAATTTGAAAAGAAAGTTTAAATAACAGATCCATAAAAACCATTTCCTGGAAAGCCAAGTGTGTAAGAAAGCAAAGTCTTCTCCTGGTATCTCTAGTCCCCTAAATAGCAGCAGCACATAGTCGACATTCAATTTTGGAATGAAGGAGTATGTGGATAAGTGGATCTAGTAACCTCTGATTGTTTGTAATTCAGGGATAACTGTACACTCTACAGGAACCTGGACCAACCAGTTCCACTTCAGTTTACTTTTTCCTCAAATTGTTTGCTAAAGGCAGGAGGTGAGACTTCAGGTTTGGAGTGAAGAAGTTGTATAGCATAAAGATAGTGATGTAGATTATTGGCTAATTCAAAATAGATTCTTTTTTTTTTAAAGATTTTATTTATTTATGCATGTAAGAGCTGGGGCACAGGCGAGAGGTGTGGGAGGTGAGAGGATTCACCAGGGATGGAATAGGGAGCAGAATAGGCAGATGGACTGAAACACTCTGCTGAGGGGAGCAGAGGATGAGGCAGGAGAGGTCTGCTGTGCCATGTGAGTCCCCTCCCTGGATGAGGATCAAACTGGCACTGCAGTGGCTGTGGAAGCCCCACAGTGTGTGGCATTCAACCTCTTGCACCACCAGGGAGGCCCAGGATAGTGTGACTCTATTTATGTTTTATTGTTCATATCATCTGTTTAAGAAAAATATACTTGAGTCACCATCTCTGAAAATATGCTTTAATATGGTTGTAGGTTACCTGGGCTCAGCCAGAATCTCTTGGGGTAGGACACTGTTTTGGGGCAGGAAGGGTGAACATTTCTCTGACTGCTTCCTTTAGTATGTATGAAATGCTCAGCCTACTGTAAGCTTACAAGTATTGCCTGGAGTTGAAGGTCTATGATAAAAAACCCCAAAACTCTAAAATGTGTCATGCTCTGGACTGGGCTAAGTGGCCCAGACTCTCTTTCCCTTGTCAGTTCACAAGATTAGTGCAAATATGATGAGGAATGAAGGCTACTCAGTGGACACTGGAATGCCCAGAAGAGAAATCATGTTACTGTCATGCTTAGAAAACTATGTTCTAAAACTGAGAAAGACCAGAGTACAATACTTTGAAAACCAGTGTCATTTGTTGTGGTCTGTAAATGATGTTTCCTTGATCACATTACTAAAGGAAATAATGGCTAAAAAGTGTTCCCAAGAGTCCACTTGACACGTTTGACTGATACTCTTTTTTATAAAAAATATTTATTTATTTATTTATGCATGCATACAATAAATGGGGTACAGGCCAGAGGTGTGAGGGGGTGAGAGAATTCACCAGAGAAAAAGCAGGGAACAGAACAGGCAGACTGACTGAAACACTCTGCTGAGGGGAGCAGCGGGCAAGACAGGAGAGGTCTGCTGTGCCATGTGGGTCCCCTCCCTGGCCGGAGGCAGGGATCGAACTTGTGCTGCACTAGCTGCAGTCTGCTTCATAGTGTGTTGCTTAACCCATTATGCCACCAGGGAGGCCCCTGACTGACACTCTTAAACATTGAAGGGTTGGCAAGTGAGTTTATAATTTCATAAACATACATACAGCTATGATGGACTTTTTACATATTCAAAGACATGAATCTAGACAAAAAACATTTTCCTCTTTTGTTCCTTTCTAGATAACAAGAGGTACAGTAAATACTAATAATGACAATGCTACTAATGCTATATTTACTGAGGACTTCATGTGTGCCAGACACTGTTCTCAGGACCTTTATGAACTGATCCTCATAGTAATCTGTGAGGCAGAGGCTAGTATTTGACCATTTTACAGGTGAAAAGCTGAGGCACAGAGACAGTTTGCCTAAGGACTCAGAGTTGTGCAAGTCAAAGCAGTGAGTCCAGGAACACCTGTCTGTGGAGCCTAAACATCAATGAGCTATTTATGTATCGTGGACTCCTTGTTATCTTTCTGTAGTTTTTTTTAAGCTTAAAGCAACTATTGTATGTCACTGATAAATACAAATAAATTTGAAAAGCTTCAAGTCATCAATCAAAAGACATGTTCTATCTTTGTTAGAAAAATAGCCCAAGAGTTGACATAGTATCAGTGAACGGAGAAATTAAGTCTTCTAGAATTTCTGCTTGTTTCTGGAGCATACACCTGTCAGATTGAAAGTCTATTATTAACTAGGGTCTATAAAAGATTCATTAATTTTGCTAGTGTTGATACTTTAGGGCTCAGCCTAAAGAAATATTTATTCATCTGCAGGCTGTTTATTATGGGGTCATTAATTAGAAATATTTATATATTATTCTGTGTTTGTTCCTGGAGCTAATTATAATTGTTAGCTATCTTAAATCCTTTTCTGAGGGATACAAATTTAGGTTTTAAATAAATAGCTTCTTTAAAAACAATGTATCCTCATATAAAACTAGAGCCTCCTGCTGTCACACTTCCTGCAAGATAAATGGTAAACTTAACTCCTCTAGAGTCTTTTCTCCCCATCCAGCAGTCATTCATAGACTTTGTCATCACCATTTGTGTGGGGCTAATAATTGGAGAATTCTGGACTGTGAAAGATTGAGGCTTCCCTCTCACAGCCACACCCCCTGGATTTATTGCTGAGTCAGGGTTTAAACCTGACCCAATTCTACATTTTCCCCATCAGAATAACTTGCACTTCATTCCTTACCTTATCCATGCCACCTCCATCTTTGCAGTGAGGCAGTTTGTTACCAGTAGTCTTAGATGACATCAGTGAAGACTATGACAGTATCTGTCACCACCTTTAACCTGGCTGGGCAGTGTTTATTAGCTAGGAAGCAATGGCACAAGGTTTTTTCATCATGTGTGATGTGCTAGAAGAAAAATAACTTTGGAAATCATGTGACTTCAGTAGCAGAAGTTTCTATTGTTAGAGTTATATATAATAACAAAATTCATATGCAATCTTTCCTCAGATGTTACTAATTAGCTACTTCATTGCTGTGAAACCAATAAACATACTATGGCTGGCAGATCTTTTCAAAACTGCTGATATTCTATGCTTCCTATATTGTTACATTTTGGGAAGTACTTACACCTTACAGCTAAGGTGAATCTTTAGTATTTTACTTTTTCTTGTTAATTAAATTCACCATATCATATTCCATGGATCTCCAAATTCTACACCATTTGGAATTTGAGGAAAAAGGAGGAGGAAGAAGAAAAGGAAGAAGGAGGAATTGTGCAGATGGAAAAGAAAGTTTCTCTATACATGGATTGATCTGGACTAGTGACTACATCTTAAAAACTAGCTTCAGACATTGTGACTATATCTTAAAAATCAGCTTCAGTCTTGTGCTCTACCATATGATAGGAAAAACACAGAGTCTCAACACCCCTCTAAGTAGATGATTTGAGACAAAAAAGAGCAAACTCAGAGTCTCTTTTTCAGAACCCCAATTCTGAGTCATTCCTTTTTCCTTAGGGAAGATAGTAAGGCTTTGAGAGAGACAAGTAATGGTGTTCTCCCACTTTTATCAAGTGGGAGTAGGTGGATGTTTTACCCTTTTGGAGAAACTTTGAGAAAGAAATTATTGTCTATATCATTAGAATTGAAAACAGTGGCAGAATACATAAAATATTGCTTGAGAATAAGCTAAATTGAATAAATGCGAAAAATATATGATATTATTATTCTAGAACATCTTTTAAGTCAAACTGTAGAATTTAGACGCATTGAAGTAAGAGGAAGATTTTTCTCCTATAGGTTAGGGAAAAACATTCAAAACTTATATCTCTCTTTGCAAACCCATTTTGGCAGTGAGTTAAATGCAATGCATTAAGGCATCAAATAAATAACATTTTAAAAGTGATTTACTGAACTTTCTCACTTTGAAAGAATAAAATGAAGACAGATATGTAAAATGTATGATATCTGCAATTAATGAAGCTTTGTATTTGACTTTTACCTAAAAGTCAACCACCAGGATATCTAGCCTGGGTTGTAGAGATTATTCTGAAAGAAGGGTGGCTATTCAGTAAAAGACACAATTTAACAGTCAGAAGAAATTATCATTTTGGTAAATTTTAAGTGTCCAAGTCAACCAAAGCTTCTGAAGAGCTGGCTCAGCATATTAGTGTTATATTTTTACTGTAAGAGTTAACCTCTTGAAAGTGTCAGTATTGTAGAATTCCCACAAAGAAAAGTCTCAATTCTTATACCCAGAGTAGAAATAGTATTACAAATAGAACTAATTATCTTACATTTGCTATCTGAATTCATGACTTGGTTGTTCATGGTTAAATTTTTTTAATTCAGAATTCTTACATTTGGGGGAAATACTCTTTTTTTTTTTTTTAAAGATTTATTTGTTTATGCATACAAGCACTGGGGTACAGGCCAGAGGTGTGGGGGGGTGAGAGGATTCACCACAGAGAGCAGGGAGCAGAACAGGCAGATCAAGGGAAGTACACTGCTGAGGGGAGCAGTGGGCACAGCAGGAGAGGTCTGCCGCGCCATGTGGGTCTCCTCCCTGGCCAGCAGCAGGGATCGAACTCGTGCTGCAGTGGCTGCGTTTTGCTTCATAGTGCGTTGCTTAACCCACTGCGCCACCAGGGAGGCCCCCCGGAAATACTCTTTTGATATCACAAATGCTTGTGATTGGAAGAAGTAAGATTGACTTTTTTGTTATCACATAAACAAGATATTAAAATTGATAATCTTGTTGGTCTATTTAGGGAATATCTATAACCATTTCTCCACAGAAAATGCAGAATTTAGAATTTTCTCTAGGGATTGATTTAGAGAATGCACTGGAGTCACCTTAAACTGGATCTATTGTTTTGTTTTTATTTTAATACAAGGCATCCTATACAAAAGTTCAACTTCCATGGGCAACGTGTTCCCAGGAAGGGTGATCACTTTCAAAGTGCTGGATTAAATTATGTTAAAATGTAATCCCTGGTCTCCCTGGTGGCTCAAGGGGTTTAGCATTGCACAGTGGGGCTTCTGCAGCCACTGTAGTGCAAGTTCGATCCCCAGCCAGGATTGGGACACACATGGTCACAGAAGACCTCGCCTGCCTCCTCCTCTGCTCCCCTCAGCAGTGTGTTTCAGTTCATCTGCCTGTTTTGCTCCCCACTCTGTCTCTGGTGAATCCTCTCACCTTCCACTTCTCTGGCCTGTACCCCAGCTCTTGTATGCATAAATAAATGAAATCTTTGAAAAAAAAAAAAGTAATCCCATATTGAAGCCTTGTGCCACACTATATGTCTCCAAGGAACTTATCTAACTGGGGAAATAAAAATTTGATATGTAATCATTAGCATTTTTGTAAGTTGTTAAAAAATATCTTTAAATTTCTCATTGTCAGATTTCTTTTATGAGAAATGAGGGGGTCGGATCACTTTATTGTCAAGGTTTGCCTCAGCTCTAAATTCAGTATAATTTCACAACAATATGTATAGAATTATAAAAAGACAAATTGTACATGTATAGCCTAAGTATATGAATAATTGTTTTGATCTGAGTCTTGCTAAATACTAGGAGATATTGTCTGGCAGATTAGAAAGGCTGTGCTACCTTTATTGGTACAGCTGAGGTAGCCTTCCAAATAGTGTCTGTTACCAATTGAATATAATTTACTTGTTGCTTCTCTGAGCATATACTTCCTTCAAGGAAGTCAGTGGCTCTCCACAGTCTACTACTGAGTTTTGATTTCATGGAATGGTTACCACCATGGTTTCTGACCGGGGATCTTACAGACTGAATTTGTGATTCTTCTCTGCTTAAACACTGCTTGCCCTTTGCTCTTTCTCAAATGTTCCCTCTGTTTTTCTATCTCCCATTGAATCCTTTGCCTCTTGCATATCTCAACATTTATTAAAACAACAAACTATTTCTTTCATGATTCCAGTTATAGCAAGTTTGTATGTATGTGTTAGATTTGGGGTGGAGAACACGTCTCCTCCTTTCTCCTTTCCCTGCTCTTCTACCGAAGGTCATTGAGAAAGAAATTTCTGTCATTACCTTAGACTGTAGTGGAAGTGTGGAGAAGGCATTATTGTCACCTTTGACTATTTCTTATTGGAAGTATTACTGGCTCATTGAACTTGACAATTATTTATTGCACGGGTGTGTATCTCATTTTGGAACATTTTTGCATCCCTTTCATTTAAATGTTTTCCTTCTCCATGTGTTTGAGAATCACTGAGTCCACTTATTCCTCTTCTGGGAAGATGGACTGATTAACCCAATGAGGTCACTGACCGTCCAATATTCATTTGCTATGGTTCTCTAGTGGGCAAGACGGATGTGATAAAATATACTTTTACCCCCCCCTTTTTTTAAATGTTAAAATGTTAATGTTTAAGAAAAGTTTTAGGTTCTCAGCAAATATAAGGAAGGTAAAGATATTTTCCATATACTCTTGACTTCACAAATGCATATCTCGACCTTGATAATGCCACCCCCACAATCAACATAGTTTGCCAAAGTGGTACATTTGTTGCAGTTGATGAATGTACATTGATACGTCATTCACCCCAAATCTGTAGTTTACATTATGGTTCCTGCTTGGTGGTGTACAGTGTATGGCTTTAGAAAAATGCATAATGATGTGGCTTGTGGAGGGAAGGTAGAAGTTCCCTTTCCACAGTCTCATGTACTAGGAAACCCACTGCTTAGGAGCACATGGGCAAGGGCCTCCATTATTAATGAGATGGACATTTGAAATCACGTCTAGCAGCTTGCATCTGTTCTCTTCTCTTTTCGTTGTTAGATCCAAGTAGCTTGGAGAATGTTTTGACTGTCTGGCTTCCCATAAGTCTTAAAAACTTGTCAAACTCTAATGTGGGTCCTTATCTAAGGATGTTGTAAATTTCCTGTGGGCTAGGTTTATGTATTACTAAATATTTTTGTCTCCTAAAACTATTAGTGCTTTGTTCATTGTGGATACTTGGTTTTTTGAACTGAAAAATAATACTTTTCACTTATGGCATGTCAGGTATTGTTGAAAGGCTCTGTGTAGATTAACTCATTTAAAACATGTAAGAACCCTGTGAAAGGAACCACATTTATTACTCCACTTTACAGATGAGAACATATAGGCTCAGAGAAGTTAAATATTTATTTAAAATCCTTCAGTTAGTAAATTGGCTTAGCCGTGTTTTGAAATTGGGATATCTGACTACAGGGCACAGAACAGAGTGTGCCTTCAGAAACAAGTGAAAATCAGAAATAACAAAATGACACTTGAAAATCACTCTCTATTTAGTCTTTCTTTCTTTTTTTTTTTTAAGCTTTAATAGCACTTTGGGCAAGAACCATGTAATTAGTAGCAGCAAGAGGTCTTGAGAGACCATTTAGTAAGGTTGTTTTTAAGATGGTTCCTTTGGATCTCTTCCTGGACCACACTGTGTGTGAGTGCGTGTATATGTAGGGGGTCCATTAGAAGCCCTGGCAGAGAATGGGGTGCTGCAGCCTGACCTTATTTTAATCAGTTATATCACTAGACTCCTGTGTGTGATTTCAGTTGAAGAAAAGGCTAGGCTACTAAAAGAATTGTTTAAAACCTAGGCAAAAAAAAAAAAAAAAGTACCAATTGCCTAGAATGACTGGAATGCTATTGATTTACAGGCTTTTTAATGTAAATATTTTAATCATTCCTCTGTTAATAAACCAGAGAAATAAAAGCACTGTGTTATTTCTACAGTAGATATTTCACTACAAACAAAAAATTAAGTTGGATTCTTTTCCTAGGAGGTTAATAGAAAATCTACCCAATTGTCAATAGCATAGAAATACATTAAATCCAGTATACAGAATTTTCAAAGAAAACAGTTAAGATGCCAGATATTAGCAGGGAGGATATGTTTTGTAGAGGTTACAAATCACACTTCTACTTCATCTATACCTTAAATGTTCAAGCTATAAAATCAGCTTATGCCCTTGCTAGTTCCTTCGGCTTCCATAGATCAGAACTTACATTCTCATATTTTCTTTGCTTCCATAACCACCTCAAGGTTCTTCTTTCCTGTGCTTTGCTTGGTGTTGCTTTGCCCTTTCAGTGGAAATCCATAACTTTTAGTATATTATATTCACCACTTCTGTTTCTGTCATGTGGTTGAATGTAATGTGGGAGTAATGACCATCTTTTATATCTTGAAGTCATAGTCTCATGACAAATAAAAGTTGTCAAAATTTCAAGGTCAAGTGAATAATTACCTAGATGTCTTGAGAGTACTATAAGGGAAGGTGGAGAGAAAAGAAGCACCATTTAATAGCTTGATAGATTTAATTTCAGAACAGATAGGATTTCAGAATAAATTTTTTGTTTTGCTTCAATAGGCTGAGAAAGAAGATGAGAAGGGCAGAGAGTAAATTACTTAAAGAGTAGAAACAAGATGAAAATCAGTATGTACATATAAATATACACTAGTCTCCACTTATAACTGAACTTTGGAGTTCTGTAATATTCATATAAATTGTGTTAATTGCAAATCATCATAACACAGGTTTGACAGTTTCCTTTTACTTTAGATTTCTAGATCAAATCCACTTCCAATGGGAAAAACAAATTAAACATAGATTGTTCCCTCTGCTCTGGCTCTTAAAGAAATGGCTTTACTAAATGGCCCAAGGAGGAAGTGCTCTAGACAGAGATGTCCCCTGAACACCTGGCTGTGTTGTTATGTCTCTCATCTTTCACTGATTTTGCAGTAGGAATTCTTAACCAACACATATAAACTGGCAGAATTACACTATTAATGATAATACAATTAGAATTCTAATCCTAAATAGAAAACCAAACCCATTTGGAGACTACACATTCCCATAAAATAGTAAAACATGATGAAAGATGAAGTAAGAATTCCTATTTTTCCCAAGGGTGAAAAAAAAAAAAAAACAACAACAGGAAAAGACAAATTCAGACAACTGAAACTTCTCTTCTGGAGCTTTAATTGGTACCTAACCAATTAATTAAACTCAATTATTCTCAGAAGACTGGGTTCAGAGATATCTACAAAGTATGTTTTTATATTTTTAAATCTGACATTCCGATTCTATAGTAATTGCATGGCCATTTAATTTGACATCAGTCTCTGTGTGTTTGCACTCAATTTTGGTAAATATAATGAAGAATGCATTCATAATTTTAGGCTTCAGCAACCATTCTTTTTCCATTTCAGTAGTTTATTCCTAAACAAACAAACAAGGATACATTTTGACCATAATTTTTCATTGCTCTGAGAGACTGAATCCAGATTCACCTGTGGTTGGAAGCAAATGGTAAACATAGCTAGAACTGGTTAAAATAATACTTTCATAAGTTGGCTACTCTTTTAAGAAAAAACCCTTGTGTCATATTCAGGAGCATTACTGTGGGTTTTGTCTTCATGGCAATGTATAATTTGTCTGGAAATTGAGTTATGACGAAAGGTAGACTCGACCATTTTGCTAGTTTCAAATTAGCCAGCATCAAATGACAATTAGTAATTGAGCAAGAAAGGTCATTCCTTTTTCTATCTTACTTTGTTATGCAATAATTTTCAAGCCATCTGTTCTTTGGAATATTTATGTGGAGGAAATGAAGAACACTGAGATTTATGCCGAAACCTTAGAATTCATCCAGAGCTCACCCATAAGCCTTCTGAGTACTTCAGACAGACATCAGATACCCTGGAACAAAGGCATACCAGAAACGCCCAAGGAGGAAGTGCTCTAGACAGAGATGTCCCCTGAATACCTGGCTGTGTTGTTATGTCTCTCATCTTTCACTGATTTTGCAGTAGGAATTCTTAACCAACACATATAAACTGGCAGAATTACACTATTAATGATAATACAATTAGAATTCTAATCCTAAATAGAAAACCAAACCCATTTGGAGACTACACATTCCCATAAAATAGTAAAACATGATGAAAGATGAAGTAAGAATTCCTATTTTTCCCAAGGGCGAAAAAAAAAAAAACAACAGGAAAAGACAAATTCAGACAACTGAAACTTCTCTTCTGGAGCTAATTTTTGTTCATTATCTCATGTTTTATGGTCAGCAATTCAGACTGGGGGTTGACAAACATCACTTACCCAAAACCAGTCGGCTGTGTCAGGAAAGCAGAGGTTGCTTGAGAGATTTCTGATTCGGTTATGCTTTGAATCAACATTTGGCCAGTGTTGAAATGCCAGGAGGGAGTGCAGCTGTGAGCGAGACCAGTTTCGCTGGTGCATCCGGCAGACTTGTAAGCTGTGTTTTTATGACAGGGCCTGGGTTTAATTTTCGTAGTTTGACAAAATCTGACTGTCTCTGGCAGAGCAATCTGTCCATTTGACACATTTTGGCCCCAGCAGAATATGAAGAGCAGGTAATGCTGCAAAGGAATTGGCAGTTTTAGTATGCTTCAGTAAAAAGAGATCTTACATCAAAATGCACAGCGTTTTGGGGGGAAAGATTTGCAGACCCATTTTGTTATGCTTGGTCAGAGGGTGTACTTGGTGTTTAAGGTGAGTTCTTATGCTTCACATGTTGGTGCAAAAGGGGTTTATTTGGCATACATAAAAACGAGTCTGAGTCCTTTACAAACACTGTACCCCAGAAGTAGAAATTCATATCTGTCATTCCACATTCATATCTATCAGTTCTTTCCTCTGCAAATATGAGAAGTAAAATGACCTCAAGAAAGTATGTCAGTCTTCACACAGAGATTACTATGTATGGATTTCTCGTATAAAGTATTTTGCCAGAAAGCACAACAATGAAAAAAAAAAAAAACAAACCATTTACAGTAAGTGATTTTTAATTTGGAAAGGAATCAGGATTCAACATTTCTATTTGTTCTGATTCATATTTGCTTAGTGTCTAGACTCTGTTGGGTTATATGATGGTCACTGTGCACCTTAAGAATAAAAGCACCATTTGAACCTGTGGCTCGATACCATAGGTGTTTGTGAACTTTGAACTAGCTTGACTGTACCCACACAGACATGACAGTGAATTATGTTCACTAGTAGCTTAAGATTTGGATCCTGTGACACAAATTATACTGAAACTAAGGCATGAACAGCCGTTTTCTCTACCTATCACCTGCAATAAAATTTTCTAATGATTTTTGTATATATAGTATTACGATGTGATTTATTCATGAATAATGTTACTTTCCATATGATCTAACGCTTTACTTTGGCTCTTTCAGAATTCCACACCTCATAAGGGAATTGGTTTATCTGAAAGCCATAAAATGAAATTACAGAAATAGTTAGCTGATCTAATTGCAGAAGACCCAAAGGGCAAAGGAGTATTCTTTTTTGGTTAAGAATCAAGGCAGCTCCTATTGCAATGAGAACTATAAAGAGAAGAAGGGCACATGGGTGCTGACACTTTCTTGAGCTAGCTGTGTATGCAGGCTGAGAGGTGGCTGGGATTTTCTTTCACTGTCATTGTTTTAGTTTCACCTTTCTATAGTGTTTTCTTTGTAAGGGTTTGAACATACATCCTAATTTAAAGATCATTCATGGTAAAAGGTTCCAAGAAGAGTATAATCAGCAGGTGATTTTATTTTATTTTTTATGATTTAATTATTTATGAATAAAGAACTGGGGTACAGGCCAGAGGTGTGGGGGTATGAGGATTTACCAGAGACAAAGTGGGGAGCAGAACAGGCACATCAACTGAGTTACACTGCTGAGGGGAGCAGCAGGCAAGGCAGGAGAGATCTGCTACACCATGTGGGTCCCCTCCCTGACTGGGGATCGAATTCCCACTGCAGTGGCTCTCCACATGCTGTGCTCAACCCCTTGCGCTACCAGGGAGGCCCTTATCGTGTGATTTTAAACATAATTTGTAATCTTGTCATTTTCATTCTTTCTTCTTCCTTCTGGTTTTTATGTTTTTATTTGCTTTTAGTCATTCTTGGGTATAATTAAGAGGAATAGGGCAATGAATTGGGATCTTAGAGAAGTTGTTTAGGAAACAATACCGTGTTATTTGTCTGTTGTAACCCACGTTTCTTAGTGCTTATTAATATATCAATTTGATAACCTCATAAAACTCACAGGTAAGGGAAAATTAAAAACTTAAATCTGCTAAGCCCAAGAGGCTCTCCAAGAATCATGGGGAATAAGAGTTGAAATGAACCTTGGAAATGATCTTTGTGTGCACATATTAAACTAGAGGCCCAGGGAGATGAGAAGAATTGCCTAAGATCAAACAGATAATTTGTGGAAGTGATTTTTTCCATCCGAGCCTAATGCTCTTAACAAGTTTCAAAGTGGGTGGCATGGGGATATTAGAGCAAAGTTGAAGTAAATTACTTGATACTGTGGGGACGAAAAACTATAGTCAAGTGTCATTGTTTTCAACCTATACCTTGATATTGTGTCATTTGCAAACTTGATAAATTGGTTTGTTGATATTAAAAAAATTTCATGCAAATATTTAAGATTTTTCCTTTATGATGATATCAATCAATCTGTTTTTTGAAACTGTCTTCCATTTCTTAATAGTATGTATTGTTAGTATGTCATCACTCAGGAGTAACCAATCAGAGAAACTTAGTTCATAATAAAATTATGTTATGTTCAGTGATTATTACTTTTTCTTACTAGTCTCAAAAATTACCCATTTATCAGTTGGCTTTGAAATCTGGCAAGGAATCATCAGGCCAATTGGTCTGGTCTCTGATGTTTTGGGCCCCTTTTTTGTGTTAGAATATTTCCAGCATTTATGTATTTTTTGAAGAACTTCTGTAAGTGCCTCCTTTTCATTCAGTCCTTTCCTGGTGGTGAGAGGGAGTTTATTCTCTGCTGTTTGTTCTTATGGGAACGCTATTCCTACTGAATCAGGCCCTACTCTTACCACATAATTGCTTCTAAATAGAATCACACTGGGGATTAAACTTTAACATTTGAATTTGGGGGGTACACAGGTCAGTTCATAGCACAGAATCAACTACTAGAATTGAATGTTTCTTTTTTCTCTTTTTTGGCTTTTCAGGTTTTATTTGCCATTGATTGCCACAATATAGGTCACATATTTTATTTGCTTCATTTTTGAATCCTGGCTTCATTTTTAAAATTAATTCATTAACAATTAAAATAATAATTTCTAGTTAATGTTTAATTTCCCCCTCATTTATTACATATTTTTAACATCAATCTTCATTTTTGTACAAAGTATGTTTTCTCTCCTCAGGTGTAGTCCCCATCAAATTCCTATCATCCATGCCTCACCACCATAGTCCCTTGTGCTTTTCCCACCTCTGTTTTGACTCTACTCTCTCCTTCCCTGCAGAATGTGTCTTATCTATACTTGCCTGTCGATTTTGATTTTTAATTTATTATAATTACTTATTTTCCCCTTTTATCCCTTACTTGTAACCTCTACCTTCCTCCTATAAGTGAAAGCATCCTATATTTTTCTTTTTCTTTCTGGTTTATTTCGCTGAGCATAATCCCTTCCAGCTAGATCCATGTTGCTACGAATGGCATGAGTTTATCTTTTTTCATTGCTGTGTAATAGTCCTGCTAGTGAACAGCTCTAACCAGAATATATGGAGTATAATACCTGTCTTCTAAAACTTGAACCAGAATTTTTTCATGTAATATAATAAAGAAAATATTGCTACAAAAGAGGAAAGCTTGAAAATATTTAGAAACCTTAGAATTTAGATAGAAAAATTTAAAACTTAAGATTTTATTGTACATTCTTATGACAAAGTTTGATTTTGGTTCTATTAATACTACTAAATGTTCCATAGTGGTAAGAAGAGAGACTAAAATAGGGGTTGGGGATTTCTCTTTTTTCTAGTTAATGTGATTTAATATTTTTAAAAAAGTTTATTGTGGTACATTTTGCATACAATAAAATCAGCATACTCACTTAAAGTCTACAGTTTAATAAGTTTGAACATGGCATGTACCTGTCATATGTTGATACTATAATGATCCTCACTGATTTAGATGTGATATGTACTGGCATTGTGATGACGGTATATGATGGAAAGGTAGGGGCTGTTGAGACAGAGTACCTTAAGTTATTAAAGAGCACCCAGTTGTTTTTGAAGGCAGATAAACGCCATACAAAAGGCAAGGACAGGAAAAACCTGTCTGCAGAGAGGCCCCATCTAAATAAAAATTAGTTGATGCTCCTGATAACATGCCTCTGAAAAGTGGTGTAAATATAGTCACTAAGTTTGATATGCTTGTGGACTCCATGTCAGTTATCTTCTCTGGGATTCATGAGAGAGCCACTGGGCACTCAGTCTGAGACCTGGTGCTTCCCTCCATGTATGCCAGGGAAAATTCCAGACATATGCCAGGAAATATCTGGACTTAACCCTGGCCACTCTGTGTTTCAGTCATTTGAGCTTTGCAGCAAGGTTCATTACCTTTTCCATTTTGTTTTCAATTGAATTGTATACTTATATTATTGTCACATAGAGCCCCTCCAAACAATTCATAGGGTGCTTATAGGCATTAGACCTAAGTCATATGTGAAAACTTCCTGCTCTATGAAAGCTGGCAGTCAAGAGATCCTGGACCTGATAAAACAATGCCATGTAATAATCTTCACATTTTAGATGAAAAAATTTATATCGCCATGCACCATTTCATTATGTCCTTTTCCAGTAAAAAGTTTATACATAACTTTAAAAGCTTAAGGTGTAAATTATTGGACCAAAACCCACCCAGAGTTATGGTCTAAATTCTATTATTATAGTTTTTGCCTCTTGTAGAATTTCATATAAATAGATTCATAGAGTATGTTGTCTTTTATTTTGACTTCTTGAGTATTTTTGAGGCTCATCCATATTACGAAATGGATAGGTAATTCATCACTGTTTAGTTTCTTGAGAGGCATTCCACTGTAGGCTCTAAATTGTTTAGACTTTTTATTGATGACTTATTAATGGAGATTTGAACTGTTCCCAGTTTTAGTCCATTGTGAATAAAATTGCTGTGAATATTCAAGTACAAGTCCTTTTTGTAACCTTTATTTTTCATTTCTCTTGTATAGACTTGAGAGTCCAGTTAAGTCATAATGCATGTTTATGTTTAAGTTCATAAGAAACTACCAGATGTTTCTCAAAGTGATTGTACTGTTTTTTTCTCACCAGCAATAGATAAGAGGTCCTGAACTCCATATTTTCACTAGCACTTGCTATAGTCAGTCTTACTGTATCATTTTATGAGAATGTAGTAATATCTTGTGATTTTATTTACTCATTCATTTTTAATGTATTAATTTTTTGGGCATTTTTTGAAAGTCTTTTTCCTCACCACCATCATTTATACCCCTTTGATCTTTCTCTTTCCACTTCCTCTTAATCTCAAAGACCTAATTTCACTTATTAGCATCTACCAGTTTTTACAAATATTTTCCTTGTCAAAATGTCTGTTATGTAAATATTTGTCTTTGTCTTTTTCACTTGCTTTACTACACATAATTCCCTTGACTTGTAAGTTGTTTACGGGTCCTGGATGTTGTAAATATTGGTACAATAAACATGGTAGAGCTTATAATTTTTTGAGATAATAGTTTCATATTCTGCAGGTAGATGCCCAAGAGTGACATTGCTGGATCTTGAGAGGTATTTTCATTGTTAGTTTTTTAAGGTAAATTTAAATTGTTTTCCAAGTGGCTACACCAGTTTATAGTCCCACAAGTACTATAATAGATGCCTTTCTCTGATCTTCTCCAGCTCTTTTTTTATGGTAGTTTTAATTTGCATTTCCTTAGAGGCTAATAATGTTGATATCTTAAGCTCTGTATGATAATGTATGATTATAAGCTCTTTTGATCTTAGAAATTTTTCTCTCCAAAATGTGAAGATTTTTACATGGCATTGTTTTATCAGGTTCAGGATCTCTTATGTTTTCTGTAGCTGTATAGAAAATCTAAAATCTCTTCTCTTTATTGCTTATTTAAGTTTCCCCCGTCCTTTGGCTTTAACATATCTTAGGTGGTGCTCATAATTTTCTTTCCTGTGTCCCTGGAAATAGGTATCTTAATTTACTACTCATAACTTTTTGATTTTGAGTTTATAAAAAGACCCTTGCTATGCTACCTTAATTTCTAAAAGTACCTCTTCAGAATTCATCTGAACTCCTCATAATTTAGATTTTAAAAAGCACCAGAATTGCCTTTGAAGTGATCTCTCCTTATAGAGTTGTTATAGAAGTTGTTGCTTTTTAATATTTTTTTGAAACTTGTCTTGTAAGCTAATAAACTTAAGTTTTAAATCATTGGATTTTACTTTCATTTATTTATTAACTTTCAACAGAAAGTGTGGACTTAATCTGTACTAGGCATTAAATCTAGCAGCAGAATGCAGTGGTGAATAAATAAAAAAACACAACTAACCAGCCCCCTCCCCCCCAGTAGTGAGGGGAGATGACATTTTAGATATTTTTTTCTTGCAATTTTATTGGTATTTGACTATTCGAATGTATTTACTTGCACTTGGATATGTAAGGCGCCCGGGGATACAAAATGAATGAATAAATGGAATGTCTTTTGTCTTACATGGAAAATAGTTCTTAGTTGAGTAAAATTCACAGATTAGGAATGTTTGCCAGGTCCTGGGAGATACATTTATTAGTAAAAGAAGGTGTGGTTCCTGTGGTAGGAAGGAGAGGCAGTTGTTATTTAAACAATTGGACATGGAAGTGGAATCTGTAATAGGACGCAACAAAAATGAGTAATAGGAAGATCTGATATGGTGGGTGGCTTGTGGTCAAACTTTGCAGAGGAAGTAACATCTCAGACAACTAAATCTAAGAAAGAATTAGCCAGATAATGGGAAGGGGAGACTCTAAGACTCTCATCCAATGGGGCATGATGTTTAAGAAGCTGAAATAAACAAGCATGGCTGAAGATTGAGAAGAAAACACACAACATTAATTTTGCTTTTTAGGGCACTGTATTTGGCCTCTACCTCCAATTTGCTACTGAAATGACTCCGTGAAAGGTCAACAATGACCTTCAAGCTATGACATCCGGTGGATGGTTTTCAGTTTTCATACTACTTGGACTCCTTCCAATAATTACCACTCGACTCATTATGAAACTTCTTTCATTTTATGATGCCCAAATTGATTCTTCTTTTACTTCTGACTTCCTTGTAGCCTGGCTTTCTTCTGTAGAACATATGCATTTCCTCAGATTTTGACTGCTGCCAATCTTTCTGGTGCTCTGCCTGTCCCATTTAGTCACCTATGATGTCATCGTGAGTGATGTCTCTCCAACAGCAAAGCGCTGAGCTTTGACTCACTAATTATCATGGTTGAAACGGGTCTTCATGATTTCAGAAGGAATTGTATCTCAGAGTTTCCATTAGGTAAATATTTCTTTTTTATGTTACTAACCTTTGCTAATCAAAGCTTTATCCTTATTGTTTACTTATAATATGAGCGGCCATTTATATTAGATGCTTTGGAACAAGACATATGTTTCAGTTGTAGTTGTGCTTCTGGACTCATCTCATGCATGGGCCACTTTTCCAGGAAACCATTTCTCATACTTGATGCTTCATCATGTACCCTCATTATGAAGTCTCATCGTACCATTTGCATTCCTCTTGTACATTTTATACCGTACTGTAAGCATCAATTTATTTTTTATATGCTTTTCCAGATTGTGTTCTCCTCTCCTTATAAATCCATACTGCCTAATTCAGACACAGCTTAGGTCTCTCTCCCTCCCTCCCTCATTCTCTCTTCTTCTCTCCCCCTCCATCTTCCTTTCTCCCTTCTTCCTACCTCCTGATTATTTATATTCCATATTTGGAATTATTCATATTCCAAATCACTAAGATTTATTTGTAATACCAAAGTCAATAATTATGTCCACTCTGCACTCTCTGGACAAGTTCAGAGTGGCAAAAATTTCAAGTTGACTGATAAGCTTGTATTTACCTGAGGTTGAATAAGGAGATGGTATGCTTTTTGTTTTAGCTCTCACAGTGTAAACCTGTATCCATTTCACATTGTATTTCTTGATTTTTTTCCCCTCTTTTGGACATTTTGTTGGGGACTTTCTTGTTTAAAATGACTCCCAGGTGTAGTGCTAAAATACTGTCTAGTGTTTGTAATTGCAAGGAGGCTGTGATATGCCTTATGGAGAAGATAGAGTGTGATAGATAATCTTGAATCAGGCATGTTATAGTGGTAGTGTTTGTGAGTTCAAAGTTAGTAAATTAAAAATATGTATTAGGGCCTCTCTGGTGGTGCAAGGGGTTAAGTTGCAATTGCATTGTTCACTGTGACTTTGTAGAATTTTCATAACTATAGTAGGTAACAAGAACTGCCCTTCTTCCCTCTATGTATGTGTTATGAAAAGAAAATGAGAAAATGAATACTGTACCATAATTGTTAAAAAGAGAGAGAACACTTTCATGAAGATATCAGAATATTTCATAAAGACATTGGTATCTATTATAATCCCTGAATAAAAGGTAGAATTTCACAGGTTGCACTGGAGCTAAGAGAGTCCTAATGGAAAATGAAAAAGCAAAATTCAGATATTTGGGAACATTCAGGGATATTAGATGCTTTAGCTCGAGCATAGAGTACAAATAAAGAAGATAGTGCCATGCTGTGTATAATCTTATGTGAGAGAGTAAAATGCTTGTGGTTTATTTAATAGGCATTCCCAATTCAGTATTCAATCTTTGGGTTTTAAAATAGTGCTTAACATTGCTTCTTAACTTTCTAGTAAAATAGCTAGTCAGTGAAAATAAAAGCCAGAATTTATAACACATTGCTAATCGAAACTGCCAGAATTTTCAAGGACTTTCTAGTAACTAAAATATAAAGAGAACAAATTGCCTGCAAAGAGTGGAGCTGCAGGTTCTGACTCAGAAATGTGGGGTATTTCATTAGACAACTATCTCTCTGTGCCAGAGTTACTTGGAGTAGCCAAAACACTATTCCTTCTTCCTTTAGCTGTAGTAAGATCAGAGAGCCTAGGAAAACAAATGGGGAGAAAGAAATGTTGGTTTTCTCAGCATTATTTCATTATCACAATGTATCTTGCATTGTGTACGTCTCCACTTTAAATATGAAAATTGACTTGGTGATTAGGCACTTCAGCAGTTGAGGTTTTTTAACCCCAGGCTTGAATGGGCAGCTAGTAGGAACAGTTAAAAACCCAAGGAGGGATTCACGTGGCAAGGTCAGCTGTGAACTTTATGGCATGTACTGGATCCACAGCAGATGTACAGGGGACTAGCTGAGAGACTTCATGCTTCAATCTCATTCCTTTTTGTCAATCTGAGTTTTTGTCTTTGATGAGCCCAACCGGAAGACAAGTGAGCATTTTGATTCTGTCTATAATTTCTCATAGTACAGAGAAGAGTGGAGAATGTATTTGAAATTGCTTAAGGTGAGTGGGGCAGCGCAAGGAGGTAGGCAGGGGGCAAGGAGAGAGGAAGGAGGAGCGAGAGCGAGAGAATGAGAATAGATAATTTCTAGGCCATCAAATTTCTTAAAGCCCATTTTGAGGATAATGTACAATATAATTCATTAAAAATTTTGAATTTTCAATAGCCCAGATTTGTAGTAGTGTTTGTTAAAATCACTGAAATCCATTCAGATTGAGTAATCTAATTCCCCTTAGATTTAGGCTAGAGATACCTAAAAGTAGAACATTTTAGTCCTGGGCAAGAGAATGATACATCCCAGGGACTGTCCTGAATGAGAAAAATCACCAAGCAGAACAGTTCTAATGCTCAGGCTGTTGCTGCTACAGCTTCCCACAGACATATATGTATGGGCTTGGAAGTCATCACTCTTCCTTACAACAAGATGCCGAACAACATGAAAGTGAGGAACTTTTCTTGGACCCAGCAGAAAACTCAATATTCCCACTTCTGGAGACAGGCAGTACAGACCATCACAGCCAAGATTTGGGCACAAGCAGCAGGAGCCATAAACTTGTAGGAACACAATTTTGTTGAATTGCAAAAGGCTGAGTTTGGAGTAGTTTGAGAGTGAGAAATGCCTGGAGTCGCTAATAGTCCACACAGTCCATGTGGAGCTTGTAATCTCAGCAGGCACTTATAGTGAAGAGTTGAGAGAGATTCTCTTTTGGAGGTGCCAGAGAGAAGTGAAGAATAATCCTCATAAAATATGTCCAGAGCCTTCTCTGTATGAGAGGCCCAGTATTCAGTGTCTTATCAGTGAATAGTGTATTTCTGTCATCCAGCCCCCTGTAGCCTTCCTGTCGGTAGGAAAAGAAAGCTAAGAAATGTTTCAGAATGTCACACCCCAGAAATACAGACCGCTAAAATACTGAGATTTAACAACAGTGTTCTAGAATGTTTCTCATTCCTTTCACCTTAGCAATACCCACAGGGCTCCAGGATATTAACAATGGATAACAGATGAAAAAGTTGAAATATAAAGACTGTCCAAGGAGAAGCTCTTAAGGAAACACATAGACAACTAGAAACACAAAAATAAACTCTAGAGTAATTTCAAACCTCTAGCATCTATGGCTAAGGCATAGTAAACATAGCTTAATTCAAGTTAAGAGTAACATATCTTCATGCTAATGGACATGGTGACATATATTGATCTCTCTCTCTCTGACTTTCAACAAAAAATTACAAAGCATGCCATATAAAAATTGTATGGGGAGATAAAGCAAATTTCAGAAATAGCTGAGGAAATAATTAGTGCATTTGAATATATATCAATGGAAATGTTCTAAAATAGAATGCAAACAGAAAAGAAAAAAAAAATCCAACACATCCCAGAATTGTGGAAAAAATGCAAAAGGTAGAATGAACATCTAATTAGATTATAAGAGTAGGAAAAAAGAGACTATGAGAAAAAATATTTAAAGACATGATTGCTTGAGAATTTTCCATTTAATGAGAGATAACAAATTTGGAGAGCTCAGAATACATTCAGAAGGGTAAATATCAAAATAGCTATCCACAGGATTATCCTATTCAAAATGCAGAAAGCATAAAGAAAAATCTTCAAGGGAGTGAAGTTAGAGGAACATTTTCCTTAAGGAGGAATAAGGATAAAATTTACAGATTTCTCATCAGAAATTATTCAAGTGAGCAGAGAACAGAGAGAGTAATGGAAAAAATACTACCAACTTAACATCAGGAGACATTCTCCTTCAAAAGTAAAGGAGAAAGACTTTTTCAGGCAAACAAAATAGTTTATTCGTTACTCTGAAACATTTTCTGAGTAGTTCTTCAGAAGAATGGAAATGTTAGAGGTCAGAACCTTGGGTCGACTTTAAGAAAGAAGAACATTGAGCAGGAGTAAGGGAAGCCAAGACATCTTTTACTTTTTTCATGTTTAATTGTTCTAAAAAGTGACAGTGTTTAAAGTGATACTAGTAACACTATTCAGTAGCTATGCCATACTATTAAGTGAAATAAGTGATAGTGTATTTATTGGCTTACGCAGCTTTGACAAAATACCATTGACTATGTGATTTAAATCACAGACATTCTCACAGCTCTGGAGAGTGAAGTTTAAGTCCACACTGCTGGCTGATTTGGTTCTGTACGCTTCCTGAGTATAGATGGCTGCTTTTCTTTTGTCTTCCCATGGCTAAGAGAGAGCTCAGGCTCTTTCTTTCTTCTTCCCCAACATGGGAGCCCTACCTTTATGACTTCATCAAACTCTAGTTAATACCCAAATGCCCACTCTCCAAATACTAACACACTAGAGGTGAGGACTTCAACATAAGAACTTTTTAGTGGTTGAGGGTGAGTGAACAGTTGAATGCATGTCAGATAGCAATGCCATAGGGTTATAAGGTACTTGAAGGGCCATAGAGCTAACAAGTTGAATGTGAACTTGACTTAATTACATCTGTCTACTACATACTACTTAATTAAATATGTGTACTAAGGAAACCACTACATTTTTTAAAAAAGTATAATTGAAATATTAGAAGAGGAAAGAAAAGAATTATAAAAAAGGACAATTAAAATGAGAGAAGGCAGAAAAAGAAGGGAGACAAAAGGAAGCAAAGAACAAATGCAAGAATTAAAATAGTCACATACATGGTTTATATTAAATCAATTATATCAATAATGACTTTAAATCAAATTGGTGTAAATATACTCATAATAAACACAAATTGTCAGAGTGGATTAAAAAATAAGATATTCTATCTATTATTTGCTTTAATCCTATTTTAAAGACAAGACTCAGGTTAAAGGTAAAAGTAGCAGAAATCTGTGCCACAACCATACTTATGCTGTGTCTGTGGCAGAAGTGAAGGAAATGAAGTCAGATTTATATGCCATTACTTTTACAATCTGAAAATCCAAAGAGAACAAGCATTCACCACCACTGATACTGAAAGGAAATAGAATAATTGTCAGTTTTAGCATTAATTAACAGTTTGGGGAATGATAATTTTTAACTGCACTTAAGAAGCAAACATCAAAGTGCATTAGATTAATTCTTTAGAGAATTATGCATGATTCATATGCAGTGATATTTTAGGTCACATTTGTCTTAAAGGAAAGAATAAGAGATGACTGTGTTAGAGAGAAAATATCCTAAATAAGTTGACTGCTTAATTTCCTCCATCCTTTATTCTTTTGAGGATGACTGCATTAATTTAAGACCATACCTTTTAGAATTAATAACTTCATTTGGATATCAAAAGTGCAATCACTCTATATCATAAGCAACCACAAAGATGTTTATTCTGATTCTCAGAGAAGTATAGTTGGTGAACATTCTAACACCTGACATGAAATTCTTCCTGATGACACTCCTCTGATTATTATTTCAGAGTGCCACCCACAGATTACTCTTCTCTTTGTCTTGTCAAGAAATGATGTTGAAATTATGAAAGGTTGCTAAGTGCTTTTGTGGAAATAACAAGGCAAAATACTCTATTTTAAAAATTTTCCATACAAAGAAATAAAAGAGCACATCATGTCACAACTCTCTGCTTATAATAACACAGTACACATCCTGCTAAAATATATTTTGTTGTAATGACTTTTATAGGAAGTAATACATATTTTCTACTTTGATTTTTAATATACACAAAATTTCCTTGAAATGATATTTTAAAAACTTGGGATATTTGTTATAGGGCAGAATATTTTTTTTATTAATATAAAATTTTTTAAATTTACATATACTTGCCATCAATTGTAATTCCCATGTGTTCCCCATCACCATCTCACCAGTGCACCATCACCTCAGTCCCTCGTGTTCCAATCTTCCCTCAACCCCCTCCTCCCCTCCCCACCAAGTGTCCCCAGTCTGTCCCTGTCTCCTCATTTTTGTTTTTTGTGGAAAGACAGTCTACTTGATCCACTTATAAGTATGATGGTTCATGTAACTGTACCAGTGGAGAGGCTAGCTACTTCTACAGTATTTTTAAAGTTCTCATTGGGTTCTCATATGTTCCATAAGAACATAGAAGAACATTTTAGATATAGACCATATTTTGTGTTTTTTCCTGTTCATGTATTGTTGATACAAAATTATTCAGAAGACATTTCTGAATCCTGTGTTCCATAAGTAAATAACTATGTTTACACCCAGAAATGCAGCCTGTCTTACTGCAGACTTTTTCATCCCTAGAGTAGACGTAATATATTGAATACTTTCTTTGACCATCTGGTAAAATAATTTTGGTGATGCAATAAATGTGTGTGTGTATTGGTAATAGAGTGGAATGTCATATGTTATTGAAGTTATCCTTGTATCCTTGTGGCTATATAATACCTTAATTCTAGATGGTTTTAGTTTGCTGTGGACAAAGGACAAAGCAGTGATAGGTAGCTATAATCTTCCTCCTAAAAAATCCAACAATAGTTTGAGAAATTGCTTTTCCCTTCCCCGCCTAGGGAAAATCTAAACAAACACACAAGTTGGAATTCTGCATAATGGTGTTTATTCCAAATGTGCCCTCACAGGCTTCCACAGGCAGCTTTGGGATAACACTGTAAAATGTTCTAGGGTTTCAAGGGCCAAAACTGCCCAATGAAAATGTAGTTTTCCATTGGTGATTTGATGATTTTATGAGAACAGCATCTGTACATTTATAAACACTGACAAAGGTTAAAAGGAAGGGAGAAGGGATCTTAAAGTCTGCAGCCAGTTGAGATTTGCTCCTGGGGAACTGACATTCTCAGCTGAGGTGTTGATGGAGTTA
Organism: Galemys pyrenaicus; assembly: GCA_019455555.1. NCBI lineage: Eukaryota > Metazoa > Chordata > Mammalia > Eulipotyphla > Talpidae > Galemys > Galemys pyrenaicus. The sequence goes on from JAGFMF010011796.1 coordinate 16,115,700, forward strand.
AAGGTGGCTGACTCTATTATTAGAATTCGGTGTTATTGCCCTGTATTTTCTTGAGGCATGAATATTTTAGTTTTAAGAAAAATAGTTGCTTATCTCACATAACTCTTTAACCTGACTGTTTAGTCATTACTTTATGAATCCATGCCACTGTTTTTATTTACTAAGACTCCAAGAGGTATCGATAGGACAGTGCCTTTTCTCTTTCCAGACAAGCAAAACCAAAGTTTTGATTTAGTATTTCATTTGACTTAAAAAGCAAACCACACATAAAATTTAAGACTGGGATATCTCTTAATGCCAAAAAGTAAAGAATTACTCAAAACACCACAAAGGTTGGGATATGGCAGAGGGACATACGAGTTAGTCTGAAGGAGCTCACAATGACCAAAACAGGCACAGTTTAAGTGACACAGTACATCTAGCATAGTATTAGATTATAACCCGACATATAAACACACATGTGAATATATGATTAAATAAACAACGAGGAGAGGTTACAAAAGAATTTCAAAATAATGCATGTAGTTATTTTGCTTTATGGAAGGTGAAGCTTAAATCCGTGTTCCATGTCCCCGATTCTTCTTGCAGTTAGTTGTCAAGCTAACTTGACAACTCTCTTCTGTGAGTCTTCCCCTGGTTTTCATTTCCTTCTGTATTATGGGCTGTAAACTCTTGAGGGGCACCTGCTCAGTTAGCCCATAGGAACCCTTCTCCCAAATCTGGACTTATTGGATGTCTTTCTTGTGATTAGTCTGGGTGTATAGGTTTGGGGGAAGACTACCCAGGATGCAGTGCTTTTCTCATCACAGCCTGTTAGAGGCACAGGATATTCACATGACATTGTGGGTGATGTAAGTTTCATCCTTTGTTTAAGGTAGTTTCTGCCAGATTTTCCCACTTTGTCATTACGATTTTTTCTCTCCTGCTCTATTCTGTGTAATGACAAAGCCCATGATCGTGTGTGGGGAGGATGGGGTACACAAGTTGAACTTTACTTTCCATAAAGCAATTGTTTCTGAGACGCTAACACTTAAATTTATAGTATGTGTTGTTCTCATGTAGATTTATTTAAAAAAATTATCCTTATTTACATATCTAGAGCCCTAATTTATTAATAGCTTAATAGACTCTCAGACCAATAGACCAATAGACTCTCAGGTTGATAACAAGTCCCCAAGATGAAGTGGTTTAGGTTAGAAGGGGAAAAAGAAAGCAAGTGTATTATTTTAATAGTCAGCCTTTGAATTTTTAATGCTAAATTCATGATCAAGATGATTTTTTCCTCATGGACTATTATGAAACTAAATAAAAGTTATAATGGTGATATTTCCCTCGCATTTTTATACTCTTGATGCCACTATCAAACAGTGACATTTATTGAATGCCTATTATTATATGAATACTTTTGTTGAGACTTACGAGGCGGTGGCTTGAAAAGAGAATATACCAACAGTTTTGCTACAACTAACACATCTGTGACGTACCCACTAAGTTCTTGTATCATCTCCCTTTCTTCCCTATCTGTCCTCTCCCAATTGTGACTAAAAAAAATGTCTTCAGATAATGCCGAATATTTTTCTTGGGACGGAATTGTCCCAGACTGAGGACTGCTGTTCTGTAAACAATAAACAAAAATAATAGGGATTTTCCCTCTTTGAAACTGTGATTCGGCACTGATTTCACTTGTCTTCTCCATGTCTCTGTGAAATTCCTTGCTCATTTAACTGTTTAAATGTAGGCACTCATTGAAGTTTTTTCTACTACCTTTTTTTCTTTTTCTGCATTTTTCTTAATAGTCTCACCCATATTTAAAGTCAATCTTTAAATAAATATCTAGAGTTCATATGTAATCTTTCTTGTCCTGGCCTCTTTTCTGATCCCAAGTGTGAATTACCACCTGCCAACTTTTAATCAGTTCTAGAAATTTCTACCTACATATTCTTCCACAACTGCAAACTCAATATATTCAAAGCTGAATAGATGACTGTCCCCTTCTATATTCCCTATTCAGTTATACAGTTCACTTCAAAACTATTTTTGAGTGCCTCAGGATTTTGTGTTTTAGTCTAGAATAAAGTAACTCAGTCAAATTTAATATAATGTGATTAGTACAATGGTTAAAAATATGTGGAGATCTCTATGGGAATTCAGAGGAAGAACCTTTTATCCATCCTGCAATGTCAGGAATAGCTTCTTTGAGAAGGTGAAGTGTAAGTTGAGCCTAAAAGGAGAAGCCCAAATAAGGTAGAGAAGAGAAGATACAGAGACATTTCAGGGAGGTCAGATACTCCATACTATACAAATAGGTGTGCATGAATAGCAGACCACATAGTCTTTGGTTTTTTTTTTTTTTTTTAACTAATGTAAGCCAGGCAAAGGTAAACAGTACCTTTTATGTAAATGCTTGTGAATACACAATATCTGTTTCCTTGAGACATTTTAAAATTTCAATCTGTTCGTTCAAAGGTGGTGGACATTTTTTCAGGCCAAACTGCCTTCCACAAAACTCTCCATCTCCACATCGATGAGTAGGAATACTAATTTCCCATATACTCACTAATATAGGATATTATTAAATTATTCCATATGGTCACAATATTATTTTGTTAAGTTAAAGGAACACTGATACTGTTTTTAATGAATTTGTTCTGATCGAGGTCTCTCAAAACACCCTTGTTGATAAACAACATCCAAAGATCAATTCTCTAAGCCAGACACTAGCCAACCACACACACACACACACACACACACACATACATACATATTCTTGATCTGCACCATGGAGGGCTCCAGCTGTTTTGTCTACACCACGGAATGTCCCCACTGGTCTTCTAAATTTCTGCCTGAATATACTCTTACATCTGTTTGCAGATTGGCTCATCTTCAGAACGAGGAAGGATTCTTGGGGTGTGCTTCTCGACTGTTCCAGGAGCAATAATGCTTTCCACCCCTCTCACTGGAGAGGGGAGGTGTGCTTTCAGAATATTCAGGGGGTTCAACATGGAGTGTGCAGAACGCTGTGCATTTTCATGAGGGCAAGAAGATCCTTTCTAACTAGTGTTATTTTTAATATTTGCATTATCATTAGGATGGTATATAATATTTCTGGTATGTGACTGGCATTTCCTTGTGTTTCCTAGCACAGATGTTCAGTTGACACAACTTCTATTGTTCATCTTTTTGGCATCTGGGGAGCAGACATCAATATTTTTCCCTTGGATTTTTATCTAACCAAGAATTTACTTTTTAAATCTGACCCTCTGTAATGTTTTAAGTACACAAATATGTCTGTGTTGCTTTCAATCTGGTTCTGATTCCAGCTTCCCTATGTCCTCTCAGATTCCAGAAGGGTGCAATATCTAACTAAACATATCTACTCTAAGCCTTATATTGACTGTCTACATATTTTCCAAAAATATTCTTATAAATGAATACAACTTTTGCAAAGTACTCTCCAGTACTTTGCCAAGACATTATACTCCTTCTCTCTACTGTTCATGGACTGTCTACAGGGTAGTTTTATTTCTTTGAGATTCAGGTGCTTGTAAGCATACTGTAGTTACAGTAAATACATACTAAATCTCATTTTTATGTCAACAAACCAGTGTCTCCTCTTTCTACTAGTCTGTGCCTCTTTGGGTAACACAGCTTCCAGTCACTTAATTTGAAAAATACATATAGATATTTTAGGATTTGGACCAATAGCTTAATGTAAATTATTTTACTGTTGTATGCAGATGAATAATTCCTTCCTTCATGGGATAATGTGATTTTGTAGGTAATTTCTCTCTAAGAGGCAATTTAGCAAAATACTAAGATGTATGTTATATTGCCTGGGTACCTGTTTGCCCTTTGAATCTCATGTTCATGCAAAAAGAGAGGGATGGATTTTTCCAACTATTTCAGTGTTTCCGAACAGATGATACCTGGTACTGGGATATCTACTTCAGAAAAAAACTCAGAAAATCCCATATCAGAGAAAGTAACCTGATAAACTAATTAGAGTTGGAAAGAGAAGTCAATGGTCACTACTAAGTCAGTGAATATCAGTGGGTCTCCTAGTTCCCTGTAGTCTGTTGTGGAGCCACGTGGCCATTGTCACTATTTGTATACTTTAGGGATTTGCCCAGCCAAAGAGTTTGGCATTTGTTCTGGTTCTACCCTTATATTTTTAGACCTTAACTTTATCAGTCTGAAAGAGTATCACTGATAATATCTGTACACAAGGATAGTTTATAAATACTGAGCTCTACTAGTTATTTTAACTAAACTAATCTCTCAGAACACTCAATCTTCATGTTAGGGGAGAAATCAGAATCTGTCCAGATTGCTGACATTTTCAGAAGGTCCATTTCCTGCAACTCTTAAGCATTTCTGTTTTTTTTTTCTTCCTTTTTTTTTTTGGTAATTTGATCTTCATCCTCACCTTAAAAACTATGTTTTCCTCATTTTTTCCTTCTTTAGAAGAAAAGGAATTAAAGATTAATGCTGCTGGCATGTGTGTGGAAGGAGATAGGCTAGTGTTAGAGACTTGATTATTTTTTCATTTCATTATTTAAGTACAAGTGATAATTTCATAGTTCTGCTTAGGTGTAGCTAACACACAGAATCTTATATTAGAAAAAAATCTGAAGTAAGCATTTCATAAATGCCATCTTCAGTAATTTTTTATTAATGTGTATTTCAGTTGTTTATTAGGAATAGATGTTGGCTTATAAAGAAAAGTACAAAGAGAATAGAGGGTCAATTCTCAAGTCATGAATAGTGACAAGTGAAATTATATGGAGAAAGGAAATCAATCCCACCAAATGAAAAAGGGCAAAGGAGGAGTTGAAGTAAATGAATCATTACCCACAAGAATCCAATTTCTCTACATTTGTGTGCTAGAATTTGAAAAAGGTCTTGATGCACTATTGGTAATGAAATATTATCAATAGATTTCTAACCAACTTCAGAGACAATGACCTATTCCTTTCAGGGAATGAACTTTGATTCTCTGGGAGGGAGGATTTGAGAGGTTCCCAGGAAGAATCTCTCCCTAGGAATTTTGCTCTTTTCTTCTTTATGAACAAGCTAAGTCGCTAAGTCTGAGGAGTCAGATGAGTTTGTACATTTTATTTGGATATAACCAATAGCAGGTTGGGCAAAGTCATAACACAACTCTGGTTTGAATCAAAACATTGTGTTTGAGTCTGAACACTTCCCCAGATGTACTGAGCTGCTTTGGGAGACATCTCTGTTTCTCTTAGAACCCTTTTCCTCTTCCAAACTCTAGGCTATAGACCAGCTTATTTTTCATATCTGAGGCAGACAATGCTACTAGTATTTCTTTTGTTACCTATGGGAGAATAGTCATATTCCTTTAAACAATTGTAATATCTTAATTTTATTTTTTTATTTTTAAGATTTATTTATGCGTGCAAGCACTGGGGTACAGGCCAGAGGCATGGGGGGTGGTGAGAGGATTCACCACAGAGAGCGGGGAGCAGAACAGGCAGATCAATGGAAGCACACTGCTGAGGGGAGCAGCGGGCGAGGCAGGAGAGGTCTGCCGCGCCATGTGGGTCCCCTCCCTGGCCGGGGGCAGGTATTGAACTTGTGTTGCAGTGGCTGTGGTTTGCTTCATAGTGCGTTGCTCAACCCACTGCGCCACCAGGGAGGCCCTGTAATATCTTAATTTTAAACTGTATCTATGAGACATTGAGGAAATGAAAGAAAAAAGGAAGGCCCATAAACTTTATCAAAACTGACTGCCCAGGTAAAATTTACCCCATCTTTTGAAATTTACCCCATCTTATTAAATACAAACATTTGTATTTCATAATCTAATTTTATCTATATGCATTAATCATGGTTCTCCAGAGAAACAGAACCAATAGTATGTGTTACTTTTATGTACATATCAATAATAGTAACAAACCTAGAGACTTACAGGGAATTGGCTTGCATAATTATGAGATTTGTCATGTTCAAAAACTGCAGGGTAAGTCAGGAAGTTGGAGGCCCAGGAGACTAGGTGGTATAGATTTATTCTGAATGTTGGAGGCTGGAGACCCAGGAAGAGCCAATATTTTAGTTGTAGCCTCTGTCAGGAAATATCAGGAAGAAGCCAGTGTCCAAGTTGCAGGCAGTCAGGTGGGACATTTCTCTCTTACTGAAGGAAGGGTCAACCTTTGTCCTATGTAGACATTCAATAGATTGGATGAAGTTCATCCATATTAGCGAGATCAAGCTGCTTGATTCAGTCTACCAATTCAAGTGTCCATGTCATTAAGACCAAAAAGAAAAATAAAAAGAAAGAAACCAAAAAACAAGCCCTGCCTAGAAACTTTCAGGAAAAACTATGACCAAATATCTGGGCAACATATGGCCCAGTTACATTGACACAAAAATTTAGCCATTACACATCTAAAGAGTTTTATCTGTGGTGTTCGTATTTTATTTTATAGTTTATGTGGTTTAAATTTGGCAGAGGCTAGCATACTGTTGCTTAATTCTTCTAGTATTCAGAATTGGCACTTTGCCATCTGAAATGCCTAATGCCATTATGCATATGTAGTCTCAGTTAAGCTAGTTAATGAGATCCCATTTGCTTGGATGGGTTTATGCTCCTTGGAGGAATAAAGTATGCACTCTGAGACATTATTTGCTTACCCTAAGATTGCACCCATTATTATAATCGTGATATAGAAGGAACTATAGAATTGAATAGTAGGGTCATGTCTCTACAATAGCAAATATTTCAGCTAGGGATAAAATCATACATGTCCCTAGGGATGGACAACCTTCATTGCTGATCTAAGTAACTTTCTAAATTCAGAATGAAAGTGAGGGGATAGCTCTAGTATTAAAATAAAATTAGGAGAGAAAAGTGATAGAAAAGGAATAAAACCAGAGTAGAGAAATAAAATGGTAGTGTCTGTTTGTCTAAAATGTGATATTTCTTTTTGGCTGGATTTATTGCCTTATGACCTGAAGTCTGATTCCTTTTCTAAGGGTAAGCAAATAATGTCTCAGGTGATTTTTCTGAATATTATCTTTTCTCCTACATCCTTCTAGACTTTTATCTTCCCATGCATTCTACCCTTGCATACTCAATTACATATTCCATTTAAGGGTTGGACTGCCTTTGAAAAAAACTATTATAAAATTGTATTCTCCCCAATTAATAATATTTTGCTGGAAAATTTAGGAAAATATCATTTCTGAATTTCAATAAATTTCACAAGCTGTAATGTTTTAAAGTATTCTTTTATTACATACCTGGAAACAAAAATTTAAGCCTTGTAGAAGTAAATATTGATACTATTACAAAATATTAATGAAATCTGAAATGTAAAACTATAAGGATATACTTCTTATTTAAAAATGCTTTACATTTTTATGTCTAGGAAATATAAGAGATTGTTTCTAGGTAGATTTATTCCATAAAGCTTTGTAACTCCCTTTCATTTATTTATTTCCTTCGTCTTAATAAACATTTTTTTTAATAAACATATCTTTGTGAATTGCCCAAGTCAGTCATGGGGTACTATATTTTGTATAACATTAATGTATTAACACTAATATTGAAAAGATGTATTTTGATAAAATGTGCTATAGTGAATTTCTACTTGCCTTTTCTTTCTTTGAGGTGACCAACAGTTGTAGGGTAAGAGGTATAAGGACACAATTTTGTGACTTGGGTTTTCCATGGTCAATGACCTGCGACTAGGGTTTTCAAGTCAAAGTCTGCAAAGTGGCTTAGTGTTGATAATCATAAAGTTCTTGAGTTGATACTCAAAATAATAAAATTCATTCCTCAAAATAACATTCATTTTTGTACTATACTTGTCATATTGAATAGTCAAGAATTGTCTGTTATGCCATGAAAAATTTATCGTGATTGTTCAGTTCTTGCTGGCTCAGTTTCATCATAGTAAATATATGGAATTTATAGGTATTAAGTATAAAATCTTTTCCATTTTCTATTTCTGTAAAAGTAGAAGACATAGTGTATCTAGTAGTTTGGTTTGTTATGCTTGGTTCCTGAGCAAAATAAGCTTAATTTTGTCTTACTTTAGGTTGACCATTAACTAGAAAGGCCAAGCATAATTAGAAATAACAACTCAATATATAGCGCTTTACAATTGACAAAATGTTTTCCTGTAGATTGTATCAGTTGATCCTCTTGTCTTGCAAAAAAGATAAATGACTCAAGAACATCCGTTATTCATTGGTGCCTCATGTGTATTATCTTATTTCAAAAATAACTTAGATCATTTTCTACTTTTATTAGTTTAAAAAGGCTAAATAAGTCACTTGCTCAAACCTTGATGGCTAATAAGTGGCATATCTAGAACTTGAACTGTACCTGATTTCAAAACTCTGCCCTGACCCAAAACCATAAAAATAGTTTTTTACTATATTGAAAGAAGACTTCATTGTGGTATGAGTAAATTGGAAGGTTTGAAGAAGTGTAATTAATGAAAAAATAGGGTGTTGTTTTAGAGGCCAGGCATCACCAGGACCAATGAAGTTAAAATTGAGTTAAAACTTGAGTTGCAAGTTTCAACTCAGTATAAGGTAGAATAGTCTAGTAGCCATTAACAATAAGTCAAGCTTTTTCTCAAAAATTTTAGTGTGATAAAAATACCCATAACATAAAACTCGTCATCTTAACTAGTTTTTAATTCTTCCATTCAGCAGTGTTAAATATATTCCTCCTGTTTTGTAACTGTCACCAACATCTATTTCCATAACTCTTTCGTCTTGTAAAATACATTCCCCTCCCTTCTTCCCCATGCTTCTGGCAACTACCATTTTACTTTCTGCTTCTGTGATTTTGATTACCCTAAGTCTCATATAAATGGAATCTCATGTGAATGGAATCATATATATTTGATCACTTTGTGACTGGCTTATTTCATTTAACATATAGTTCTTAAGATTGATTCATATTGAACCATATGTCAGAACTGCCCTCCTTTGCAAGGCTGATAATATTCCATTGTATGTATATACTATGTTTTTCTTTTCTCTTGACTCTTGGTGGACACGTGGGTCACTTCCATGTTTTAGTTATTGTGAATAATGCTGTTGTAAACATGAATGTGCAGGCATCTCTTTTGGAGTTTCTGGTTCATTTGCTAATTCTGAGTTTTGGGGGAACTGTCATGTGGATTATGCCATTTCACATTCCATTTTTTCTTTTTCTCAATGGTAGATTGGGCTGTGTTTTGAGGTGTCCAGGCAATCTCTCAAGGATAAGAGAGAAGCAGTTTATGTACGTGGTATGATATAGACTGTTCTTGAGTTCCCCTTAAAATAATAGTTTCCATGCTTGTATGTGTCCTAAAAATGTGTCACTTTTGGGTTTGTTGAAATAAGCTACCTGCTATAAGAAAAAGACTATGGATCGCACGTTCAACTTTTCACTTAATATCCCTCAAATTAAATAGTAGATATTTGTGATGAAAAAGCTGCTCTAATAATTAAATGTAATATCTATAAAAACTATTCTATTAATTAAATATAATTTTTGTTATGCTTTTATATCTCCTCAGCTATAAAAGGTATAAGATACTCATGGAAACACATGACTAAATGAAAGAATGTGTGCTTGGATGCTTGTGGGAAGAGAGAAGTACCTCTGTACAAACTGTGAGTACCTCACCTTGCTCGTTGTTACAGACATAAGTCACAGTGCACTGCCACGCTCTGGTTCACAGATGAAGGAACTCTGAGTAGGGGGATTATGTGAGGATCTAGGATGCTTAAGATGTCTGGCTTCCCATTACTTCAGCTGCAAGTATGTAGAAGGTGATTTGACTGTTTTGGTTTTTGTGTGGTGCTTGACATGAGATGGTAGATATTTCTTTGATTTTGTCTATTTCTAACTTCAGGAGGCCAGAGTTTTGTGGTTAATAGTCATTTCTTATTAGTTCTTTTTGAACAATATATAAGTACATTGTATTCTTTTGGCAATAAGGTCAATGGTTTTATCCAGGAAAATAAATATCTCTAAATTGCATTTGGTTTCTGTATTATCTTGGGACTTCTGTTCTTCTCGGAACTTTTAGTTTTAGTTTCTAGATCTTTATATTTGAAAGGGTTCAAGTTTAACCTTTTGAATTATTGTTTCTTTTATCACAAAAGTAATGTACTCACTTCGTAAATTAAAATTTCAAGGTGCTCAGAGTACAAAGCAAAGACTGAAGTCTCTGCCTGATGCCTTTCCCATGCATGGAACTTACTCTTTTTCCTCCATAGTCACATTTATGTCTCAAAAAATATATTTCTACTGTATTTTGTTGTTTCACCAACTACAAGTTGCTTGTAATAGGGCGTTGCTATTAAAACAGATGGCAAACTCAGCACACTTACTTCTAACCCACCTCACTTCCTCCTTTCTTCCTTCTCCTGCCAATAGTTAATAGAATTTTAGACTCTCCCTTCCCTTGGATATATTTATAAAATTGCTATATTTATACTCCTGTTTTCCAGCTTTAAATTTGACTCCCCACTTTGTAAATTCTGGATTTAACACCCTTCCACGTCCTTCTACTTCTCTCCACATTTTGTCTTTCTGTCTTTGAGTAATTTCACTTACTGTAATACCCTCAGGTTTCATTCATATTGTCACAAATGTCAGGATTTTCTTTGTTTAAGCCTGAATAATAGTCTATTATATGTGTATGTATAATACGTATGTATATGTTCTATTTATTTTATGTTTACACGGATGTATGTAGGCAATTATATATTCATAGAGGAGACATACATTGACCATTGTTCTGTTTATACAGTTAATCTTTTTTTTTAAATTTATTTATGCATGCAAGCACTGGGGTATAGGCCAGAGGTGTGGGGGGTGAGAGGATTCACCACAGACAGAGTGGGGAGCAGAACAGGCAGATCAACAGAAGTACACTGCTGAGGGGAGCAGCGGGCACAGCAGGAGAGGTCTGCTGCACCATGTGGGTCCCCTCCCTGGCCTGCAGCAGGGATCGAACTCGTGCTACAGTGGCTGCGGTTTGCTTCATAGTGCGTTGCTTAACCCACTGCGCCACCAGGGAGGCCCCACAGTTAATCTTTTTTAAAAATTTATTTATTTATTTTTATTTATTTATTTTACAATGTTCGCTTTCTTTTCTAGATGTAGTCCCCATACAGCTTCCAAGAGCAATTCACCCACGCACCATCACCAAAGTACCTGTGCTCTTCCCATCCTGGCCTTGATCCCACTCCCTCCCTCTTCTCTGCAGATGACTCTGACTTATACAGTTAATCTTTAAAGTAAGAATCAGAAAGCAATAAGATTCCCAACCTGTTTCTATACACATAAGCTAAGAATGTTGTTTTTTTTTATATATTTTTAAAAGAGCTGTAAAAAGAATAAAGGAGAAAATATGTGGCTTGCTTGGCTTAAAATATTTACACTCTGACATTTTAACAGAAAAGTTTGTTAGTCCCTGTTCTGAATTAAATAATTTAGTTTTGTTTAATCTCCTCACTATAACCTAATCTCATTTTGGGTCAATTTCTCTGTGTGGTCAGCAGAAGTTCTTCTTAGTTTACTATAAAAGAAAGAACACTTTTATTTACTAATTCAATATTTGCAAATAAAATCACAATAGAATTGTAGAAAAACCTTAGGGAATGTTGTTTTAAATGACTTTTTTTTTCAATTTTAATGATTTATAGATAATCCCTCCTTACATAGATGTATCTGTCTACCTACCTACCTACACACTTATCATCTATCTCTTACAGTCTGCAGAAAATTTATATTACTAAAAGAAGTGAACCCCAACTATTGGAGTGACAATTTAAAACAAAGAACCCAAGATGAGGTTGTGTTTGTCACATTTCTGGAAAAGCAAGGTACCAATGTGAAAAAAGTGAACTTACTCAGAGGGAGAATATTAGGACAATGAATCAGAAGGTCTTGAAGATACAAGGATTTAGCAAGCTATGAACTATAGGCCACCTCTTGACTGCTGCTGATTTTGCTGCCATTTTGTAAAGCTTTTTTATTTGAATAATACCCACACATTAATTTATGTGTTATCTATGGCCGCTTTCATGCTCCACTGGCATATTTGAGTAGTTGTATCAGCAAGCATATGGTCCACAAAGACCACGATATTTACTACCAGGTAGTTTTTATAAAACAAACAAACAAAAAGCAACAACTTGTTAATCCCTGGCATAAACCTTGGTGTAACTCATTGTAGTGCACGGATAGACAAGTGACATGTTAAGACTTATGTTTTACCAAGATCCTCCTGGCTTCTATGTGGAATGTGAGTTAAAGGGGGAAAGACATACACAGGAAGGCTTGTAAAAAGGCTTTTGTGAATAAGTGGCTAAGTAAAATCCTTAAGTCAAAAGTTGACAGTAAATTTGATGGAGGTTGTAAATACTGGTTAAACACAAGATTTTTTTGTTGTTGTCTTTGAGTCTTCATTTGCTGTAATTGAACATTCATTCACTGAACGTCCACTGACAGAGGTACAGTGGTACGGTAGGATAGGCAAACATCGAATTTCCTGTCATGTCAGCAGTCAGTCTCTGAGAAGCCCCTGAGGTCCGGGGCTCTTGTTATGTTACTAGCTGGGAAGCCATGAATAGTTTCGTTATTTGCCTTTCTTGGGAATGATTTATCTGTTTTTAACTCTACATAGTTGGTTTGAACCTGGCTGCTTAATCACACTAAAGAATCATTACCTTTGTGTATAAATTGTCTGTTAATTCAGAGGGGCTAAGGAGAAGGGGGGAGTTTCTAAAAATAACTGCATGTAGAGATTCAGCAAAGGAAACATCCCTGGGAATACTGGCAGTGGTCTGGACTAACATTACAGAGGAATGAAGATTTGGTGAGGGTGGGGGCCAGTATTATCTCCATACCCCCGTGCAGTAGAGGTATGGGAAAAATTAATATAGGAAAAGAAAATTCATTTAACAAACCACCTCTGCCTACTGAAAAACACCTTTCTGAAGGATATATTCTTGTACCTGTCACTTTTGAATCCAGTCATTTATTAGTTTCAACACTAAAATGTCACAGCCTGACTTCTTTCAGGAATGGGAAACTTCTAAATATTTAGAAACTTTACCTTGATTAGAGACAGAGCGAGCTGAAGCAACTTGTTCCTGTTCACAGTGAATGCTCCAAAGTACCTGGCAGGCAGTTTCCTGGTCCTCCTTTGAAGAATCTGGACAGGAGATTTGTTCTAGGTCAATCTCACTAATGCTATTGAGATGCTGAAAAATGTCCACTCAGCACCCTGCTTTCTGATAGAGCTCTCAGATCTCCCAAGTCAGGATTTGTGTGAGAGCTTTCTTTTTTCTTTTTTGTCAAAGACTTGTTTGATCACTTTAGAGAGGAGCAGAGAAGGCAGACAAGAATTGGAATGACAGAAACAAAGCCCCTGAGAACATTCCACAATGAGAGTTGCTTTGGAGGGATAAAGGAGGAGTCACAGGGAGGCCACAGGGCTGTCCCTGCCTGGCTCAGGGTGCGGGTCAGGCCTCGAGACCTGTGGTTTTCATTAAATGGATTTCTGTTGCCTTTGAAATTTTGTCACTAAAACTGCACAATACGCACAATTCAGTAAAGTATTTTGAACTAAGTGAAAAACGAACCTATTGGGGAGCAACTATAGCACGGTTGGGAAAATAGAGCTCTGAGGACTGCCTTCCGCTGGCTGGTCTCCTTTCTAAACTACTGGCCAGTGGAAAGAGCATGCTGATGATAAGAGCTGCCCCATGTCGTGGCCCTAAATGAGAATTGATATCAGCTGCAATGATTAAGCACTGACAATTTTTCAAGCTTGAGGATGGCTTCCCTTTGCAGCTGTGCAACCTACTTTTGTATTTACGAGCACTTGGTGAGTACTGAGACAGGTTTATTATTTGTTGGCTTTCTCCAGCATTGCACAGTAAAAATTGTTTTCAAAGCGTTTTCAAAAGCGGGACCGGCTGTCATTGTAGCAAACCGAATCCGTTCACTGATATATTCCACCCTCTTGATTGATAACTGGCTCCACATTTTGGCATTTTAGGAAAAGAGTGGAAAGAGAACAAGTCTCAGAGGTCATTAATCCTTTTTCTCTTACAGACTCCCCTGGGTGGCTGCTTGTGCCATTACCCACATTTCTTAGTGCTGTTCTCAACAACTCTACGCTGACTCCAAACACTGGCTGGTTGCCAGATGTCCTTCCACTGACTGGGATTCTTATCCTTTTGGCAGCCCCTGTGAGGACATTGAAGGGGCCTCTTCTTAAGGTAAGTCCTCAAAGCCCAGTGTGGGGACCATTCTTTAGATGACGACTCTTCTAAAAGGAAACTTCCCGGTAGCTTCCCACACTGAAATGAACATCAAGAACTCATTTCTGTTGCTGGAAACAGCACAAGACACAAGGTGAGTGTCAAGTTTGAATGGGCGTTCACCTGTACATCCTGTGAATCAGTTTCTATGGTCATTTGATATAATTATTCTTGATGTTCCACCTATTGTGCTGTGAGTTAGTATATAGGAGAGCCATAACTATTCATCTGTTTGACAGCACTGAATAAACCTTCTTTGCTGTCAGGGAGAGAGGCTGTTATTTTTTATTGCTGTGAAAATGCTCAGAATGTGCTGCATGAAACGTCAGGAATCGTTTAAAAAATCAGCCCCCAAAGAAAGAGCAGTTAGAGATTATGAAAACCTGGTATCTCTAATTAACCAGAACATGAAACTTTGGGGGATTAGGGTTGTGTGTGTGTTTGGGGTAGATATGCAGAAGTCTCCTCAGAGCCCCTTCCTGGTTTGCCTCATTTTCAAAGAACGGGCTCTAGCTTCAGTGTATCCACAACTCCTGGGTCTCAGTCCTGCTGAGGACTCAGGATAAAGTGTTCCTGTCACTTGCCAGCAACCTGGGGGTGTTTCTGTGCTGCTGGAAGTGTGAACTTTTACAGAACATTTAAATTAAACACAAATATCCTCTCCATCTGTCCTCCATGGAATAAGCTTCTCTAGACAAAACTTTTTTTTTGCCCCCCCAAATTCTTTTTCAAATTGGAATATAAGTGTTTTCAGCTCCTCAAATTGCTCTTCTATTGAGTGCTGCTTTATCCATAGCATTAGCATTTTACATTGTTTTGGGAAAAGCACTTTAACAGGAAAATTTTTAAAATGATATGGACTAAAAAAGGATAAGTCTATTCCAGTGAATGAGGATGAATAATAATGACTTTGAGGGATCCTTCCAACATCCTCACTGGCTATTCAAGGAGAGCTTTGGGGTTTGGGGAGTCATAGAACAGGAAATGCATGAGATCTAAGTGGATATAGGAGAAGTTTAGTTTCAGGCTGACACTGCTCTCTGCTCCTTTGGCATTCTCTGGAAAGTCAAGAAAGAAATCTATATTTCTGTTTGCCTAGGTTTACTTTAAGCATATGTGTTTTTACTCCAAAATATATGTGAAAGATATTTTCAAAAGTCCTTTGGTCAGCTATCATATGAAAACATGGGTTTTTAAGAACCTATAATATGCTCTGACTTTTGAGAAAATAAGCTGCATTGAAGTACTATTTAATAGAATAAAATGGGCCCATTTAAAGCACATAGCTCAAAAAAATAAATAAATAAAGCACATAGCTCATGGGCTTTGACAAATAAATACAGGCATGCAGTCACAAGCACAATTAAAAAACAGAACTTTTCATCATCCCATAAAGTTCACTTACACTCTTTTGAAATGAATTTTTTTCCCTAGCCTCACCCCTTGGTAACCCCAAATTTGCTTTTATTAGAAAGCTTTGCTTTTGCTTTTCCTAATTTGCTTTTCCTAGAATGTCACTTATCTTTTTACATCTATAAGAGTCTAGCTTCTGTCACTTAACATCTTCCTTTCTAGATTCATCCATGTTGCTTCATCTATCAGTCACTCTTTTTATTGCTGAGTGGCATTCCATTGTGAAGAGATATTACCATTTGTTATTCCATTTTTCCATCCACTAATAGATGGATATTTTAGTCCTCTTCAGTTTTTGACTGTTAGGAAAAAAGTTATCATTTATGCACAGGGCTTTATGTTGTTAGACCTATGGACGTTAGGGGTTGTACTTTGCTTTTTAGTTTTTTTTTTTTTAACAATAATTATATCTTTACTTAGAAGTCACCATATCACGTTGAATTGTGTATTCCCTTTTTTTTAATTAAAATAT
The DNA here is from genome assembly GCA_019455555.1 of Galemys pyrenaicus. Lineage (NCBI taxonomy): Eukaryota > Metazoa > Chordata > Mammalia > Eulipotyphla > Talpidae > Galemys > Galemys pyrenaicus. The sequence goes on from JAGFMF010011796.1 coordinate 16,131,898, forward strand.
TTTAAAATTTACATATACTTGCCATTAATTGTAATCCCCATGTATTCCCCATCACCATCTCACCAGTGCACCATC
>JAGFMF010011796.1:16132022-16177360 GCA_019455555.1 Galemys pyrenaicus
TTCCCTCAACCCTCCCCCTCCCCTCCCCACCAGGTGTCCCCAGTCTGTCCTTGACTCCTCATTTTTGGTTTCTGTGTCTTTATTGCTGTTATTGTTAGTTTTTTGCCAGTCATCATTTAACTGCCACTTACTGAGTAAAGCTTCTTGAATTAATATTCTGTAGATAATTCTTTTTTACTTTTTTATTTTAAAAAGTTACCTTTTTGTCATTTTATGGAAAGTCAGGTAAGTGATTTGTGATTTTGGACTTTTTTTTTAAGCTTTATTAAGGTAAAATTGACAAGAACTAGGTATAGCTAAGGGGTACAACTTGGCCAATTTTATTTCTTCATTCATTTGTTTCTCTCTTGAACTTCCAACAACAATAAACAGTTGTACCTTTGGGTTATACACTTCTTCTTGTAAGAACTGGCTTATAGCAAAACTGGATGTTAGATAAAGCTTAGTTCTGTGCATTGCCTCCCAGCCTGGAAAATTCAGGAACTTCAACAATCATTTCTTCTCAGTTCTACTTGAAGATTAAGTATTTGTTTCCCACAGGATTCTATATTTTTAAAGGAATTAAACTCATATCCTAAAGCATTGCATTTTCTTACAAGTCCATGTGGGAAAGTTAGAAGCAAAAATGAAGAGCTGGGAGTTAACTCATAACACTTTTGTTTATGTATCATTCCTAAAGGTAATTCATGTTTCTCCTTTCTAAACTTAGACACTTGTTCTCAATAGGTCCTTTTATAATATCAAAAAGGTTTGGGTTGTGCTTGCTCAATGAAAGTAGACAAATATATAATTACTTTATTGTATAGCATGTCATGGACTATTAATTACAACCTGATACTATTTCTGGAAGACTATGAAAACCCCAGATAGTTAATATTAGTTGAAAATTGATAATTATTACAAAATTTGGAGAGAAACATGTGATTTAACTTGTGATAATGAGTTTACTAAGTTATTAAGTGATTTTGATATCATAAGCTTTTTCATTCTAGAGATACTCAAAATACATACTGATTATTTCTTAATAGTATAGATTATGCTGATGATAATTTAGAAATCAGTGATTCAGATTCTCCTCATTTAATAGAGGAAGGAATGAAATCAAAGTATAAACTGCATTCACTCCACTTACTTAACTGTTGGTTAAAAAAGAAAAGCAAATTCTTACTTGCTTACTTTCCTAATTCTTTCCATCCTGATATGCTGTTCACATAGTTTTCAGTGGAATATTTGTCTCTAATCAGGAATAACTCTAAAGGACTATTATGGAAATAGGAAAATAAAAACTATTTCCCTTTCCATCTGATCTTTTTAACAAGTTTCCTGTGTCTGATTTCTCTGAAAAAGAAGAATGCAGAAAGTGAAGTAGAAAATACCAGTGTAGTACTTATACTGTTGGAATGGTTTCAATAAATATTAAACAGTGAATAACATACTTTATATAGCCTACAGTTTATGTCATATACATTTATCTTAATGGCTCTTGACTTTCTTGGTGCATTTTAAAAATGGAAACAAAATAATGGGGTGCTTTTCAAAGAAACCAGAAGTTACCTCTCTACTCATAATCACCATCACAGTCCACATATCCATGCTGACATATAAACATAAATATCTGTTATTCCATCAGAAGCTCAAGTAATATGCCACGTGGGAGCTTTCCTCAGAAATGGTGAAAAATTCCCTTCTCTTCTGATAAATTTTACTTTAGGGAAGACTTAATGATCCTCCTCTACCCTCTAGAAATGGATATGTTCCCCTTAACTGGTAGATGCCTAAAATTGTCTGCTTATCAAAACTCCATTCCTGACCTCCTTTTTCTTTCTTACTCCCTTCTACCACCACCCTGTCACCCCACTGACATGCTATCACTTATGTCTGTTGTAGTGCTAAATGTGAAGACCATTCTTAGTCTTCACTTTATTAAAGCTCACTGTGGCATTCAATCCAGTTAGCCACTTTCTCCTTGAAACATCTTCTTTTCTCAACTTCCAAGACAGCCCACTATTGTTTCCCTACAAGTTTGATAGCTTCGTCTAATGTCCTTTGTCAGCTACCTTTTCTTTACTTCATTCATAAATACTGAAGATGTTTAGGTCTTAGTCTTGAGACTTCATACTTCATAGTCACTGCATAAGATATTATTAATTCTGTGTGTGTATAAATATATGAATTTATTTATATATATATATGCTTCAAGCAATAACATAGAATGTCTTCTTTTTTCTTTGGAGTTTAGAGGTGAATTCAAACCCCTCCACTCTTTGTATCTTAGTCAATTTGATTTTCTACTTCTGTTCGAATCACAATTTCCAAATTGATAAGAAGACTATGATGACTATGGTTGAAATATCCAGTTGTGGCTAAACTTTTAGACATAGGCTTGCATATCTTACATTTATGGATTTGATGTTTGAGATATCAGATATTAGGCATCATATTTACGCATGGGACATTTTGTCATTGTACATATAGTTCAGCATCCAACATCTGCAGATTTTTTTGATTCTTGAGTCTATCATTCAACATAGTCCTGTCTCTCCAGTGCTTAGTGATGTGTTAGCTTGGAAAGCATGACCCTGGCTCTTCTGGAATTAAGTTCAGGAATGACTATATTTGTAAACCAAATATAGTGATGACTAGTGATGAGTATTGTGGTGTTTTACCAAAGTCTCCCTCTTCATTCATGTGAAGCATAAACCCTCTCTAGAGAAAGTCATTCATGATGGTAACTAAAATCAGACCTTTATATGCTGCTGCAACTACATACTGCAGCAAACAAGTGATAAACATTCTTTCGATTGTTATTTCATAGAAGGTACATTTCTAAGAGCTTCCACATGCTCTAATTTACCTATTTATCACAGTGTACATGTGCACAGGCATGACAATTAGTTATTATACCTGTTTTACAGATATCAAATCTGAAGTGTAGAGATGTTGAGTAACTAGCAAATTGGGATTTTTCCCCAAGCAGTTTCATGCCAGACCTTGTATTCTTAATTAATAGGTTCCATTGCTTATTTATCATAGATGATTTGAAAGCCTTTTTTTTTTCTGAAAAATAAAACCTAGCTATTATACATTGGGAATAAATGGCATAGTTTATTCAACTGGAGTGACTGAATTAAACCTATAGTTAACGTAAACTAAAAATCTGTTGTGACAATATGACTGTTTGGAAGAAGACATAAAGTCATAAAGTGCATTTACATTACTTTTCATTTTTGAGAGTAAGACTATTTTAGTAATTTTGAAAGTATTGAAAGTTTAAGCATCTTGATTGGTTTTCTTTATTTTTTTTTTCTTTCAGATTATTTCTTTGGGTCTCAATGTATCTTAAATTTGGCTTTATACCTAGCTAGACAAGAATTTTAGTTTGAGGGCAGTGGTGTCCTGGGATAGAAGTGGGGGTACCTACATCCTTTTTCTAGTGATAATAGATCATTGCTCAATAGACTTTTGAGCAATGCTCTTCCCAGTGCAGTTGTTCAGGGATTATGCTTTATAATCCAGTCATTTTCTGCTGATACTAATAATATACTAGGCTGTTCTGGAAACTACATTAACTCTTTCAGAAGATTATATAGTGCATAAGGTTCTGAAGCTGGAGTTCCCTAAGTAGTCCTATTAAACCTTTAAAAAGGGAGTTTTACTTCCAGATGTGCCTTATTTTTGGGAAATAGGTTTAGCTCCCTAGAGAAAGGACTCAGTGAATGTTGTTGATGATAATGATGATGGTGATGATGGTACCAGAGCTATAAACCCATTTTGTTGTCTTTGTAATTAGTATAAATGTCCTTTACTTTCCTGACCCCATTGAAATATGTCTTAATACTTGACTGAATCTGAACAAATATAAATTGTATCTTTTAAAGTAAGTTCTAATACATTCCATTTTATTTCTATTCTTAGTATGCAAGATAATATTAAAATAGTTTTAATGTGACTTGTCACAAACAGGTATGCTTATATGCTTATATGATATATTAGCTGTTACATTATACAGGGAAATCTTTTTTTAAGTAAAATCAGTAATAAATTTATAAAAAACTAGAAAATACAGAGAAAAAGGAAAAAATGGAAATTATTTCTAATTCCATCATTCAAACATAATTGTTATTGCCATGTTAATATATATCTCTCCAATATTTTACTATCATTGGCTTTCTTATATTTTATAAAATATGGAGTCACATTAGTTTTTGGTAATAATAGGTAAATTTTCCAATAAGACTATTTTCTCTAAATAATGTTTCCTTTAAAGAAAAAGAGTGGCATTTTATATGTATGTTAATCTCTGATTTCAAAATGAATGAACGTGGAAGAAATAATGACTATATTTGTGAACCAAAAAACCAAAGTGGGTGACAAATTGTCAAAATATACCATTAAAGGAATTCTTAAATATCTTACTTTTGTAAAATATCTTTATATACCATAGCAAAATATCTTACTTTATATACCATAGCTGGCTAGGTCATTTAAATTAATAGGCTTTTAATAAATTTTAGGCTAAAAATAAATTTTCAAAAATTTAATGACTAAAAATGTTTTTTCTGTCTAAAAGAAAAAAATCTGCATTCTGCTATCTCATGCACATTATTTTTAATCAATCTTGTATGCTATTGCCATAATTTAATGTTGCTTTATTAGTATATATTCCAAGTCTTTACATTTTTTCTACTGTTACAATAAATATCTTTACAGGTAAATATGTTTGAATATACAGAGTTCCCATAAGAAAAGTTATTATTTCAAGCACTGTGGAAGTATTTAAAGTTGTGCAAAATTGCCTTATAGAAAATTTTATAATTTATACTTTTGGCTACAGTAGATGTGCAATGCTTGGACTGAATTTTAAAATTTTTAGTACTTGCCTGAAAATATAAAAATGTATCTAAGATGGAACAAAATGAACAGGAAGTAGGGCTAACTGAATTCCCTGACATTTGTTATATTTATGATGGCCTGGCTTGTCATCCCGAGTTTGCAGTAATGCTGACATCACAGGCTCCAAAAGCCAACAAGAAACAAAACTGAGAGAACCGCCTGTTGCTTTCTCTTCAGTAAGACACAAAAAAATGCTCTCACAGTGATAGACTTTTTAGTAGCCTTATTTTCAATACAATAAAAATAATATTACAGTAGTAACATGAACTGGTCATTTACTATATGCAGATACTATCCTAAGTACATTACTTATATCATGTCATACTTGATAATTTGACATGAGCTAATTGAAATAGCTAACTTCTATGAACCCTGATTTTATTTTGAGCTCACTAGCTCTATCTTTCTGCCATCATGAAGTATTTGGGGATATTAAAGTTTGGAGATCTTTGGGTTTTAAAATTGAGTGTTTTGTTGCTCCATTTACTAACTGTTCTTAGGTAATCACATTTAGTCAATGAATCCATGTAGCATCTCTGTGTTGGTGATGGTTCTAGTTCTGTTTTTAACCCTGCTGCACTTTGAAGTTTCCTGTTTGTAACTTCAGTCTGCTAACTTAGATCTATATTTGAAAGTCTGCAAGATACCGCATGTTTAAATGGGTATCATTGTTTCATATTTTTTTTTATACTATTTTCTGTCTCAAAATTTTCACATCTAGAAAATACTTCTTTTGGGCAGCTAATTGTCCCCATCAAAGTCTAGTTGTTTTCCTTTACTGTATTTTCCTCCGTTTAGCTGCCAATCTATCAGCAAGTCCTGCCAGTTTCAGTGTCATAACATAAGCAAGATCCAGGCCTCCCTGGTGGTGCAATGGGTTAAGCAACACACTATGAAGCAAACTGCAGCCATGGCTACACAAGTTCGATCCCTGGTCAGGGAAGTGACCCACATGGTGCAACAGATCTCTCCTGCCTAACCCGCTGCTTCCCTCAGCAGTGTGTTTCAGCAGACCTGTCTGTTCTGCTCCCCACTCTGTCTCTGGTGAAGCCTCTCTTATCCTCAACACCTCTGGCCTGTACCCCAGTGCTTGTATGCATAAATAAACACATATTAAAAAAATAACCAAGAACCATTTCTATCTGAACCACCACTGCTTAAGTCCAAAGCCATGTACACTATTGGCATAGCCTCTTATTAAACTAACCCCACTTATGCTTAGATTATCTTTTAAAAGACAGTATAATTTGTAATTTGTACCACATATTTATTTTGGCAGTTTCTCCCAGCTCTTGGACTAAATCTAACCTGTATGAAAAAGCAATCATGTAAGACCTGGACCCCACATACACTCTGATCTCATCTGACAACACTCCCCTTTCCTCACTGTCTGCTTCTGTGATAATGAACTTCTCTGTTCTCACAATAACAAGTTTATTTCTCCCTTGAAGTCTCTTCACTAGTCTGTCATTGCCTGGAGGGTTCATGCTTTTTGCTCTCTTCCTGATTTCCATTTAAGCATCACCTCTGCAGAAAAGCCATTCTTAATAGTTTATACATGGGGATTATAATTGATGTCAAATATATATAAATTAAAGGGAAAAATAGAATAAAAAATAAAATATAATGACCTTATTAAAAAAAGTTACCCAACGAATTTGAGTCACCCCATTATAATAATGATCTAAATAGATCCTTCCACTTAGCTGATATTTTCATTTTTATTTAAAATCCATTTACATTGCTCAGAGTTTTCTGAGTAATCTGTCAATATCTGGTCTTTTGTCATTAATTTTGGAATATTCTTGACTAACATTTCTTTTGCTCCATTCTCTGCTCTTCATTGTCTCATATTCTGATGACACACAGACTCGTGTTGCAACTTTGATATTATCTTTTAATTGCTGGGTTATTTTACAGTTTCAAGTTCCTTTACTTTGTATTTCAACTTGAGAAGTTTCTAATTATCTATTCAAGGATTCTTTCCTTGGCCATGTTACATCTACTAATAAGCCTATTAAAGGATTTCTTCATTTCTACTACTGTGCTTTGATTTCATTTCATTATATAGAGTTTCCATCTCTTTGCAAACATTACCCATCTATTTTTCATATTGTCTGTTTTTTACTTTAGAAGCGTTATCATATGAGTTTGTTATGTTAAATTCTTCTCATCATTCCAAAGTTTGTATAGGTCTGAGTATGGTTCTGATTATTGCTTGATCTGTTCAGATTGTGTTTTTTTCTTGGTATGCCTCATAATTTTTTTAATTGTTGAAAGTCAGGCATATCATGTCAGGTAATAGGAACTAAGGCAAACAGCATAAGGTTGAAGTTCATCTAGCTAGGAATTGGGCTGGGTTTAATGATTGTTTAGCTATACTATATATAAGAAAATTCAGATTCCTCTAGTATCCCTATTTTGTCTACCATCTTGGCTCTGAGTATATATTTTTCCCCAAGAAGTCTTAGGGACTTTAATTCTTTTAATGGTAATCCACTGTTACTCTACTGGAGTCCTTTTCTTAGGATAGAAATTACAGAAGAGGGATGTGCTTATACATTTCCAAATAAGTCTTCATCTGCAGTTGGCCTGTCTCCCTGAATTGCCACCTTCACAAGTATAAAATTCTTCCCACATTCCACTGTTCCCAACCCCTTCCCTGTCTGCAGCTTTCCTAGACTATATTTTTTGAAGCTTTGACTCCTGTTAACCATAGAGTTTTGCTTTGTAGTTATATTTAGATGAGACAGAAAGGCTGGGGAAGACTGGAGTGAGAAGTAATTTTCTTCTCCCAGTCAGGATAAGAGATGGCAAAGTGGGGCCTCCCTGATTGTGCAGTGGCTTGGGTGTCACACTGTGAAGCATCAGCTGCACAGCAGTGTGAGTTTATCCCTAGCCAGGGAGGGGACCCACATGGTGCAGCAGACCTCTCCTGCTTCACCCGCTGCTCCCTCAGCAATGTATTTCAGTCCATCTGCCTGTTCTGCTCCCCAATCTGCCTCTGGCAAATCCTCTCACTTCCCATACCTCTGGCCTGTACCCCAGCTCTTGTATGCAGAAATAAATAAATCTTTAAAAAAAAAAAAAAGAGAGACGACAAAGTCCTTTAACTTGGAAAATAGGTCCTTTTTCTGGGGAAGTCTTTGGAATAATACGTCTTTTGGAATAATAATACTAGTTGTTACACCTCCTTCTTACCTACTAAAGCTATGGGAACTTTCTCAAATCTTCATTCTGAGAATCTAATAGAATTTCTAAAAAGACACCCTATAAATGTAGGGGTTCTGATGCAGACTTCCAAGGAGTTTCTTCTCTTCTTCTCTTGTTCCACACTCAGGCCCTAGCTGTTCACTGAAATTTCTTTGTAGGTGTTTCTGTTTGTTCATGGCTCAAGCAGTTGCTGTTTGAGGCACGAAAATATTGGTCACTATATCTCTCTGTATGTGTCTTTTTCTCTAGTTTTTTGGGTGATGAGTCAGTGGGTCTACAAAAGTCTCTGATATACCATTTACCTGGATTTTTCTAGTTGTAAAAGGTTGGAGTGTCAACATGCTAGCTCTTTACATATTGAAGCTGAAACTGTGTACACTAAGTTTTGAGTTTTAAATTAACTTGAATTTTAAAGGAAGAAATAATTGTTCAACTTATGTCGTTAATACTATTTGAGTTTTAAAAAAATCTTTCCATATAAAACCCAAATAAATAGCTAGTGAACTTGAGTTTTCAGTGTACAAAATGAGGTCATTAAATTCTGGAAATAAATTTAGCATGATTAAAATATTTCAGAATTGTAAGTTGGGCTCTTCTATATATGTAACCAAATCCTGAGATATGCTGAAACTATTGATAGTGCGATAAACAAATCTGACTACACATACATTAAAAAAAAGTTCCAGATTCTATTTCAGACTAAAAACAAACAAGACAATAATTCTTCTTTAAACAGCATTAAATTTAAATACGGAGGAAAAAGTACTTAAACCAATATATCGCTGAAATTTTACTATCCTCATCTGATAAAGGAAGACATACAAATAAATCAGAAAAAAAGATAACCACTCCTCTTTGCAAAAACAGACTATGTTTAAAAGGAAATGTACAAATGGAAATAATTATTTGAATCATGTTTCGACAGAAATGAGAATGATATAATTTTTCATCTTTGAGATTGGCAATATGAAAGTGGTAGTGCCAATATGCTTCAGGCTGGGTTTGCATCCCTTTAAGTTGGTAAAAATTTGTAGATGATTTGTCTTTGTGTATCAGAAGTCTTGAAAACTACAAATCTTTTGAATGACTAATTCTTCCCTAGAATTTTTTTCTAACTGAGTAATCTAAAAAGTGCTCTGAAGTATTTGATCACCACAAAAATTTTAATAGCTAGGCATTGGAAATAATCTTAATTGTTTAGTAACTTTTTATGTATACATAGTAAATAAATGAAGAAATGTTTAAAAATGATGGTGCTGGCCTTTAATTTCTGATAAGGAAAATGTTCATAAACCAAGGGAAGATGCTGTGGAAACCGTTGTTATGTCTAATTGATAAAATTACATACCATGTTAACTTTATTATTTGAACTTTTGATAAATGTTGGATGACTTTTGTGGTAAAGCTTCTTGTGATAGTATCCATGACCAAGAAATTTGTTCAATTCAAAGTCCATGAAGAAGGGATAGATAGTCTGAAAAGTGATTGTGGACCTGGAGTAGTTTGGCTGGACAAATGATCTTAATGGAATAGAATTTTCTTTGATAATTTCATTTTAGAAATTCTTTTTGTTTTTACTATTTTAAGCCACTTTTTTATACTTTATTTCAGTGGCATTGGTTTACAACATGGTGTCTGGTTCAGAAGTATAGGATGCTGAATTTGGATTCTAGTAGAGGTGTAAAAACACTTAGATTTAAGGACTAAAGATCCTTATAGTTATCTTGGGCCACTATAATGAACCACATTTGTTTCTATGGGTGGCTCAGGGAAGTGCTAGTGATGAAAAATCATGATGTAGTAGCTCAGGGAGCAGTAAAGAAAGATTGTTCCACATCAGAAAGAATAAGAATGAGCATGGGAATGAGCAAAATTTTGTACCTGACTTTTAGGTTCTCAGTGCGTTTTTCAGAAGACTTAGGAGACTCTAGATTTTTGTAGAATCTAATAGTATTTTTTGCTTATAAACTGTCTTTGGCATGGATTTGCCTGGATTTTTGCACCCTCCAAACAAATGACATAGACACTTGTGAAATTAGAAAATAAAAACATTTATAAAAATGTACTTTCTCGTTACCCTGTCAGTTACATCCTTAAAGAATAAAATTGTCTGATACTGTAATCAGAATGATGCTTGTCAAAACAAAACCTGAAAATTTCATAACTGCCTAGCCTTTGTTGTATGTTCATAGGAAATACCCATGGACAATTAAGGACACTCTTATATATAATTTTCTCATTCAGGATAATTTTTATACTTTTATATTTTCTTCTCTTTTAAAATAATTTTAGTGAACAAGAAATTGTGTCACTTCTTAGAACCAGAGCAAGAATGTAGTTGGTTGTTGAAATGATAGAATTGCTTTTGCCTAGATCCAGGGGAGCAATAAGGCTTAATCTCTGGATCATCATCTATTATTTGGGCAATTTTTCACCTAAGTTTGCCCTTACTTGTATTTTCCTTCAGCCATCTGAGGTGGTAGAAAAAATCCTTGACTTTCTACTTTATTCTCCATACCTAATACTCTGTCAGGTCCTCCCTGTTGTAGCTTTTAAATTTGATTTCAATTCCTGTTTTCCATCTTCATTGCCAAGGTCACTGTCTTAGTTTAGATTCTCATTATTTCTCCTTCTTCAATGATCTTACTGCCTCTATGTTGTCAGCATCAAGTGCCTTCCACTGCTGACAAAAAGACTAAAACACAAAAATAAACACCTGCTGAAAATATGTCATTTTTCCCCCCATTACCTAAATCAATTGTTGGTAAATTTTCTTTGTAACTTTACAGATAATAAATATTTTTTACTTTATGGTTTAGCATCTCTTGAAAGTAGTTAAAGACATATGTAAATGAATAAGTACCTGAGTTCTAATAAAATTTTATTTTCAATAACCAGGTGGTGGGCTGAATTTAGCCTACCAGCCACAGTTTACTAAGCCTAGATCAAAAAAATAAAGTCCAATTTTGGTTTTATGTACTTTTTTCCTCTCATATTCTACTCTCTTATCCTTACGTCCTTCACTTTAGACTCTTAAATCCTCATTTCATTTACATTGATTTCTACTTCCATGCTTTCCAAGGAAAAATATAGTATTTTCTCCTTTTTGAAATAACTGTTCCTTCCGGACCTTTTGTCAAGGACTTACTCAAACTTGAAAATTAAGATTGGGTGGCTTTTCCTCTGAGAAAAATTTCCCTGACCACTCATATTTCGTTTCCTTAATCCCTTTTACAGATATGTAGTCATTGCTCACATCACACTGCCCTGCCATTACTTCCTTTTATGTCTAATTCTCTTTCTAGACTATGAGCTACTTAAACACAGGGTCCTGACAGTAAACTCTTAGTAAATCTTTGGAGAATTTAGCAGAATTGGATTTGAGTGTGGACCTTTGGAATACTTAATGGGCATTGATGCTGAGAGGCGGAGACGGAAGCCCTCAGCAGAAGCAGAGGCCTTATTAGGCTGTCCGCCATCATGATAGCCTGCATGACTGGGCCCACCTGTACATGAGAACATCCAGCATGGAGTCACCCGGACCACACACTGATATTCAGGAATGGTGATCATAGAGAGCTGATCATAGAAGGAGGCTTTATATTCCTCATGCATCTGTCTATGAGGTCTAAAAAAGGCTCTCATATTTTTATGTTAATGATCTTTCTGGTTCCGGTTTTTATTTAGATGAGGGGGGTATGTGAACAAATGAGAAATATAAGGAAAAGAAGCATAGGCTTTTTTCTCTTTTATTTTTGCTTTTAATTGCCATCTTACGCTTATGTTATATGATAATATGTATTTGGGGTCATTTTGCTGATAGGTTTATAAAGCAAAATTGTCTATTTTGAATAGATATTAGTAATCTTGAATCATCAATAGAGAGCCCTGCCAACTGTTACTGTTAGTAAAGATTGCTTCAATTTACTAACAGTGTTTCTAATGTCTTAAAATTAAAGAAAATATGAAAATTTCTGTTGAGTCACATGGGAAGTAAGGTCATCATAGCACGTGATATTTCCCTTATAATGAGAAAAGATGAACAAACATGCACAGCCACAGATGTCTACTCATTTGCTGTATCTTTTAGGTTTTTTTACACACTTGCTGTGTACTCACTTGCAACCCCTGCTAGTATTTTGTTCCATTTGGAGAATCTAATTGAACAATGACAAGATTTGTGAAGGAGACAAGTGGAAGAAACTGTAAAGAAAGAACTAAGGAAATGGCAGGACATGCTATGTGTAACCACCACTTTCCTTAGCACCAGGGGAAAGATTGGCATATTCTAGTTAATCAGGGTTCTATAGAGAAAATGCCACTGTGGATTGATCTCTCTCTCATACTCAGACATACTCAACATTTCTGAATAACTTCCCTAAATCGTAGCACGCACTGAAAAAATGGCATGCACCTAATTAAAAGATAATGCACGAAGCTGACCTTTGTTAGTTTTTGTTTCCCAGAGCCGCCTAGCAAGGCATCTGGGAAATGGCAGAAAAGTAATAGAGTTTTAAGTGAATGAATCTGTTTTAAATTCTGTCATTTACCACACAGATTCTGCCTTTGATCCCCATGAGTGAACTGGAGGCCTAGATGGCTGTCGATCTCTGACTTCATGATGTTCAGTTTGAATTGGCCATTAGGTAACATTTAGACTTTCTTTTTTTAAATGGATTGCTAGCACTATCTTTTATGCTGATAGCCGTGCAATTCATTTCAAAGGCAGAGGTTTTACAAGAGAATTCCAATCAGGTATTATGTTGATTTGAGGCATTATGTTGAATTATGGAAAACACTCTTCCTTGGTGACTTAATCAGGACAGAGGTGCTTAGAAGCATGACATGGGAAGAGATACAGATGAGGACTCAGCACTTGAGAGAAGGATGAAAAAGGTATAGGAAGTTAAGAAGCTGAACTATGGATGACACATCCATATGTTTTGAGGGGAAAATTAAATATCTCACAACTGATTAGACACTGAGAACTAACTGATTATAGACAATATGATTATTTATAAATTGTAATGAATATGGGTAGTAGTTTCTGACAATAATTTTCTGCCACTTTGCTCCATTTCTGAAAGTTTGAATTTGGTATTGCTCCTTTGTGCTTGCTCCTTGTATAGAATTTATGTGTACTTTCAGGGCTGATTTTTTAATAACTTTTGTGCACAGAATGTGCCATAATTTTTCCCTGAATTGTACCTCTTCTAGGGATTTTCTTAGTAACTTTTTAAGTTTAAAAGTTAATCAACAATTCTGTTAATATAAAAAGAAATACTACTATGACTATTCAATATACTGGCTTAACACATGCTAAAGTTAAGCCATTTTCTTTTATGTTACAAAGATCAAGTCCTCTTTCTATTCCATCCCATTGTTCTTGCTAATCAGGGGCAATCATTTTCATGCATTTCTGTATGTTATCTTCCACAATAATGTTTGTATTTTTATGTTCCAAAATACATTCCCATAAAGTATAACATGCTATAGATATCATTCATTGATTTGCTTTTCACTTTAACACCATCTTGTATACATATTCTCTCTTTTGAATGCACCATACTATGTTATCCATCCTCCTAATAATGGACTGAAAGGTTGTTTCACTGCTTCTTTGAGCATCACTGCATCGGACGCCACATGTGCAAACGTTCACATTGAAGTGGCACCATTGTCATATGGGAGTTCTTCAGAAATGCAAACTCTCAGATCTTATCTCAGAGCCTGTGTTTGAACCAGATCCCTACTGATATTTGCACACAGGAAAATTTGAAAATTACAGCCTCAGAAGGTGTTCCACGAAGTGACATCACTAAGTCATAAAGAAATAAGCATGTTCAACCTCACTACTCACCATCAAATGTTATTCTTAAGTGGTTGTTATCATAGGTCATCAATGTATGTATAGTTTATATTTTTATGTTCAGGAATAAAATGTACATAAAGTATAGCACCTTATAGGTGCCATTCATTGATTTGCTCTTCATTTTAACACCATCTTGTTTATAAATTCTATCTTTTGAATGCACCATACTATATTATCCATTCTTCATCAATGCACAAGAGTTTGTGATTTCCTATATTCAGGTCAACATTTGATGTCATCTCAATTTTTGAATTTTGCCAGTCTGGTTGGTATGATATAATATTTCATTGCAATTTTAAATTTACATTTTCTTTATTAAGAATACAGTCATTAAGCATTGATTATCATATCTTCAATCTTCTTTCTCCCTATATAAGATATAAACACACTTTAATATCTCTAATTTAAATAAATGATAATGCTTTATTTCTCCCAGTTATAGACCTTGCCTTTCATCCTCTTCATAGCAGATCTTACTGGAAATGTTGCCCACCCCTACTCCTTTAAATCCCTCTGTGGCATTTGCTTTCATTTATTTCAACAAAACTCTAAAGAGCACACATTATTTCCATATCGCTAAATCCAGTGATTAATTTCCAGTGCTTATTACACTTGACATTTCAGCAACATTTAACACAGATGGTCACTTTTTTCCACCATGGAATATTTCTTCATGTAGCTTCCATGACACGCATCCTTTTTGGTTTTTCTCCTACATCACTTCTTTGCCTTGAGCTTATCTGCTGGTTCTTTTTCAGTTTCTCTGTACCTGCATTGTCATAGGTTTTAAGCCTTCGATTTTTTCTTTTTCTCCCCTACCCTTTAGGTGACCAGCTAACTCTCATAATTTAGAAAACAGCAATGTATTCAGCATCCTTCAAATTATGGCTTCCCTTAGGTCTTATTTTTTGAATTTTGAATTTCAATATCCAGCTGCCTATGTAAACTATGCATTAATATTATCTATAGCCATCTTAAATTAAACATTAAGTTCCTGATTTCCTTCACCTCAGCTCTGAATCTCTTCTGTTGCTTTTTTTTCCATTTCAACAACCAACCAACTCTTCCTTCTTACACTCAGAATATATCAGACTCTCTTTTTATCTCATATTACCCATTCTATCAGTAAACCTACTTAGTTATAACCTCACCATTTACCCCAATTCTAGCTGCCTCTCACCATCTCCACCATGGCCAGGCTGATCTCTGCCATTTTAGTCCTGTTATTACTACTACATTTGCCTTTGTTTCCAATTTTTTTTTCAAAGCACATCAATCAGAACCATCTCTTTAAATAGAAGAAAAATCATGCTATTTCTCTGTTTAAAATGCTCCAGTGGCTTCCGCTGTGATGACTAGTTGACTGAATTACATCTAACATCATTGCCGCACTCTAGGACAACTCTTAAAACCCATTTCAATCCCATATTTTGGTGGGATCCACTGAGGTTTAGTCATCATAATATTGTGGATCATATTCTCTCTCTGTTCAGTGCCAGCTTCCTTGATTCCTTATCGCTGGACTGTATAAGCATACACTCTCAGTAGGTATATGAAATTTTTTTTTGCAACAAAATTTGTTTTTAGGAAGCACAGTCTAAGATCACTCCTGAAGCATATAAGTGTCCTTATCATATTTAGCTCACCAGTAAATATCATTTTATACATATCTATTAACATCTTACAGCACATTATTTTAATATATATAAAGAAAGTCTCCCAAGTGTAATTGATACTATAGTTCATGCCTGTCAGTCAATTTATTTGGCACATGTATTGTGTAATGCCTTTCTACAGATGCTATAGGTGATAGAATACATAAGAGCAAAGTTTATAGTTTTATTAGTGCATGTACTCGGGATGAGTGAGACAAATAATAAATCATTGAAGAATAAGTGTTATAAGGAAACCGTCCAGCATATGTCGCTCTGCACTGTAGTGGTGGTACCTGAAAGGTGTGTGTAATCTAAGACTAAGACGGGGTGCTCATAGTGAATTTTGTGACTGCTGCCTTCCTGCACTCTGTTCTTTCTTGATGACATAGTAATAAAATTAATGCAGAGCATTAGAAATTTAGTATAACTTGCTAGAATGTTTTTACATCTGTAATATCTATTATTTTATTTTATTTTTTTAAGATTTATTTATGCATCCAAGAACTGGGGTATAGACCAGAGGTGTGTGTGTGTGTGGTGGGAATGGGGAAGTGAGAGGATTCACCAGAGACAGAGTGAGAAACAGAACTGGCAAATCTACTGAAATACACTGCTGAGGGGAGCAGCGGACAAGGCAGGAGAGGTCTGCTGCGCCATGTGGGTCAGCTCCCTGGCCAGGATTGAACAAGTTATGCGGTGGCTGTGGATAGCTTCCTAGTGTTGCAACTTAACCCCTTGTGCCACCAGGGAGGCCCCTCTATTTTTTTTTTAAATGGGAATTTTTAATATGTAATTAAAAATCCTTTACCTAACTTGTTTTTATTATAATATGCACAATTGTTAGTCTCTAAGTGCTGTAACTAAAACTGTCCCTTTTCTCAACTTGAGAAACAATATAGTAAGGAAATGGTCGAGTATATATTTGGTCATACTTGGAAAAGTAGGGAAATTTGACTTTGAATAAGATTTTAAAGTTCTTAAGAAAATTGATGAAAAGAAGTAGATGGGAAAGGTTTTGGCCGTATATTGGCGCCTCTCTGGATTCATCATGGTGTTCAGCCTGTGCTTCTCACAAACTGAATTTCTCAGGGGGTAATCAGTCAGGGGCATTAAGCTAGGTTCATCCCTAAAAGATTAAGAACTTCACCAGCAGGTGGCCTTGGCTTAAGGTCTTTCCATCAGTCTGACAGAATCTTTTTGAAACTGTGCTCAAAATTAATTTTTTTCCGACCCAATCCTCCTCTAGAAGTCTTTTCTAATGTTCTTCTTCCTCCTTCTTTACATTTCTCTTATGTTTCCTCCAGTAAATCTCTTTTGTATCTAATCTCTTGAGTGTATTTCCCATGGATCTGAAATAACACTGAACGATAGAAGGATCAATAGATTATCTGTGATATATAGTCATTTTCCCAGACTTACTGGAGCAGAAGGTAGAGTGAAATGTATTTTGCTCATCGATTCATCAAATATACATTTATTGAGCTACTTCTTTGTAAAAGTTGCTATTTTGACACTGAAAATATACCGATTAATAAGATAGTTCTTATCCTCAATGAATTCTCAGTATAAGTCAGTCACGTAAACCAATATTTATTGTTTACGATGTAATGTAGCAGAGTTGATTGATTTGGAAAGCTAATACAAACTGGGTGGCTAGAATTATCTCAGGAGAGGAGGCGAGACTTGCAATGAAAAATTTTAGTGGGAATTAACCAGTAGAGAAGGAGGTAAACATGATTATTCTTGGAGATCGTCACCTGCATTCAGGAAAGTAGAACGGTTAATGTAAATGTACACATGCACAAAAGAGCCGAGTGTCTTAGCAAACTGTAGTTGCATTGGTATATCTATACTAAAGCATGTGTGTAAGGATGTGGTAAAGACCTAGTCAGGGGCCAAGTCATAAAGCTTTTATACACCAAACTAAACAATTTTCCCTTTCCTAAACCCAAAAGAGCCAAGACCTTTTTCTGAAAACCAAAGGGAGCCAGTGGAAGTTGTTAAGCAGGGGAACTGGCTTGCATGCACAAAATATATAACATTGGTGGAGGCTGAGCAATATAGAAACACTCTTCCTTTTTAAAATAAAAGTTGGTTTGTTTGGATGTTAATGAGGTATAGATACTGAAAAACTGAAAAAAGAGGGGTTAAAACAAATATCAGGAAAGTTGAGGTGGGGATTTTAAAGCATGAATGGAAAAGAGTGCTTTGGGAAAAGGAGCATTCTGGAAAAGGAGGAAATGAAAGATGGTTTGGAATTTAGGGAAGTTTCAATATATTTTGGCATTAATGATTCCTGTTTTCTGGGTGAAGTTGCAGGAAAATTCACACCTAAGTGTGTGAAGGGAAGTGGTAGGAAGTAGGACTGAGAAATGTGTTGTAGTTCTTGTGGAAAATGGGAAAAAGATTGGACTAGGAAGAGTTAGAATAATATCTAGGCTGTGTTGAAAGCCCACATGAGATTGGATACTGTGGATTTACATTGGCGCCAATGGTGCATATGTGTTCCATTTTATAGTAAAATTACCCTTGATCTTGATTTGGAGAAACAGTTGGATTTATTTGGGGCTCTGTTTTGCTATGAGTGTTCAACAAAATAAAAATGTAGCAAAGCCTGTAAAGATGCATTAAAAGAGTAGAGGAAATTTTCTCACAGAAATCTAAGCTAGATTGGGTAGTTAAGGTTGGAGGATGTAGAGCGTCAATGACTGGTAATTTTGACCTTGTCGAGAACAGATGCAAGGAGAATTACTGAATGATCGAGCTAGGAAAATGAGATGTATTTGTTAAAAAATGCTGCAGAACTTTGCAATTTTAGAGGTTTGGAATTATCCTGGCTTTGACGTAAGAATTATATAAATTAAATCTGGAAATTTTCTTTCCAGTTAGGTCTCAGATTTGGTAATCTATCATTATATAAGCCTGTCTTCCATAAATCCATATTAACTAAGCACAAATATCTCTCGGTGAGTAAGGGAAGCTTATATCACATAGTAAGATCAAAATTATAAAATATGTAGCATGGCCAAAAATCTCTGATAAGAATGTTCCTAACATTCCACACATCAAAAGTACTGAAAAGATATATCCCAAATATTAATTGGCAATATTATGGCTTTGGATCATAAATCACATTTATTCTCTTCCATCTTTAAAATGTTTTCTACAGTTTAATGAACATGATTCTTCAAATATAAATAAAAGAAAAAATCCATATTTTTTATTTTAAATAATAAACTTATGTTTTTTTTTTTTTTAAAAATACATATCTCCTAAGTCTGAATAAGATCAAGAAATGAGAATTGTTTTTGTAGGCCCAAGAAAAGTAAAGGAGAGGATTTTTGGGTTTTCCTATATTGATCAGAAGAAACTTGAGAAAATAACTTTAGAAAGTTTGTATAAAAAGAAAAAAAATAGATTTTAAGAAGAAAAAAGTCCAGGTGTTAAGAAGTAGTCAAGAATGATTTCACTATTTCAATTTGATCAGATGAAATGGTAAGAAAAATAATAAAAGTTAATATGTATTGAATAATTGCCAACATTAACCATGGTCTAAGTAATATGTCAGTGATTTACATGAATAAGTTCATTTGTTGATGAGTAATGCTAATGAAATAAGGGAATTAAGGTTATAAAGATCATGTTTAGGAGACCGGCACAGAAACTCACAAAAAGTGACCATTATATCAAATTCATTATATCTAAATCTCACTGTCTTCTCTCTCAAAGATACATTCTTTTACATTGACTCACTTTTGTTCTTTTCCTCTTTTATTACCCACACATTGGAGTTATTTTTGACTTCTCACTTTTGTTCCCTTTTAGTATCTTATTCATTTAACCAATTTATTAGCTTTATCTTCACAAGATTCACTTTTGCAAATTACAATAGAAATTGAAAAAGAAATACAAATGCTATTTCTAGAAACTTCTATATTTGAAAGAGGAAAGTGAACAAAAAGCACGGTGCTGATTTTCTGCCATAGGACAGTCATTGTACTAGGTATTGTATATACTTTCTTCTTTTAATAATATGATATAAGGGAACTATAGATTTTTTTTAGTTTCATTTTGTTTTATTTAAATTTTCTGAGATATAGTAAACACAGCCATCGTCCGATGTACAACGTGATTTGATATTTTTGTATTTTGTAAAATGATTATGATAATATGTCTGTTAATAGAATTTTTTCTTTTGATGAGAACTTTTAAGTTTTATTCCCTTAACCATTTTCAAATATAAAGTACAGTATTATTAAATATAATGCTCCTGTTGTACATTACATTGTGTGACTTTTTTTATAACTAGACTTTGGTACCTTTGACTTCCTCACCCATTACACCCAGGCCCTACCTCCATCGCAGCCTATATATGAGTTAGTTGAAAAATATTTTATTTTACATATAATTGAGATGATATGGTATCTTTCTTTCTCTGACTCATTTCACTTAGCATAATGATTTCAAGGCTCATCCATGCTGTTGCAAGTCACAGGATTTTTTGTTCAATGTCTTGTGATATACCATTGCATATATTGCACATTTTCTTTACCCATCTATCCATCAGTGATTTCTTAAGTTTGTTTCCATGTTTTAGCTATTGTATATAATCTGTAATGTACATGGGGTGTACATGTTTTTGAGTTGGTTGTCATATCTTTTGGATAAATACACAGAAGTGGAATTGCTGATCTAGTTTAAAATTGAGTAAATTTGTGTTCATGTAGATTATTATTTAAGGAGACCAAGTTCATATAGTGCTTAAGTGATTTATTCCTGATTCACTCCTGCTGAATTATACAACTATATTAAAATTCTAGACTATCACATGATTGATGATATGCTGCTACAATTAGAATTACTGATGTGTCTTAAATTACTAATTCAATAACACCTATGCATTTTCAAAACAAAATTATAAATGTTTTTATTTATTTATTTATTTATTTATTTATTTATTTATTTATTTATTTATTTATGTTTAAAGATTTATTTATGCATGCAAGAACTGGGGTACAGGTCAGAGTCGTGGGAGGTGAGAAGATTCACCAGAAAAGAGTGGGGAACAGAAAGGCAGATTGACTGAAGTACACTGCTGAGGGGAGCAGTGGGCGAGGCAGGAGAAGTCTGCTGTGCCATGTGGGTCCCCTCCCTGGCTGGGGATTGAACTCTCGCTACTGTGCAGCAGCAGTGCGGCGTTTAACCCACTACGCCACCAGGGAGGCCCTATAAATGTTTTTAAAATTGATTGATTTGTGATAGACTAGCGCTACCATTTAAAATATAAAACATCCAATTAAATGTGAGTTTCATCAGGTACATTATTGCTTGGAATACAATTTGGTGCCACCAACAGTATGGTGTTTCCTAATAAAACTAAAAATAACTACCCTATGATCTAACAATTGCAATCCTGTATATATACCCAAAGGAGATGAAAGAGGACATCTCTATAAAAAATAAAAATAAATAAATTTGAATGTCAGTTAAGGAAAGGATAAATTTTAGGAATAAGTAAGTTATATCTGGGACTGATGCTAAAATATTTACTATTTTATCTGAAATTCACTTAAAATATTCCCCAAATATTGCATCCCAACACTAAAGCATATTAGTTGTTTACCTAAAGTCATCGGGTGTCCTGTATTTTATTTGCTAAATTTCCTAACCTTGTCCTAGGCACGAATATCTAATCTTGTCAGTGTGGCTTAGGCAGGAAGCAAAATTGAGTAATTATCATTGTCTTCCTGTCACTATCGTCATATTCACACTCGGAGTACCATTCTAAGTGTTTTATTTAATCCCTACCACAAATTTAGGAGGTAGTTATGATTAATTCCACCAGTGAGGATAGCAAGGCAAAATCTTATGAATTTTCAAGAAATTGAAACTGATTATTTAAGATTTGGATGGACCTTAAATCGTATTTGGATATTCAGGAGCTACCAATGTGGTTGTTATACCTGGCACAGATCATGAAGAGAATTTGAAATAGCACTCACATATTTCTAAATGGGACATAATTCATAGTTTGAACCATACTCTGAATTTAGCATCCATTAAACTAGGAGATTTTGTTAGCTGAAAATTTAGGTAAAGCCTTAGGTGAAACTATTACTATGCATTTATGTCTAAGCAGTATTTGGATTTTTTTTCTTTGAAATGAAGTAAGCTTTTCATTATGTATAAGCTACTTCTGAAGGCTATATTTGACATTAAGACATTTAAATTAAGAATTTATAGTTTCCCATTTTGGATGAAATCTTTTCTCGTACTTTTAAAGTATGTTTTCTTTTGACTTATTAAACCTATAAACTTTAATCTTGAAATTTCTGATGATGTTTTATAGGATTTAGAAATGTTCCAGAATTGTAAGTGATTAACAAGTTTAGCTTGTTGATTACAAGCTTTAATTTTTTTTTTCCTTTTAACTTTTTCTTACAACATTAAATGTTTTACTTTACATTTTATTTTTGCTTTGGGGGGATTTTTTGTGGATATGTTCAGACTTTGGCTTTTACTTCTTTCCTGAAGTAAAATACATTGGTTTATAAATTGTGATGTTTTCATACTTAAGTTGTTTTAGCTCCTCTAGCAATAAAGTTGTATTTATTGTACATTTTTAAAGGTTAAAATTCTATTCTGCTCTTGCATTTTACATTACATAGAGTCACTTGCAAAAATACTGCTTCTCTTTACTAAAAGTTATTTTTATAGTTATCACACTCTCTTAATTTTGTTCTATGGACATTTTCATTTTCTGTAGATATTCACTCTTGATTTTTTATGCAAATAAACAGATAATAGGTGTAATAGACAGAAACTTGCAGGCAACTTTAAGGTTTGTTTCTATTTGCATATTTAACATGGCTGTTTTTATTTGCATATTAAACATTGCTTTTTTCATGACAGTTGACTTTCAAAACCCTTTTCAGATGGGTCCTCTTCAAGTTCCTTCTTGTCTCTATGACTTTGTGATGGATTACAGTGTAGGCTGTTATTTTAGTGTATCCAACAATAGAACCATTGACTAAAATGCTTTATACTCTGACTCCCCACTTAACATTTCTAAGTTTTATGTATAAATTCCCAGTACTTATTTTATTTCAAGCCAACTCAACTTTGTAATTTGCCTAAGTTGAAGAAACCCAAGTGTAATTTTCTTCTCTGCTCTATAACGTCAGGGTCCCATAACTCTCCAATGGAATAACTGGGGCTTCTTGCTAGTGAAAATTAGAGGATTCCTTTTCTTTCTAGTGATACCAACTTTCAACCTGAATTTTTAAACAAAATATTTACCTCTTTCAAGAAAGGAAGGTGGTTTCTTTTAATGGTCTGGTTTAAGGGCAAACTGTTAATTTGTGTCCATTAGGTTCAAATTTCTAATAGAAAAATCACAGAGAAAAATAAGTTTCCAAATGGAAATTGGTCTGATTATTTGAGAAGAGTGAAGCTGGCATTTGAAAAATGGGTCTAGTTGGATAATCTGTTGAAAGAGTAATAGATAGTCATTCAGATATCTTTTTCCAACTTTAATTGACATAAAATAGTATGTTAAAGGTATATAACATGATTATGTGGAACATATATGTTGTAAAATGATTATCACATTAAAGTTAGTTCACATATCATTTGCCTCACATAATTATAATTGCTTTGTCTTTTAGGGTCTTTTGTGGTTCCATATGATTGATTAGGTTTTTTTTTTTTAATTTCTGTGACAGAAGCCATTGGGGTTTTTGAGGGGGTTTGCATTATATCTATAGGTGGCTTGGGGTAGCATGTAGATAATATCAACTCTTTCAATTAATCAAAACAGGATATTGTTCTGTTTATTTCTGTCATTAATCTGTGTACACATCATTCACCTCCTTGATCAAATTTATTCATAATATAATATAAATTGATTATTTTCCTAATTTCCTCTTTAGATATTTTTAGTGTTAGTATAGAGAAATATAACTAATTTTTGTATGTTGATCATGTAATCTGCAACTTCACTGTTTTCATTCAGTAGTTCTAAAGTTTCGTGGTTGAGTTTTAGGATTTTCTGCATTAAATATCCTATCTGCAAAGAGAGATAATTTTATGTCTTCTTTTCTGATTTGGTTGCTTTCTTATGTCTTAAGTAATTGTTCTGGCTAGGGATTACATTACTATGGTTAGTAGGATTGGAGAGGCTGGTTACCCCTCTTGTTTTGGTCTTAAAGGAAAAGCTTTCAGATTTTACTCTTGAGTATGCTGTTGGCTACGACCTTATATATGTGGCTTTTATTGAGTTACATTCCCTCTATACCCATGTTGTTGAAAGTTTCAATCATGAATAGATGTTGAATATTGTCAAATGCTTTTTCTGCGTATCTGGACATGTTCATTTGCTTGTTATATTTCATTTTATTAAGGTGGCATGTATTGATTTGTGGATACTGGAACATCCTTGAACTCCAATGATAAATCCTATATGATCATGGTATGTGTTATTGAATTTGGTTTGCTAGTATTTTGTTGAGAATTTTTACATGTGTATTCTTCAGCTATATCAGTCTATAGTTTCTTGAAGTAGTCTTACTTGGCTTTGGTATCAGAATAATATGGATCTAGAAAAATGAGTTTTGGAGTGTTCTCTCTTCTTTAATTTTTTTGGAAGAATGTGAGAAATGTTGCTACTAATTCCTCTTTAAATATATGGTAGAACTGATTCGTGAAGCTTTTTGGTCTTGGGCTTTTCTTTTCTGGGACGTTTTATATTTCTAATTTAGTCATCTTACTCATTGTTTTGCTAGTTTTTCTATTCATGATTCAGTCTTTGTTTCTAGGAATATGTCTATTTCTTCTAGGTCATCTAACTTGTCAATATACAAGTATATATGGTAATCTCTTAGGATCTTTGTGTTTCTGTATTATTAGTTCTAATGTTTTCTTTTTTATTTAGATTTTTATTTACTTGAGTTTCTTTTTTCTTTGGTGGAAAGAGCCCTTACTTTTGTTGACTTTTACCTATTGTTTTTCCATTTACTTCTTTTTATTTATCTATTTCTATTTCCATTCATTTTACCCTGATTTTTATCTCCTTTTTCTGATTTTGGACTTCTTTCATTTTCTAGTTCCTTATATTTTAGGTTGTTTACTTATAACCTTTTTCTTTTTTTATTAATGTAAGCATTTATAACTATAAACTTTCCTTTTAGAACAGCTCTTACTATACCACATATACACTGTTTTTATTTTCGCTTGTCTCAAGGTTTAAACAAAATTCCTTTTTAATTTTTTCTATGATCCATTAGTTACAGAGAAATGTGTTAATTTCCACATATTTTGAATTTTCCAAATTTCCATTTATTGATAATAGTGTTTCATATCATTTTAGTTGGGGAAATGCTAAATATGATTTCAATATTTTAAAGTTTTTGGATTATTTACTGTAAACTTGATGAACTTATTTATTAATTCTAATATTTTTTCAGTAATTTCTTAGGATTTAGTATGTATAAGATCATGTCATCTACAAACAGATACCTTGAGAAAACTTTTAAATTAAAAGTAATAAATAACTTCCATTCAAAAATAATTCTACATTGCACAAGTGGAAGTGTATAAATTATTTATTTTTTGCTTTATCATTACAAAATTGGAATATTAACAGTAATCATAAATAAGATGTACTAGTTTTTTCTAAATCATCATAAAATTATAACACAATAAAATTTTATAAAACTTAGAGAGTCAGCTTTCAGTTTTGGAGAAAGACAAGTTGCCTTTTCCCATTCTTTGAAATTCAAAAAAAAAGCCTCATTAGCAGACAAATACATGATTATTGTGTAACCACACCTACCTTTTGAAGAAAAATTTGTTAGATGTGTTCTGACAAATGACGATGTTATGTTCTATATATTAGGGAATTTTTTTTGACTCCCTACTCATTGTTAAGGTAATAGTCTGTGAAAGGGAATATGTTCTTTTACTTTTCTCCAGGTGTTATGTTGTCTATTTTCCACAAAAGATATGTACTTTTAACTTTCAGTCTTTGAATTTACATGATGTACTATTCAGAAATACTTTAGTATTATTTGGTCAAATGCATCAAGCCAGGAACATTCTATTTTCACCACTTATTCTGAAAATATATTTGATGTGATCCTTCTGTTTCTTATAAGCTGGAAATAGCACTATAGGACTGACTGTGAAAGGATGACAAGTGAGTTACCAGAAGCCTGTTTGTGCAAAATGATGGCTGTGGTGCCCTATAGGAGCTGCTGAGTTGAGAATATGAAAATATGGTCAAACATAGCAAGCTGCTGGGTCCTGAGTATCAAGATGCAATCCACTGTGTGACCTGCATGCACACTTTTGAGTATCTGCAAATTCGCCTTTTATCCTGGGCCTCTGAATATTGGTTGGTAGAGTTAGGGAGAGAATATTAGCAGAAAAGTAGTTTTTATGCTGTAGGTGTTGATGACTGATAACTTGCATTAAACTTCATTTCCATTTTCTAAAATGAGTGGTCTCTAGTTTGCTTGCATAGTAAGAGATGTCTGTGTAATTGAATAGCATAACATATGTGACTTGGTGCTCTGCCTGATAATGTGTAGTCTGATAATGTGTAGTTGGCAATGTAGAATATTTTTGGATGGAAGTTATTTATTACTTTTAATTTAAAAGTTTTCTCAAGGTATAATGACTCTTTGGGCATCCAGATGCCTTACACATATCCTAAGCAGTCACTTGTCCTTAGAATAGTCACAATGATTTCTCTGGTCTTTTATGGGGTAAACTAAAACAGAAACTTGGTTCTAAACAGAAAAAGTAAATAAACACAGTTATACAATTTAAAACAAAAACAAAGAATATCTCTACGTATGTGTGACTAATGAACCCTTTCAGATCCTCTTTCAAGCAGACAGATCAATGTAATGCAGGAAATGACATAAGTTGCCTTCCAAATTGGTGGATTTTCCCTTAAAAAAATAGACAACTAGAAAAATGTCCAATTAACCTGTTATGCTCCACCCCTGCTGATGAAACTCCTTCTCCCTTGTTGAAATATTGCTACATGAAAAATCCTTTATGTACTCTAGATTTAGCATTATTAACTTGGTGGGTAAGTTTGTAGCCAAAATGAAAAAGGGCAAGAAAAATGATCTGTACATTAGATCCTGAAGGGATCCAAGTTTAATCCCAGACTCCTAATAAAACCTGTAATAGAAAAACTGAGTTATACCATAAATTTCTTCTAGAATTCATCATCCAAATAAGATTTCACCCCCTTTTCTTTTGCTACATTCCTGTGCTGAATGTCTTGGTTCAGAGAAATAGATTGTGTCTACTGTAATAGATTTATAGCATAGTAATATGAATTGATGTTCTAGTGATGTGTGTTATCTTTAATTTAGATTTATGCATTAGCTCCAATTTTTAAAGTAGTTTTTTTCTTTGCCTCCTATGAGATGTATGATCATTGCTAAACCATCATGGACATCTAGAGACCCTGATGATATCCCATAATGAACAGCAAGGAGTCCCAGATGCCTGATGAAGCACTTTCTTTCTGTGAAGAAGTAATAGCCACAGGCTAGACCAAATCTATAGTTTTTCACCCTAGATTTCTGCAACTGATATAAAGTGGAAGGCATAATGAGTCTGTTTCTAATAAGCACAGTTCTAGAATAAAGCAAGAGCCAAATAAAATGCCAACTGAAATTATAATCAGGATAAAGCCCCCTTCTAAGAGAAGATGGATTAGATCATTTATAAGTAAGCTTTGGACACATTTAGTTTTAAAACTGTCCAAATTCTAACACAGTGATTTGAACTTCTCCAACCCTCAGGTTTGACTTAGAATCGAGCAGCTTTGAACTCAAAGGTATGCTACCTTTCAGGTGCAAGTGCTGCAAATTAAAATTGCAGTTAGAGAAATAAGAGGTGCATTTATAGTAAACAGGTGGCTTCTGTTCCGAAGAGAATTGCTGGGGACTCTTTTATGACCATGCTGATGCTGTGACATATTAAGTGGAGCTTGTCACTTTTCCATCTGGTGTAGACAACTGCTGGAGGCGGAACCCATTTAGGAAGTGGCACACACCATGCAGCTGCTCCTTAATGTCTCATAAATAAAGAACCCAATCATGGCTTCATTCTGCTTTATTAAACCCAATTTATGAGGAATAGGTCATTGTTCTCTTAGGCAATTGTTCACAGAGTATGACTTTTAAGGAACTTGTTTTCAGATAGGATCCTTTAAAGATTAACTTGGTGTTAGCAGAAAAATTGTAAAGTGTGTATTGAGTTTATGTTTGTTTGATTGTTCTTTATCTAAATGACTATGCTTGATAAAATGCCTTTCCTTAGGAAGTGTACTGCCTATTTGTCTCAAAGGAACTCTGCTGACTTACTTTAATCTCCCCTGGACACACTTATCCTAAAGTTTTTATCTATAAAAGAAGTAATTTTGGTAGAAGACTCTGTTCTTTGCATACATCATTCAGTTCATTTACTTATTGCTGTGTTACTTTTGAGATTCACAGATAAGGACCATTCAAAACAAGGTACTACTTAGTAGCTTTTGTCTGTTTCTCATTAGAGTTTGATGCTACATCAAATAAAATAATAATAGGAAAACAGGAGAGCATCTCTCTTCATAGTTCTTTGAAAAGAACTATTTTATTTAACTTTTTAATAATTTGAAAATCCTGACTTAGTGTTTTGCTCCGAACCACGTGTCTTGCTGTAATAAGCTTGGTGGTTAAGGTTTTTTTTTCCTGCCTTGGGTCTGGATTATGTTCAAATCATTGTATAGAGTAAATGACATTTATTACATGTGATTTGTCTGTGAAATCCTTAGTGTTAGGAAATTTTGACTTTTCTTGGCAGAACATTCTCACCTGTCATGATGTCACTGGCTGATAAAACACATGAAACCACCAAGTCTAATCATGTCTGTGGGTTTCCAATATGTTTGGTAGCGAAAGGATTCCATTCCCTGTGCACTTTCAAAGTTTACAGTACGTAACAGGCACAGAGAGGTACATCCATCACCAGAGCTATGCTGAGGAGCTCTTGATGCATGCTGGCATACAGCTTGCTCAGAAATTAAGTAGTATAAGCTATTTTGAGTAGCCTTTCAAGGTCACCCCTGAGTCCTTTTCCCTTATTCCCTTCATGTATCACTGCCAAATGCAGCATGCATTTAGGGTAGACGCACATTTTGCTAAGGTAGACAAATATGGCTATGATTCTTTCTAGAAATTATGAGTCTTTAAAATTAATTATCAGTCTAATTAAGCTAGCACATACAATTCAGCAAAGGAGAACAAAATGTTAGACCTGTAATAACTAGCTGAATTTTGAATACATAAAATAAGCCATGTGTTTGAGACACTAGATTTGAGGAAAAAGATCATTGGGAGTTAAGGTGAGCACAGGTAGGTAACTTGAAAGGCCTGTCACTTCATCATTTACTCCTTAATGCTGAGAGCTCTAACAGTGTTTTTGATAGGTTGCTTTTATGAATGATGATCTTTGCTTTATCATTTTCTGAAGCAAAATTGCTGAAGTTCTATCTCCCAGAAGTAGTTTCTTCTGATGTTAGTTTCATCATGATTTAGTCTAGGTAGCATTCAAACCTCTTAAAAGTTTTAGACTATAAATAGCTCCATTAGCACAACTACTGCATTTATATTTCATAAGAGGATATTAGATTTTGAACAATTACTAAAAAGATGTCTTTCAAATTTTGAATGTGTTTATGTGATGTTGAGTTTTCTCCTTTCTCTATTTTCCTGCCTATTTTTGATGTTTTCAAGAGAGAACTAAAGAATTTGGGAAATAAGTGATATTTTAATAACTTTTCAAAATTTAAGTTTATAATAGTGAAATGATAAGGAAGATATTTGAATTAAGTGATGTCTTCATAGAAATGTCAAATAAAAAATTTGGATATGAATTTGCTAACTGCATATGAATTTGCTTTTTATAAAATGGACAGAGATAGAGATACAATCTAATGTGAAGAATTTATTTTGTAGGAAACTAAACCTGTTTTAGGGAAAAGAGAACAATTGTCAGTGCCGTGCCTAGTAATTTTCAGGAGGCTACTGCAGAGAATTTAGTCTTAGAGCATGTGAGGAAGCATTAAATTTTAACAAAAGGAAATGAACTTGATATGTTAAGTAACACTAATACAAATTGAGATCAAAGTCATGATTATGATACGTCAGTAGAAGGATATAATCATTTTTCAAAAGTGTCTGCTCTAAAAGGAGCTTGGAGTGGCAGATACAAGTATAGGTAGAACCCTGACACCAGGTTCTGATTGAGAGGACGTGATGAGAGAAGCCAAAGTGGGATTTGGGGGCGATAATACTAGTAGTTGTTTAGCCGGATGGAGGAGGAGTCTAGTGCTTTTCAAATGTAGTTCACAAAAGTAATATAGTGCTGATGGCTTACTTCAGACAATCAGACAGTTCCTTGAAATCTTGCTCTGCTTAAACTGGACCTGTGAGAGATGTTTGGTTTAACTTTATGGCAATTTCATTCCTTGGTTGATGAAAACAATGAAGGGATGTCTCTTCCAAACTTAGTTTAGCTCATGAGGAGAATTGCTTGTTAAACTAGAAATGATAATTACATTGGGTGTCATTGGAACTTGCCTAAGTGAGGAAGGATATGTTTAGACACATGACTAGACAGCTGTCTTTAGAAGGAAAGATTCCCATAGTCGGTCAGCAGGAGGGAGATGTGAAACTATCCCAAAGCATACTATTTACAGTACAGTTGCAAATAATTTAAGAAAAAGTATATGAAGAAACCAAAGTTACTGCATTGTAATCTTCCTGTTATCTTAAATTTAATTGCTTTATATGGCTGATTGTAAATCCAAAACTTTAATATATAAAATAATGAAAAGAATTTGCAAGAGAATGTGAAATCAATGACTCTAGAAACAGGTTTATTATATGTTTTAAGAATAATAAAAGAACTTCTTTGGGTTTTCTAACAGAATCCCTGGCTTACTGTAACATGTTCTTTTTTTTGGGGGGGGGGAAGATTATATATAGTTGTCTTGTTAGCTCAGATTTCTACAATGAAACACCATAAACTGGATGGCTTATCAGTAACAGGAATTTCTCATAGTTCTAGAGATGAGGGAGCGGCTTGGTAGGTAGGGTTCTGGTAAATGCTCACTCCCTGGTTTGCAGGTGGTCATCTTTTCCTCATCTCACATTGTGGAGAGCAGAGATAAGAACAGAGCTATCTCCCATCTCTTCTTATAAGGCACTAAATGCCATTCAGGAGGGCTTTTTCCTCATGACCTGATTATCTAATATCATTATATTGTGGGTTATGAGTTCAAATGCAAGATTTGGAGAGATGCAAACCTGTACCCTGCAAAGCAATCATAAAAATGAATTAGTCTATAAAGCATGTTAAAAGGTGGCAAGTGCTGTGGAAACACTAGAGCAGGAGCAGGGTAGAGATGGGCGGGAACAGTGCTAAATAGGGTGGTCAGGATAGGTCTAATGAGTGGGCGATATTCAAACAAGGACCTAAATTTGGTAAGGACATTAATTATGCAAGTATCTGAGGGGACGAGCATTCTTGGCAGGGGAAATACTAGTGCAAAGACCCTAAGACAGGAGCTCGCTCAGTGTGTTTGAGAGTCTGTGTCTGGAGGGGAGGAGCATGGGAAGAGGACCTGATAAAGGAAGAGTGGTGGGGGGAGAAGCAACAGAGAGGAGGGGAGAAAATGCTATGTTAGGTCTTTGATGCTTCTGCTCAGTGAAATGAGGAACACTGGCCACAGAAGTGTTGTAACTTTAAATTTGAGAAGCATCACTCTGTCTGCTATGATGAAAGTAGAGTTTAAGGTAGTTATGGTGAACGTAGGAAAACTGGTTAAAAGACCTCAGCAAATCAAATAATGGTGACAGGTAGTCAGACTAGGAGACGTCACTGTGGAACTGGGTGTCCATGTTCACATGGTGGTTACATTTTGAAAAGAGAACTCAGTGGACTTCTTTGGGTATAATGGACTCTTGACTTTGGGCACTCATGTTCTAACTACCACTGTCTCTTGAGAAGCTTACTACCTCAGCAGACAGATTTTATAATTTGGGGATACCTCTCATTATTGGAGGGGCTATTTTTTTTTTTAGTGAAACTTGACTTATACTCTTGTCTGTGTGTGTGTCCAATAAATGGCCGCTGCAGAGCCTGCTCCTTTGTGAAGTATATTCTTGAATTTCTACCTCACACGTTGTTTCAAATCTTTCTCCTTAGTGTCCAAGTCTCAGATCCATTGGCTATATATAAATTTCCTGCAAATATTCTTTATGTCCAGACTGGGGCACTAACAGTGGAACAGACATTGAAATAAGATATAGATAACAGCAAGATTGTCAGCTAGTTTATTGAATTAGAGAAGAAATGCAGATGCCAGTGAAAGGTAAAGGAATCACAAGATGGATGTGAGAGCGATCCTATATGTGCAGAATGTGACTGACTACAACTGTAGAAATTCAAGTTATATATACAAGCTATGTGTGTTTACCTTTTTCTAAACACAAAAATTGCAAATTAGAAATGTTCCTTGTTACATAGCTTAAAATGAAACAAACCAGTTATCCAACTGTTACTTCTTTTTCATTACTTCTTTTTTCTTAAATCACACAATAGTTTTGCTTTCTTAGTTGTTTACCCAGCTTCAACTACTGTTTTTAGTGTGAGAGTATATAATAATCTGAGCTGCCAGTGTTGTAGCAATGGTAAACGTAAGCTGTCAAACACTAAGATTTTCAAAAACATCTTATTAAACTACCATAGCATTTCTGTAATGAGTTCTTTCATACTAAATATCCAATGTTTTATGAAACTATCAAAAAGAAGCTTAAGAATTCGAGCATAAAAAAATAGAAATAAAACCGCTTTTGAAACAGTTTGTAGACACATTGGCTCTAGATTTAGTATATAATATATAATCACAAGTATACTTAAAAGCCTATGCGTGTACACATTGATTACTTATGAAGTGAATACATTTGTTAAATTGTTGCCTCTTGCTGGATACTCCAGTAGTCATAAAAAATTTTAAAAACACCTTTATTGAATTGAATCCTTAACATTTGACTTTTATATTGGTGGTAATAGCCTTAGATACATCTTGATAGCTTTGATCAGGATTTTTATGTTTCTCCCAAAGACAATTATTGTGGTCACAAGCAGTAGTCATTCTCATCCCTGCCTATCATTTCCATTTAGGACTTTAAGAGAAATAACTTTGAAGAGCTATGAAGGTAAATGTATTCATTCATTATGTATTTATTGGAAGCCTGTCATGCTAGGGATATAGCAGAAAAGAAATAAATCTCCAATTTGAATAGAATTTGAACTCTAGCTGGGGAGGAGATCATAAAAAATAAATGACTGGATATTCTTAAAGTATAATAAGTGCTATTAAGAAGGATAAATGAGGACGAGAGATTAGAGAGAAAAAGAAGTGGTGTTATTTTATGTAGAGAAGAAAATTAGTGCTTTTTAATAATATTAACTACCGTGACCACCAGACTTTCTGTAGATTTACAGCCCTGCTGGGTTCTGCTGAATTCTGTGGAATCACAATAAATTCTTCTGCTTCAATTAGAAAGTACCCTAAATATGCTTCCTTTTCTGCAGGCCAGATCCTGGATTTTACGTGGCTCCTCAGTGCTGTATGAGACTAGAGTAAGAGCGCACAATTCTATCATCATAGGAACAGTTAAGAAGGGAGTCCCAAAATAGCATGGACTCAAAAGAAGCAGCAAAGGGTCATTGGTCCTCACTTAAAAGGAGAATAAAAATAAATAAATAAAAAGAGAATTCATATAAGCAGTACAGCGGGTTGTAAGTAAACAATTTTTAATGCCTCTCTTCACACTGACAGCACTTCTCTGGCATCATGGTCCAGCCTGCGTGGCTTTGACTGAATGTGCTCTGTGTTCAGGGTGAGATTCTATGATCTTGGGTTGAGGGTAAACCTTGAGTTCCATTAGTCTGGTGATTCTTAGACACCTGTGTGCCTGAGATTTTACTTAGGGAGCTTATCAAGACAGTTTTCTGAATACCACTGGCATACAGTTTGCTTCAGTAATTCTGGAATGGATCAGGAAATTTTATAAAAAACAACAAAACAAAAACCTTATTTGATTCTAAATCTTACTTGATTGTATACAGTAAGTTAGACTGCAGAAAGCAGTCTGAATACCCCTGGCCTAGTTAATGCCTGGGTCCCAGAGCAGGGAATTGAGGCTCCCAAACGTGGCTGATGATAAAAATCACTGTGTATTTGAAAAGTTACACTTTCAGTTGACTAGAAACCAAACCATGTGACTGTGACTATGTAGAGTCCATGTTAGTCTGGGTATATACCAGAGTGGAATTGCTGGGTCTTCGGGTAATTTTACATTTAACCTCTTACGGAATCAACAGTTTTCCACAGTAGAATGTCCAGGGCTCCAATTTCTCTATGTTCTCTTCAGTATTTCTTATTTTATATTTTTGTTGGTCTTTGTTTGCCTTATTAGAGCCATCATACTAGGTGGCAAGTGGTGAAGGGATATTCTATAATGGTTTTGATTTGTATTTTCCTAATAACTGGTATTGTTGAGCATCTTTTATGTACTTATTGGCTACTTGTTTACTTTTTTTGTAGAAATGTCTACATCCTTTGCCCATTTTTAATTGGGTTGTTAGTCTTCTTGTTGCTGAATTGTAGGTACCCGCTGTTTTTTCAGTCTTATAATAATTGTTTTTTAAGTGTGAGTACTATAATTAAATGTATTCAGTGCTTATAGACATTTATACTTAAACCATCCCTAATCATTTTTGGGTTTATAGAGCAAATTGGTAATTGATTCCTTAATATTCTCTGAGTTCTTACATGATGCTTTAACTTACTTTTTAGTGGCAAAACTTCAAGGGTAGTCTGGTTAAATTCAAAGTCCTTGAAAATACAAAAAAAAATATTGTTTCACTGTTTTTATAGCATGTAATACTCTTGTCAAATTAATTTTCTTGTCAATTTAATTTTTTCTCCCCCCAAAATATTAAGAAACTTTTTGGAGAGGGAGGGTAGTTGTTTGACCGAAACAATTTTTTTTATCTTAACTTAAAATCTAATCATTAGATTAGAATAAATACCATGCTGATCTTTTAGGTCAGATTTTCAAATTACTTAATGTACCTCTATGTGAACTTAAGACATTGTTCGTTGGTGCTGTAGTTCATATTCCATTTAGATGCCTACATCCATTTATCTTTATTCTTTTCCTTTTCATCCTATTGTTCTTCTATTTTCCTGAGTTTTTTTTTTAAGATTTATTTATGTATACAAGAACTGGGGTACAGGTCAGAGATGTGGGGGGGTGGTGAGAGGATCCACCAGAGGCAGAGTGGGGAACAGAACAGGCAGACAGACTGAAATACACTGCTGAGGAGAGCAGCGGGCAAGGTGGGAGAGGTCTACTGTGCCATGTGGGTTAGGCTGGCAGGAGTGATCGAACTCGTGCTGCAGTGACTGCGGTTTGCTTCATAGTGTGCTGCTTAACCCATTGTGTCACTAGGGAGGGCCCTATTTTCCTGAGTTTTTGATGATGGTGTTTCTCCCTTGAGATTTCAGAAATTTAGTATTTATAAATTTGATCCTGTCTTAATTCTTCCCTAATAATTATCAGCTTTAATTTTGTATCTTCCTTTGTTTAATGTATTTTTTCTAGTGTCATTTATTTCTTAATGTCTTATTTCCAAGCTTCTATTCTTTAGATCATTTTATAATATTGCTGCTATGTATCTCCTTTGTTGCCATTGTTTTCTGTTATGTTATTTTCTTAGCTTTTAAACTTTGAGGTCCCTTCCTCTCCTGTACTTGTGAATGACATATGGTCTAAGACATCTTTACACTGGAGGTAGGCCTAGAACTTGAAGATGCTGTATCTTGTTACAGTGAACTCTTAAACAGTAATTAAATACCATACATCCTTAAAGAATTGTTACAGTTCTGTTCAGTAACCATTAAAATTTTTTAGTTTTTTTAGATGGCTTGACTAACAGGGAAGTTTGCTTCAGATAACTGATTTGCCTTCCCGCAAAAACATAGAACCATAGAAAACTCGTGGGTTTATCACAGCCCTGCAAGGGGCTTGTTAGTGTGTTATCTGCTAAACTACAGGGAAAACTCAAACTAAATAAAAAGTTCAAAAGGAACTGGGGCAAAATAGTGGTTCCAAGCAGAGTTTGTCAAGGCCTATAATCTTCCTAACACTAGTTAGAATGTGCTGTGTGGGTGTTGTTTGGGGTGTTACAATGACTGCAGGATGCTTCCTATACCTAACACATGAGGCCAGGGACTAAACATCATGCAGTGTGTGGGGAACGCCCCCGCCCTTGGAGTTTTTGAAGGCAAATTCCAACAATGTTCCTGTTAACACATTGTGAATGAAATTTCAACCCTCACATTGGACTGAACTTTCTCTTACCTTCAAATTCTGCTGAAACAGCTTCAGTGGCATTTGAGGTGACTTTACAACTATTCCTCCAATCAGTTCCACTTCTCCTTTGGTAAAATCTTTGGTAAATCTAGCAAATAATAAAATATTCAGAACCTTACAACAGTCCTCAAACAGAAAGTATGTTTGTCATATTCTTCAGTCTTAGAATCAAAATGGGTTTTTAATGACATGTTTCTCAAGGTAAGTATTTCTATATGCATAATTTTAAAGTATCACAATTCTTTTTTTCTTCCTCCTCCTCTCCTTCTTCTTTCACATTCTTTGTGCCATATAAGTAACAAAATTGAACCCACTTCTTAGTAAACAAAAAAAGTCAGTAATTATAAGTTTATGTCTTAAAAATATATACCTAATTACCCAAGATTGATGTCAGTCCTAACCTTCTAGAATCTAATGTCTTAGATTACTTGTTAGGAAATATAGTCAATACTATAAGGGTATGGTGACTTTCCTCTATTTTTGGAAATAGCAGTCATAGAGACCGCAAGGGGTTTGTCTTGCTTAGAAATTGTCTAAGGAAGGGAATTTAATCTAGAATTTTGCCATAAATTCTGTTTCTAGTACTATTAGCTAATATTCTGGGCCTGTAATTCTCCTAGAACTGCATTAAGGGGTATACTCTGAGACCTAAAAATTCATATACTGCTTTGATAACTTTGAATGCATAGGTTCCTAATGACTTCAAGCATGAGTTCATCTGCTGTGTTCAGTTACATCCCCAAATTCACCATAGAAGGCTGCCCATTGGGGTGGCCCCACATATTCCTCAACCTGAAGCGTTTCAGCAGCCTGACAACCAATCTGAGTAATTTTTCAAACTTACCTCCTTCTCTGGAAACATAGACCTCTTGTTGCTACCAAGCATGCTTCTCACAGCCCCACTCTTCACCCTGTTCCGGAGTGAAACTGCTTGTGGCGTGTAGTTGTCCCCTCCCTGGACTGGGAGCACAGAAGGATACTATATGGCTGTTCATTTCATCTGTCCAGCTTTGGGTGGCATGTCCACAGTCATCTCCAGAACCTTGCTCCCTCACCACTGTGGTAAAGAGTTGGTGAACAAAACAATAAGTTTCATGGAGGGTCTGGCTCAGCCACAGTGGAGGCCAGCTGGCTGGTTCAACACCTGCTGCTTTTTGAGCTAACTAGCTCCTGGCGTGAGGCAGAAGCCTCCTGGGACACCATTTGCTGGTTGGCTTGTGCTTTAAGTTTGCATAACATTCTGTTGTCTCTCTCAGTTGCTGCCATCTGTTTTATTTCCAAGGTGCCAATCTTGCCTCCAGTGTTCGAACTATTGTTAGTAGCCTGTATCCTGTAGGAGGTGCTGTGGGGTTAGGCTTATGCTTGCCAGGTGGTCTCTGAGACTCCTACCACTATGGCTGAGGCAGGGGGACTGACAAGCCCAAACAGCGAATGATGCAAGGCTGATCTGTCAGCAGAGGCTGGGGACAGTGATGATACAGTGTCTGAAACAGTGCGCTCTGGAATCCTGCATGTGCTGGTTCGGCCAGACCTGTCGTGGGTAGAGTCTATATATTAGTGATGCAGATTGACCCCTTGGATACTTGCAGAAGGTCAGAATCCCAGGCTGCCTGGAAGGGGATTAAAGTGACTCCTGCTATCTCCTGCTATCTCCTAAGAGTCAGGACAGGGTGGTGACAGCCTTTTATGCTGCTGCTTGCCTTGCTGCTCTTGCGTGCTCTCCTGATTCCCAAGGCAGTCAGTTGCTCATCCATGGTGGCCACTGGCCTCAGCACTGAAGAGAAAGCAGAGTCAGGAGCATTTGTTACTCTTCTCCTTGGTCCATGCAAGACCCCTGGCCTGTGAGCCTGGAACTAACCTAATGGTCACAGGACTTGGATACCCCCACCTGGAACTTCAGCAAAATTATCTAATTGGATATGAATCCTTATTCCAGGAAATTGACTGACATTCTCCAGGGGAAGTGAGGGGCCCCTTTCCCTGTGACCTCCCTGAAAGTCAGTACTCTGAGGGATCAGAAAAGAGAAATACAGAACACCATGACTATGAAGTTAGATGTTCAAATCTGGAAAAAGGCAAGAGCATTGCCTTCTGGGAGAAGACGGTGGCTCTGAGCAGAGGAGCATCGCTATCCACAGATGCCGTGGGCAGTCACGTCCCTCTGCTGCTGGCGGGTCTGTCACACACACACACTGATCTGGAACTAGGGAGAAACCATTGATCCATCTCACCCCTGTGGCACAGGGAAGGAGTCATTTCACACCCAGCATAGTCCTGGGTCCTTGAACATTAAGTCACAGCCTTGGGGGAGGCGCATGCCCTGAGGACACTGATTTGGGACGGTTTAGAGGATGAAATGAGTAAATATGAGTAGAGTGAAGACATCATCCCCTCCCAAGGGATAAAATGAGGCGGTAAAATGAAAGGAAGGTATATATCAAGAAAAAGCTCCGCTCTCCCCGATCAATAATATAGATATGTAATTCTTGAATATCATATTAATTGACAGAGCGAGAATGTTCTTTGATTTTAATTTGGGATTTAGAGCATTGTGTAATCACAGGAAAATCTTTCTGCACACACTTAAGATCTCTTCTTAGCATTAAGTTAATAATATTTATTAGTATTAAGTTTTTGCCAGAAGCTTCACATGAACTCCTTCATTTTCGATTTCTCTTCAAACAACTTTGTGTGGACAATGCTGGTATTGCTCTCTGCTTCCAGTTTAGTTGTGATAAAACTGAGATCTAGCAAAGTTAACTAAGTTGCCTCTAAGTTCTGTATACTTAGTAAGAAGTAGAGTAAGTTCAAACCTACATCAACTCATTTTCAGAGCACAAGTACTTATTGTCTTTTTAAAATTAGATTTATTTAATTGTATTTGACATCATTTGTAGTTCCCAGGGGGTTCCCACCACCATTTCACCCGTGCACCATCACCTCCCTTTGTGATTGTGAGTGATAGCAAGACTGGTATGTACCGTGTAGGTCGGTGCTTCTCCAACTTCCACATGCCCATGAGTCTCCTGCGGATCATGTAAGATGCAGACCCACAGACCAGCCATGGACTCGCAAGGATAGGGCCTCAGAGCATGCAGTGAGTGTCTGAATGACAGTATTGAGGGCCTACTGCTGATTTGGGCACTGGTTCACCCTCATACTAATGAAGTTCTGGCTTTCTATTCCTTGATGGAAAAGAAACATACCTAAATATTTATATAAAGTAGCTTTTGTGCTCTGGACAGTGTATGAGATGCTAGAAATAAAAAATCAAATTATCCTTTTGCTCTCTTCTATAGGAACTAGGATGCACTGAACACTGAATTCAGGGTGTAGTTTCTCTTCTGACCAGGATGGGGAATATTTTCAATGTTCATGAAATAAATATGTGAGTTTGAGAGGGAAGGCCAGAGCTGCAGTGCTCCTACATATTAGGATAAAAGCATATCAAGTTGATACCAGTCTCCGCTCTGGTCAAAAGCCACACTCTAGCATTATACACACCCTCCATGATTGTAAAAGTTTCATTCTTCGTCTTCACTGTCCCTGAATTATGCAGTCTTAGCAAGCCCAAATAGCATTCTTGATGTATTAATTGTTTATGCATGATGAATGACAGTGTCATCACTTTTTACACATTTAAATTTTTCTCCCAGTTTTCAGACCGTATTGGTTAAAGTAAGAATATATTTTGTTTACACATATCTGTTACACACTTCATGATATACTCTGTGATCCATTTTAAGATATTATACTGTTATAAATCTTGTATTCTGGACTCAATGTTGGCCTCTACTGCTTCCCTCTAGTGTGTGTTAATTAGGCTACAAACAGATCTTAGACATCTAGTGAATCAAGGGCACTAGCATCAGGTGAAGTAGAACAGTGACTCAGTAACTACCAGGATGAGTACAAATATATAAATTCAATGCTGGATTGTAAAATGTCTCCAAAAAGACAAATTAGAAACAAAAATCTGAACTAAGGTGGTTAAAAAATAGTTCAAGTGGTTCCTAAATGGTTCTCATACAAATGAGAGTAAAATATTTACATGCAACAGGTAGCTTATAAATGCTGACAGCAAAATCAATTTTTCTGGCAGGTGTTAGAAAAATCTGTAGCATTGTAGGGTTTAAAGCTGATATCAAATCATAAATATAGTAATTGAATTTGAAAGTGAACACAACTTCAGAGAAATGTATGATTCATATGAACTAATAAAGTTAATTATTAATCTTACCTTTTTTCAGTCATTCATTGGTTCACCTATTTTTTTGGTCATGAGAAGATTTAAATCAACATACAGGCTAACATCCCTGGTAGCCTAGGAGTTAAGTCTCAGTGCTACCATGGTGATAGCACACTGAGAAGGCCTGAGTT
The DNA here is from genome assembly GCA_019455555.1 of Galemys pyrenaicus. Taxonomy (NCBI): domain Eukaryota; kingdom Metazoa; phylum Chordata; class Mammalia; order Eulipotyphla; family Talpidae; genus Galemys; species Galemys pyrenaicus. The sequence goes on from JAGFMF010011796.1 coordinate 16,172,552, forward strand.
CAATCCCTGGCCAGGGAGCTAACACATGCAGTGCAGCAGACCTTTCCTGTCTGGCCCGCTGCTCCCCTCAGCAGTGTATTTCAGTCAGTCTGCATGTTCTGCTCCCCACTCCATCTCTGGTGAATCCTTTCATCCCCACCCTGGCCTACACTCCAGTTCTTCTATGCAAAATTAAATGAATAACGTATTAAAATAAATAAAATCAAAGTAGATGTACACCTCATAACAATTTTGAATGAGGAAACAAAAATGTAGATACTTAAATATGTTTTTAAGATTCCCACATAACTCTTCTTACTCTAATATTTAGCAGTGTACTTCTTGCAGATTAAGGCTTTTTTATTTTATGGACTGTCGGCAATTTCAAAATTAGATATTCAGTAAATAATGGTAAAATTGAATTAGGGTATCTTTTACTGGCATATCGCTCAAACCAGTCATACTTTCCAGTAGACCTCATAAAAATCATTGTTTTAACTAAGCTTGACATACTTGCCCACCTCTCCGTGTTGTTTTTCTTTTTAAGATTTATTTTTATGTATCCATACAAGAACTAGGGTATATGCCAGAGGTCCAGGAGATGAGAGGATTCACCAGAGACAGAGTGGGAAGCAGAACAGGCAGACAGATTGAAATACACTGCTGAGGGGAGCAGCGGGCAATACAGGAGAGGCCTGCTGTGCCATGTGGGTTAGCTGCTGGTGGGGGCTGGAACTCACGCCACAGTGGCTGATGATTGCTTGATAGCCCTGAGATTTTAACTCCTGTGCCACCAGGGAGGTCCATCTCTCCGGGTTTTTATACAGATCTGATGATACACATTTTGTGTACGGGTGTGTATATGTGTGTGCTTTGTGGCTTCTTGTCCAATTTCTGTGATACCTGAGGTTGGCATGAGTCCAAGATAAATAACATCTAACAACATTAGAAAGCTTGACTTTTATGTGCCCATCAGGTAATAGAAGATGGATGTTATTGCAGAGGAAATTTTCATTACAGGAAAAATGCATACTGGTTGCCAGATAATTCATTGTATGCTTTTTACACAGAGATTATATCCCAAGAGTTATGTTTCAAAGTCATCAAAAATAAGAAATGTATTATATATTTCTAGTTGAAAATAGTAACAGTGATTTGCATACCTTTGGAGAAATGCAATAAAAATATTAATGACTATCAAAACTCATTAAAAGTATAAGCTTTGCAATATTTAAAATGTATTCTATGTATCAATAAGTATAGAAATATGTATACATGTGATAAATACAGTTTAAAATTAGTGATACAGTAAGTCATCTGGACATCTGTTCTTGGAAAGGTTTAGTTTTTCTGTCTTTATGATAATTAAATTTCAATTGTTATGAAATAAGTAATGTGGAATTTATGAAATAAATGTCTTCGGCTATTAACTGTGGTAACTTCAGAAGAGAAATATTGTCAGTACAAAGTAAAGTATTTGATTTCTACATCTTAATCAGAGATTATGAGGATTAAAATTCCCCTTCAAGATTTTAGAAATAGATGAAAAATAAAGTTCCCTTTAAAGATAGCATTGACAGATCTATAGAACATGCAAGAAACTAAAATAATCTTAAAGAAATACTTTATCTTGGGTGTGAAGTTTCTTATTTTTCTGAAGATTTAAAAGAGGTGCAGTACAGGCTAGAGGCAGGGGTGAGACAGAGTTGGGAGCAGAACAAGCGTGAAGTGTCTTAAGTCTAAATTCATGAATGAGATGCTCCCCACCCCCACAAAAAAAATCATTTTGTCCTGATTAAGTATCTCCTTCATTTGCTGTGGTGGAAACTTTTCAGTAAAATGATAAATTTAATTTTTAAAAATTGTGAAATAATTGACATGACTGAATATAATAATTTTAATTTGCACAGTGTTACTTTTGAATTTGGAGTTATGTATGGATGCTTGTAGAGGGTTTGTGGGATTTTTTTGGCTAATACAAACATCAGATGATTGTTTCATTATGCAGTTTACTTAAAATCTTGAAATTTTCCAGAAGTAAGCACTGTACGTATGCCTTGTGTGTATGCACACGTGGACATGCATGTGTGTGTGCACATATGTGTGTGTCTCTCAATGTGTCAGCATCATTCTCTCATATAAGCTTCCTCTCTGTATCTGGGAACGTAGATAGTGACAGATCCTGTAAGTAGTGTTTTGTCATTTTTCAGAAAGAGATTAAATATCAGCCCCAATTGGTGTTTGAGACATTCTAGAAGAGGATTTGTTTAACACCCTTTTTGACAGCTGGTCTTTTTGTTCAGGGGTGTACCTTAATGCAGACTTCCACCCCTGAGTCAATGTGGCTCAAGAAGCTGGGCGATGCTCAGTAGAACCACACTAAAGCGACAGTGTCTTGAAAGACCAAATACTAATACTAATAAATACTTTATCTGTGATGAGGCTATTATCTTTTATATAACACATTTGTTAGAAATCTTTTCACAGTTGTTTGTCTTTTGCTTTTCATATGGTGTTTTAATCTAATGATTTTGTGTCTTATATAGTTTATTACCCCTTTTTTATAAGGTTTCTCTTTGACATTGTAATTTTATATAAGATATCCTCTTCTAAAAGGTCAGAAAAAGTCCATATGTAATTTGTTTCTTTTTAATATTTAATATTGGACCTAATTTTAATATAAGGTGTGAGTGAGATCATGGTCAAATTTTGTCACTTTTTAAATTCTCACAAATATTTAACATTAGGAAAGGAACAGTTATCCTGGTTTAACTGATTAGAAATAATACCTCTATACAATAAATTTTTATGCTGGGTCTGTTTATTTTCTTTCTGTTATCTATCTTCCACTTGTGCTTTTTATTTATGTGCAATGTAAAGTTTATTGAATTCCTAAATATCATAATAATTTTAAATGTCTCACAGTTTTTACTTTTTAATATTGGTTTGTAATATGTTTTCATTCATCAGATGAAATTAAAATTCCTTTGTCACTTGCCAAAATATCCTCTTTTTCTAATAATACTTTCCTCCGTTTCTATGAATTATAATTAGCCTGCAACATTGTAAAAGTTTAAGGTGAATAGCGCAGTGATTTGATATATGTATGATTTGCAAGTAATTGCCACAATAAATTTAGTTAAAATCTGTCACTTCACATAGTTACCCTTTTTTTCTTGTGATGAAATCGTTTAAGATCTACTCTCTTAACCAGTTTCAAATACACAATAGTTATTGTAGTCACCATGCTGAAAACATCATAGAATTTATTATCTTACAACTTCATCTATTTTCTCTATTACCACCCTTGGCAACTACAATCTGTTCTATGTTTCTATAATTTTGGTTTATTTAAATTTTACATATAAGAACTCATACAGTATTTTTCTTTCTCTGACTTATTTTAATTTGAATATCCTATGTGTACACTTTCTGTTTGGGTTGATAACTGCCTAACTGAACACATTCCAAAACTTTGCACTTTTGCCCACCCAACAATGTTTTATATTTTTGAGATCTCACTTTCATATCTTTACATGTATCCTTTCACTAATTATTGTTAGTTTAATGTTATTACTTTCATCTTTCAATCTTGTGCTTACTTTTGATAAATGACTGATCTCCAACTTTCACTGTATAATGACCTTTTCCAGTGAGTTGTTTTTTTTTTTCCTTTTTCAGATGCCATCTTGGTGTTAGTGCCATTTCCTTTCAGTAAATAAGTTCCTTTAACCCTAAGTTAGTGATTATACCTCCTTTGTCATTTGCTTAACTAGGAAACTCTTAACCTCTTATTATTTCTGAATATTAGCTTTGCTGGGTTAAAATTCTTGACTGAAAGCTTTTCCCAAAAGTTTGAGTATCTCATGCCATGCTCTTCTGGCCTCTAACATTTCTGTTAAAATGTCTGTGGATACACTTACTGGGTTTTCCCTTGTATGTCACAAGCTAATTTTTTCTTATTGCTTTTAAGATCCTCTCTATGTCTTTAATTTTTGCCACTTTAAGTATAATGTGTCTTGGTGTGTATCTTTTGGGTTCATCTTACTTGGGAGCTCTGTGATTCCTGTACCTGGATTTCTGTTTCCTTCTCGAAATTAGACCAGTTTTTGCCATTGAAGTGATTTTATTCTCAAATGACTTTTGCAGTCCTCTATTTCTTTTCCTTCTGGGATCCATCTATTATAAATACTTTCCAACCTTGATCATATAGTAGAGGTCCCTTACGATGTTGTAACTTTTTATTTTAAATCCTTTTTTTCATTATTTTTTCCTGTCTGGGGAAATTTGATTGCTTTATTTTCTAGCTCATTTATTCAGGCCTCTGCTTCCTTCAGTCTACTGTTGGACCCCTCTATTGTATTTTTCAGTTTTATTGTGTTCTTTAGCATTGTAATGTCTGTCTGCATGTTTCTTAAATTTTCTAGTTTATCTATTCTTTAAGCTCAGTGAATATTTTTATAACCATTACTTTTGAGTTCTTCATTGGGTAGTTTGTTTATTTTAATTTCTTTTTTTTATATCCAATTCCATTTTTTTCTTTTATTAAAATATTTTAAAATTTACATATACTTGCCATTAATTGTAATCCCCATGTATTCCCCATCACCATCTCACCAGTGCACCATCACCTCAGTCCCTCGTGTTCCCATCTTCCCTCAATCCTCCCTCCCCCCCCACCAGGTGTCCCCAGTCTGTCCTTGTCTCCTCATTTTTGGTTTCTGTGTCTTAATTGCTGTTATTGTTATTATTATTGTTGTTCTTATTCCTTTCCTTGATCTTTATTTGGTTCCCTTATGTTCCTCCTAGGGGAGGAACCATCTGGTATTT
>JAGFMF010011796.1:16177919-16295503 GCA_019455555.1 Galemys pyrenaicus
CAAATGAAAGAGGACAAATCACAACAGACACAGCAGAAATCGAAAGAATAATTAGAGAATACTATGAAAAGCTATATGCAAACAAATTCAACAACCTATTTTCATTTCTTTAAAAGATTTTATTTATGCCTAGAAGAGCCAGGGTACAGGACAGAGACAAGGGGTGAGAGGATTCCCCAGAGATAGAGTGGGGAGCAGAACAGGAAGATTGACTGAAATACACTGCTGAGGGGAACAGCAGGGAAGACAGGAGAGGTCTGCTGCGGCATGTGGGTCCCCTCCCCTCCCTGGCTGGGGATTGAACTGGCACTGTAGTGACTATGGAAGCCCCACAGTGCAGTGCTCAATCCCTTGTGCCACCAGGGGGGCCCTATGTTCATTTCTTTATAGACATTTTCTGGAGGGTTTGTCTTACACTTTCCTTTAGAATATTTTGCCCTGTCTCTCTATATCCCCGACTTTTCTGGGCTTGCTCCTGTGTACAAGTCAACTCTACTACCCTTGCTGGCCATATAGGGTCAGCCTTGTGCAAGAACTGTCTTGTAGAGTCTAGAGCACAGTCCTCTGTAGGCACCTGTGTTTGGTATCCCAGGTGCATCCCTGTGTGGGCTCTACATGCTCTATTCTTTGTTGATGTGACATGGTGCATGAGGCCGTTAGCCCAGCCTGGCTGTGGCAGAGGGTGAGCCCAACAGGGCAGGCAACATAGTGTACCAGGTGGGAGGTACTAGGGGCCCATAGCAGGTGCAATGCTCTGCCACTATGTTAACATTGTTGGAATTTTTATTTGAATGTAAGCATTCAAAATTTGAATTGATTTACAAAAAAAATTAGTTCATAATATTGAGTTTCTTATCAACAATGTAATGAATGAATAAGCGTCCTCTGGTGACATTTAGTAAAAATTAACATGTTTGGCTCTGCTTTTAGATCTTAGATCTTTGTCAACATTTCATTTATGTTTTCAGAGTTTCTCTTTTTTTTATTGATTATGTTTTTGTCTCATTTCTGTCTAGTGATTTGGAAAATATATAAACCATTAAAGTTTAAAATATTACAAAATCTAATAGCCTTTTTAAAGGGATGTTAATAGGCTCACAGATAAATTGAGTGTGAAGTATAGGATTTCTCATATGCTCCGTCTCCACACATGTAAAGCTCTCCACTGTTATCTCCTCACCACAGTGGTTCATATTACAATCAGTGAGTCTACTTAATGCATGCATATCCCCCCCAAATCATAGGGTTCACTTCTAGTGTTGTATATTCTATGGATTTTGACAATATTCTATGGATATTTAACAATAATGGAATATTATCCAGATAGAAATGATTGACCAAATGATGGGCCATTGTGCTTTTTTGCCTCTTTGTTTTTACCTTTCCCTCAGCCCCTCCTCCCAGTGCATCAAGAGTTAGTTTCTTACCTTGTCTTTATCTGACTATTAATTTAGTTGCTTTATATTCCACATATGATACCGTCTAGTATTAATCTTTCTCCTTCTGATGTATTCACGTAGCATTGTCCCTTCAAGTTCTATTACATTGCTGCAAATGGCATGAGTATTATTTTGATCACTGAGTACTATTCCATTGTGTGTGTGTATACACATTACATCTTCTTGATCCACTCATTTGTTCTGGAAGACTTAGGTTACATAATTATCAATAGTGAATAGTATTGCTATAAACATGAGAGTACAAGTTTCCTTTCAAATTAGTGTTTTTGAATTTTGGGGGCACATAACTAGGAGTGGAATTACTGGGTCAAATGCCAGATCCATTTTTAGTGTTTTGAGATACCTCCATATGGCTTTCCATAGGGCTGGACCAGTCTGGAGTCCCACCAGCAGTGCGGGAGGGTTCCTTTTCCTCCAGGTGCTTACCAGTACTTTTTGCTTTTGTTCTTTTTGATATAGGTCATGCATATAGGTGTGAGGTAGTATCTCACTGTGGTCTTGATTTGCATTTCTCTAATAATAAGTGATTGTGAGCAGTTTTTCATGTGCCTGCTGGCCATCTGAATGTCTTCTTTGGAGAATGTATGTTTAGTTCTTTTGCTCATTTTTTTTTTTTGGTTGTTTTCATTTTGTAGATTTATGATTTCCTTTTATGATTTCTTTCTGTTTCTTTGCTATCAATCCTTTGTCAGATGTATGGTGTGCAAATATTTTGTCCTTTTCACTAGGGTGTTTATTTGATTTTAGGTATGGTATCTTTTGCTGTACAGAAGCTTTTTAGTTTGATGTAGTCCCAGCTGTTTATGTTCTCTTGTTTTCCTTGTTGTTGGGGATGAATCCCTAAAGGCATCAGTAAAGCTTATGTCATGAAATGTTCTCCCTGTGTTTTTTCCTCTGTATTTTATGGTTTTAGAATACATTTTAAAGTTTAATCTTTTTAATTTTATGTTTTTTTAAAACTACTCAAAATTTTTCTACATTTATTGCTGCCAGATATTTAATGGGCTACTAGCAGATGCATTTGGTCTCAGCCATTGGTGTTTTTCCATTCAATATCTCCAAGGTGGACTCAGTAGCAATTCTCCTAATAACAGACAAATCTGTTCTCTTAATAGAGAATCTGTTCTTAATTGTAACTCAAGGTACATTGATCTACTCACTTCAAATATGTCTCCTCTGTTTTCTGCAAATGATAATATTTTTAAGATTCTTTGAGTCTGTTTAGGCTATATTAAATACTAACATCCAAAATATTCTCTTCTGCTTATTTCATGAAGCTATTCTAAAGAATTAATTGTAGTAAAGTTCTATAATATTATGTATGACTCCTTATTAAATAAAACATCAATTATGAAACTCTGTACTTTTCCCTTGCTCCATCCCTTGCTACATTACCCATCCAGAGCATTTTAAGCAGCATCATATTTGATGCCACCTTATTATCATCATTACTCTGCACTATGCATCCAATAGTTGAAAGTCTTAGAAGAAATACACCGAACATCAAGATGAAAGTTTTACGTAGGTGAAGCTGAGAATTACAGCTCAATTCAAAGAAGTTTTAGGAAAATTCCTAAGTATCAGTCAGGTTTCAATTAGAAGACTCTGCCTCGTAAAAATTTAGATATTCACAACCCAAACTCTGATATCAGATCTTAGCCTATAAAGTTTCCTCTTCTATTTGATTCCACCACCACATGTTCCAACACAAAGATCAGCACACAGGCCACAGCAAGGCTAACATAGGCACACTACTCTCCTTCATTACTTGTTTCTCTGTTGGGCATAACAATATTTTCTTTATCTAAAGATTTGGTAGTTTCTGGGAAAGATTCATGTCTATCATACATGGTCTTTGAGGCAACTTGCAAAAATTCTGCTTTTACCCTTGGTTTAGGAGGCTGACTGCACATGCCCAGCACCACCCAAGACCATCGCGGTCCTTGTACAGTCCCTGCCTCTTGATACACAGCCCCAGGGGCACTTCCTCTAGCTGTTGCTTTTATGATGGAGTAACCCTACCAGCTTTGCCAAGTTTTTCAAAGTCCTTCAAGGAATTATAGTGGTGTATTGGATACATGTTTCTATTTCATATAAAGGCAATCAACTTTTAAAAATTTTATAATTCTTTTCACTTGTGAAATCAAATATTTCGTGTAGTCAATTTTATAGTCACGAAATCTGCTATGGAGATATTCCTAATTTGGAAGTACTAAAAGTTTTATTATCAGCAATTGAACATATGGTCTTGGTCCCTGAAATCAAGATTGAAGAGCTAATAGTTTTCATTCTCAGGGTGAAATCTGTTTATATTAGCCATTGAATTATATGTCAACTAAGGCATACAGTGCTTCATCTGACACATTTTTAAAGCATTTATGTCATGAATCATTTTTTTTGTGCTTTTAAAAAGATTTATTTAATTATAAATTAAAATGATAGTTGAGATAACAAATAGTTGTCTGTGTATCTGATACATAAGATATAAAAACATACTGTAAAAGTCAGAATAAAATATATTTAGGAGTACATTTTAATGACCATTTTGAATCAAATTTCATGGTGATGCTCAAAATGTATCCTTTGGCCCATTTCTAGAATAGATTAATATATAGATGGCACTTGTCAGGAGAGGAGTTATGACTATACTCTAAAATTTATTTTACTGCAAACATAAACCTTAGAAAACTTTTATAACATATTTTTCCCAGTTGATTTTCCATGTGTAGTGTGCATTTTGAAAATACTATGACTATTTTAAGGTCTATAAAGGAGTGAAAAGACAGGCTTATATCTCTGCAATGTGGCTTGTCACAGAAATCGTACTTTATAAATGGACTCTGGTATTAAAATGAGTTTTGCCAAAATTATCTTCTTGCTGCTATTAACTTTTGGAATTGTATTTTGTCTTTTATTTAAATGTTCTACTTATTGAGCACTTACTATATTCTAGACATTTGTCTAGGGCTGGAATACAATGAAACCACAACAAATTTCCTGTCCTTATGGAGTTCACTTTCTAGTGGGAAAGGCATAGAATAAACACAAAACCAAATGGTGTGGGGTGGACAGGAAAAACAACTCAGGCAAAGCAGGAGTGGTGGGGGTGCCTTGCTGGACTGGAGTAGTGGAGACTTAGGTGATTTTATCTAGAGTTTCAAAGGTAGGTCTCCCTTATAGGTTGATATTGAACATAATATTGATGACGAAATAAACCAAGTAGATATCTGGGCAAGACATGTTCCCAAAAGGTCCTGGGAAACACTCTCCTTGATATTCTTAGGCCCTGTAGGTTTGGAACAGAATTGGGAGGGAGGGTGAGAGGACTTAAGGTTAGAGCTGAGATGGGCATGTACATGTTAAGGAAGAATATGGGGCCGATAGGAAGGACATTGGCTTCCTCTGAGTGATATTGAATTATTCTGAACCAATGGAAAATGTCTAAGCACAAGAGTAATTTTTTTTCTTATTATATAAAATAATCACTCTATTATTTAGAGCATAAAGATGGAGTCAGCAAAGGATAAAGGTTATGCAATTATCCAAGAGGAAATGACGTTAGCATAGACTAGAGAGAGGTAATGATGAAAGTGAAGAAATGTGCAGATTCTGAATATACATCAGTATGACTGATATAATTGGTAGATTTAAATGATTGTTAGATTTAAAAAATAGCTAGCCACTTTTGTTTAGACAACTGAAAGAATTAAATTTGCTATTACCTTATATGTCAACAAGTTTGAGGATGTAAAATAGGGAATTGAGTTTCAGACATACAACATTTGAGAAGCCTTTAAATTCCAAAGGGAGTATGCAGGCAGATAATGGTATTAAGGAATGAAGTCTGAGATGTAGAAATCTTAGAATCATTAGTGTGCAACTGTTATTTAATGCTACTCATTGGGTTGAGCTCATCTGGACAATAGAGTGAGGATAGGTAGAAATTTCTGAAAACTAGCCTCTAGAGAATACCACTGGATATAGGTAAACCATGTAAGGATACTGAGAATAAGCAGCCATGTTTGGTAGGTAGAAAATCAAGAGGAGCTGTTTTCTCAAAAACTCAGTGAATGATTCAAGGAGCAGACAGTATCCAACTCTTAAATCTTATTGATGGGTCAAGGAAGATGTAGCCTGCAAACTGGCCATTAACTTTTCAACCCAGAGGTCAATGGTGATGGTGAAATAGCTTATTTGTTAGAGTTATTAGAGAAATTATAATTAGAAGTTGATGAAGAGATAATAGAGCAGGGAATTAGAGATAGTATTGATAGAAGTTTTGCTATAGAGGGAAACTAAGACAAGGGACAAGAATGGACAAGTAGAAATAACTTTAGACAAAGTATATGTGTTTCAGTGATTAAGGAGAGATACTATTTTTAGGTGAGATCTAAAAATTTCAAAGTAATAAAATATAAGTTAATATAAAATGCTAACCTGGGGCAAAATTATAGCCAAGTAGTCTTTAGGTAATGCTAACTCCTTATATGTTTTCAAAGATGAGTGGGAAAAATAATATTTCAGATTAAGAGGAGAAGATAGAAGGTCAGAGACATACAGTCAAGTTCAAATTATGTTTCTCTTAAGGTGCCACCTTGTGGGAGTCATTTAAGTTATCTAGGTCATGTGTCTGTAACACTGTATTAATTAGATCATTGCATCTTCGATGACCTTTCAGTATGTGTCTGTAAATTTCCTAAATTTACAGTTGTGGGAGAAGATAAAAGAGTATAAAGTAGGATTCAAGTGGTTACTGTTTTTGCTGAGAAGGATAGAGAATTGAGGGCAAGGAGATTAGGCAATGAAGCACTCAAATGGATACTATGGATATGGGGCAGGGAAGGAATGTATTTCCAGTTTCTTACAGTTTTAATTTGTGCTCGTCAGTAATAAAATCAGATGGGAAAGGACCGGTATGATTTTTCTGTCTTTATTGCAAAGTGATAACATCCTTAGTGACCTTTTGACTCCTCTTTTTACTCCAGGCAATTTTCACAAATTCTGTAGCCTATGCTTTTAAAATACCATCAAAACCTGTCATTTTTCCTTCACCCCCTGCCACAAATCTGATCAAAGCCACTGTTCCTTTTTATTGAAGCAGAAGAACAGTCAGAGGATTGATACTACCCAACTTCAAGATAGAGTGTTTGGGGAAAAGACTAGACAAATAGGTCAGTGGAACAGAAGGGAGAGTCCAGAAATAGACTTATACAAATATGGCCATGTAATTTTTTGGCAAAGAAGCAAGAACATTCAGTGAAGAAATGATGATTCCTTCAAGAAATATCACTAAACAACTGTGCATCCTGATGCAAAGAAAAAAAAAATCTAGGCACAGCCCTTACATTTTTCATGAAAATTAACTCAAATGTATTATAGACCTAAATGTAAAATGCAGAACCATAAAACTTTTAGAAGATAACAGGAAAAAACTGGAGTTACTTTGGATTTGGTGGTGACTTTCAAAATGTAGAATAAAAAAAAAATAAAAACACAACAAATTTGACTTCATTAAAATGAAAACTTCTGTTTTATAAAAGATACTTGTAAGAGTATGAAAAGACAACCCACAGAATGGGGGGAAAATTGTAAACCATTTATTTGATAAAAGGCTTTGTATCCAAAATATACAAAGAAATCTGAAAAACCAACAATAAGCATAGCCTGCTTAAAAATGTAGACAAAAAACTGAACAGATACATCTCTGAAGAAGGTATACACATAGCAAATAAACATATGCAAATATGTTCATACATATGAAAATATGTATTATATGTATTTATTAAGTTGAGAATTTAAACAGCATTCATATACTCAGTATACATTTACCTGACACACTAAGTGATGGTGAAAATGTGGAGTAAAAGGAACTCTCTTTCATTTTTCACTGGTGGAAACACAAAATGGGATTGTTACCTTAGAAGAGTTAGGCAGTTTCTTACAAAGCTAAATAAATATAACTGTACCAAAATATCCAGTAATTGCTTTCCTTAATATTTACCTAAATGAGTTGAAAAAAATCTTGCATGTGAAAGTTTATAAGATCTTTATTAATAATTGACAGAAATGGGAAGCAACAAAGATATCCTTCAACATGTGAACAGGTAAGAAACTGTGGCACATTCTTAAAAATAAATATTTTTTAGCTTTAAAAAGAAATGATCTAGGAAGCCACAAAATTATATGGAGGAATCTTAGCTATTGATTGTTAAGTGAAAGAAGCCACCTGAAGAAGCTACACACTCCATGACTCCATGAAGACATTTTGGAAAAGACAAAAACTAAAGAAAGAATCAGTAGTTGCCACGAGTTTAGGGAAAATGGGGAATGAATGCGTGGGGAAAAAAAGAAGCCCCCGCATGGTTTTCTTTTTAATTCCTAACACCTTTTCAGTTTCAGTTTCTCCTCAGATTCCTTTTCTTCTATAAAGCTTAGATCAGTGACACTGACAACAGAAAGAAATGAATGTCTGCAATGGAGATGTTGAGAAGCCAATTAGGCCAGATGATTGCCAAGGCATTAGAAGTAAGGAAGAAGAAAGTGGAAAAGCTGACTTTCCAATTTCCAATTCTCTAACTGAGTGATAGGTAGATCATTTACCAAGGAGTAGGTGTGGGAGTAGGAATTAGAATGTCCTTTTTGATAGGTCTCATAACTGCTCTACTTTTATAATCTGAATTTAACCACTTCTTGCTCTGAGAACAAAGTTTGTGTTTGCATCCCGTAGTTCTGTCCTATTTATCAACCTCCTCACATTTTTACTTTCTCCCTAAACTGCTGATGTTCCCAAATTTCATTTACTACTGACCAAATCCTAAGTCAGACTCCTGTGTTTCCCAGTATTTTTATTTTCATGGAACTCCTAGAACAAAGGAAATACTAACACTTTCATGCATTAAGTAGCTGAGTCCAAGAAACTTAATAATGTGTATTTATATTCTAATAACTTATAACCTTATGTAAAAAATAAAATAATATTTTTCTTTCATTCTTAATTATGGACTAAGGAGTTAAGTGTGCCTGTTGGAGACTATGTAACTTTTCTCATCCTTCCGATCAGGCTGGGTCCTGTCATCTTCTTCTACACTGACTTTTTTTGTAGTGCTTGCTTATTATCTCAGAAACCTCTGAAAAACTACCTACAAAAAGATATTATATCACTGAAAACATGTAGCATAACGTAGTTGAAACTGTCAACAACTTCAAGACATTCATGTGAGAGTTCAAAGAAATCAAGGTCTACTGTTTTCTTCAAATTTAACTTCATTCATATGACAGACTCAAAGACAGTGGTGCAGACAATGTCACCATTGTCTTTTCTGTGTGATATTACCTCATCGTGAAATTTTCAGCTTTTATCTTGTCATCCATTTTGTTTCATTCTGCAAATATCTTTGTCTTCCAATCTTGTCACCCAATTCTTATTTTATAGAGCAGTCAGAATGATCTTTTAAAAACAGAAACCTGTGGATACTGCTTTATTTTAATCCTTCAAAGACTATTTTCTCAGGAGTATGTTTAGGTTTTTACCTTTCATCATTTGGTTTCTTCTCGCTCTCCAGCCTCATTACTTACCAATATCACTTTTGTTCCTTTTGCTTGAGTCTCTGGCACATCATGTTTCCTTTAGTTTTTCATATGTGCCAAGTTCTGGTCTTTTTCACCTTCTTTCTTTTTGTTGGAACATAGTTTTATTTATTTTTAATCTGGCTAACATCTTTTCTTCATGTTCTTGCTTTGCTATTTCTTCATCAGTTAACGAATGTTCTTATGTGAGTCCTTGTAACTCATTGGAGAACATGTTGTCGCATTGTATTTAAATATTTAGCTGCATATAGGTCATATTTCTTTTTGTCTCCGTTCAGCCTTTGGGAGCAATGAGCACTGCATGGTCACCTCTATTCATTTTGACTTGCATCTATGTTTCCAGTAAGTGATCAAATGTATTTATCAAATGAAGAAATAAAAAGGCTCATAGTAAAGGTATGTTTTGCTAAGTAATAATACAAATAATGAAAATAATAATACAAATAATTTTAGTGTGTTTTATTACCATAACTGACAGACTGTGTGATTTTTACCCTAGGAAACTTGCTTGTATTATAGAAAAACTAGTATTTCAGCACCATCCAGTGACATTTTGGAAGGTATCCTAAATTATTTCCCTACATTTGTGCCATTTTACTTTATTGACATGGAGAATAGTATGTATGAAATTCACATTTATAATACACCATCATAGTTGTTTAATTTATTCTTAAGATATTTAACTTAGTTTAGTATATCCAATTTCATAACTTATTTTACCACAAAGTTGTGCTCAATTTTTATAATATAAATGAAGCATTGAAGATACAGTCATTCACATTTTTTTAAGTTAGGCTCAGTTGTGTTTTCAAATAACTGATATATAGGCAGTGACATTTAGAAAATTTTGATGATACTTATCTTAATTTTCAGAGACCTAGGGTCATATAAAGCAGGCATTAACTAGAACATTCCAGGTAATGAATTCTCTCACTTCACAAAAGAAAGAAGGAGTGGGAACATGAAAACATGTTCTACTTCCACATGGGAAAATATATGCGTTTCTCCTAGGCAGATGCTTTCAGAGTTTTTTTTTTTTGCAAAGGGCAAAGATGACTTTCAGTGGAGTTATTTATTTCTTAAAGGCCAGCAAATAGCTACTCATTTTCCTCTACAACTTTGCTATAGTTACTACATATTTGAAAAGGTGAAATAAAAGTTGATGTGTTTATGTGAGGATCATGCCAAAGTACTTCTGGCCTGATTGTGCTCTCTGCTTTACTGCCTTACTGAGCCACTTCCGCTAGCACTTGCTCAAATTCTTTCCTGTTCTCTGTTCTAGAGACATCTGGGATGAACTGACTTTCTTTAGGTTTTTTTTGTATTTTTATATTTTATTTAATTTTAATTTATTTTCAGTTTTTTTGAGTTATACTTGACAAGTAAATTGTGTATATATTTAATGTGTGCATGTAATGTTTTCATTTACATTGTGAAACAGGAATCTAATCAAGTTCATTAACATATTGATCACTTCACATAGGATTTAGTGTATGCCTATCTCTAGTGAGATCAATTAAGATGAAAATGGGACTTTTATTCTTTAATTATCCTTATTCTTCAAAGAAAGCTTCCACTCTTTGAGGAAGTATATTTTTAACCCACTACATTGGAAAGAGGATTGTGTACATTTCATCAGTGCCTTAAATTTTTTCATGGAAAAGATATTATTTGATTGGTTTTCACATCACACGATCCATTATTTCTCTCACAAAGGTAAGAAACTTCCTTTTGAAAGGCTGAACTGACTCAGTTTTCTATAATTTGAAGATTTATTGTATAAGATTTTTTAGCCTTAGAGAAATCTTGAAAGCAAAATTGAATGTCCTAAATATTGGGAAAGTATAGATTGAGGAGTGATTAGTGATTAGAAACTGTCAGCACCTTCAACAAAGGAATTTATAATGTAAGCTCCAGTATGGGCAAAAATTTTTGTCTTTTTTTTTTTTGGAATTGCAGTAGCTATAGCACCAACAACATAGTCTAGCATACAGTAGTGACTGAATAAACATGTTTGGCATGAATAAGTGAAATAAAACCATATCCCTTTAACTAACTGACGATGGAGGAAACATTTCTCCAGAGATGAAATGAAATGAGGCCAGAGAGATGAAATGTGGCCAGCCCAACTGTCCTCCAGCTTTTCATTGAAAAACAAGTGGAGGCACATTGGTGTAGCGTGACAGTGCACACCTGTCAGCATAGAGATGCACCATCTAGACCTGTGGTTTCAGCCTGGTTAGAAGGCAATGAGGTTAACTTTGCACAGATAATTGAATACTACCTGTAATTACTTTAAAACCTGTCATGTAAATTATCTTTTATATTTCTCTCATTCCCTTTGGGCAAGAGACATCTTAGAGTACTCTTCCAAGAATTGTCTATGCAGGCATTACTGTTGAGGATTTGGCATTTCTCCACTGAATAATGTATAGTGCTTGACTATAATTTGTACCCAGAGCATTTCTGCTACTTCAGGAAGAAAATTGTTGCTAGGTTTCAAACACCCTATGCATCAGTCTAGTCTAATGTGAAAAATCATTTGCGAGATACCGTGACAGGTCCAGCACCAAGAGAAGGTAATGGAGAAATAGTTTCTAATTTGTTGCTTGAAACAGTAAGAGATGCTGGGCAAGGAGTAAAGTCTTGCTTTTACAGCTGTATTCTAATTGTTCTCTTTTCTTTTAAAGATTAAGCAGTATGCATCTTACCTTTGCAGGACTTATGAGTTCCATAAATAAGTCATTCTTGAGGAACTGCACAAATGGTTTACAGATGTATAAGTGGATGTTTTCTGACTTAAATAAATAATCTCTAATAAAATTTGTGATGGTAATGCTGTGGTAAACACAACTTACCTCTAAATGTAATAAATGTATGGCAAATGAGTCAAGCCAAAGAAATGTAAAATACATTATTATAGACCAGGTATTAACATTAATAATTTTATGTGTGAATACATATATAAATTGTACAGGTAAACTAAAAATAATAAAAATAATGCTTTAGAACATATCTAGTAAATATCAATATTTATAAACTTTTTATTTCTAAGACATGAAAATCAGTGATTTCCAACTTATAATTTTCCAACTCTTTTATGAGCTATAAAGCAAATGCCTAAAATTAATGCTGGAATTATGATATTGGCTGTACTTTAAATATGAACCTGTTTAATTTATGATCTATTCAGCTATCCTAAACTATAGCAAATAACCTTAATATTTTTGACTACTGAACTGAAAGTTGAAATAATGTAAATATTTATAAATACTTTCATATCCCAAACTTGGCAGAATTTCTGCAAATCTGAGCATTGGAAAAAAGAAATAAAATTTTAAAAGGCCATGTGTTCAGATTAGGAAGTTGGACTTCTCTCTGATATTTTCAAATAATGTCCATCTGAATGTTACAAGTGATTTCCACTTTATGATTTTTCATATTAATTTACATATGACACGTTTTAATTCGGTGCCCAGTTTAACATAAAATCTGTTCTTTTTGAAATTGATTTTCCCTTAAAGAACTTTATATTTAACTTTAATGAGAAAGTTGTGATTCCAGTTAATTGGGGTTACAATAATTATGATGAGATTATAATGATTACTGTTTGCATAATTTAAAAAATAAAGGCAACCAGCTATATGTACTTATGGAGTGCTATATTTTTTTAACATAAGAATAATAAATATGATTATTTTTAAGGAAATTTTCAGATAGGTACCCAATATCATTACTAGAGAAGTCGTATTTGATCAGATTAAGAAAAAACTAGTATGTATCAAGCATGTACTGTGTATTCTACCTTTCACTATATTGCTCTGATGATGTGCTAACCATTCCAGTTGAGTGATAGAATTAGCATATAAATAAATATGTTGATATATTATTTTTGCTGATTTTCATACTACAAATATTTTTTTTGCTCCATCCCCTTGTCTACATAGCAAGTATGCTCTAAGTTACAACCAAGTTCATACGTGATGACTTTAGACTTTAAACGAATGCAAAATTATTGTGTATTGGTTTTGTATCCTGCCAATTTTCTGACTTTTTTTTTATTATTTCAATAGCTTATGTAGTTTACGGCTTTCTATGTAGGTTATTATATCATGTAAAAATAATAATTTTCCTTCTTTCCCGATTATGACAGCCAATTATAGAACAATCAAAGGTTAAGAAGAGGTGTTTATATAAACAGGGTGGAATGCTGTTTTAAAAAATCAGCTTAAAAACAAGTGAAATATTTGCATTTGTTGCAACATGGGTAGAATTGGAATTGATTATGCACTAAGTTAAATTAGTCAGAAGAAGAAAGGAAAATACTGTATTGAATGGTATCACTCAAATTTAGAATAGAGAAAACAAAGGCACAGAAAATAGTCAATCAAAACAAACCCTAGAAATATGACTGTAGAATTGGGCAACTAGAGGAGAGGTTAATGGGTAGGGAGCAAAAGTGGGGTCACTGGCCTATAATGGATGATTATGGGTGCTTTGGTGCTGGGTATGCGTGTGGTCACATATCTGAAAAGCTATGAACCTATTCCTGTATTTCACATACAACATTGTAAACCAACATTACCTCAGTAAAAAATTAATTAAAAAAACATCAATTAATGTAATCCACTATATGGATATGTACATGTTAACAAAGAAAAGCCACATGATCACAATAAATGCAAAAAAAAAAAAAGCACTTAAAAAAGTTCAAACCCGGGGCCTCCCTGGTGGCACAATGGGTTAAGCAATGCATTATGAAGCAAACCTCAGTCACTGCAGCAGAAGTTTGATCCCTGCTGCAGATCAGGGAGGGGACACACATGGTGCAGCAGACCTTTCCTGCCTTACCCGCTGCTCCCCTCAGCACTGTGTTTCATTTAAGCTGCCTGTTCTGCTCCCCACTTTCTCTGGTGAATCCTCTCACCCCCCCCCCCACACCTCTGTCTTTACCCCAGTGCTTGTATGCATAAATAAAATCTTTAAAAAAAAAAGTTTAAACCCCATCTTAGTTAAAAAAAAAAAAAAGCTCTGAGAAACCTTGGAATAAAAAGGAATGTCTTCTTCAGCTGGACAAAGGGCTCCAATAGAGAAACTACCACTACCTTTTTTTAAAATTTAAATTTAATTTGTTATATGTTTATTTAATTTTAAATTTTAATTTTTATTTTAGTTTTTAATGTTGAAAGCTGAGTGGGTGAATTTCCTTTGCTATTGGGAGCAAGGAATTTTTACTTTCAACATACTTTGGAAATTCTAGCTGATAAAGCAAGCAAGGAAGGAAATAAACAATTCAGGTTCATGTAGATCAATTTCTTTTTGTGCTTTCTATTGTTTTGAGGGAAAGTCACATGATGGGAGATTTGAAGATATTAGCTGATGCTATGGGAAAAATCCAGAGATATTATTTTCTTTCCTACTCTTAGAAGCTGTATATTAATATATTTTCATGATGGGCTTCAGATTCAGAGGCATTACTGGGAAAATCTTTTAGTTTGCTAACCTCTCTAGGAATAAGGACTGAGCCACTAAGATCTGGAGGATAAAAATAACATTCTGGTTTGTTTTTAGGTATTATACCAGTGTGATTCCTCTGCAGAAAAATTCATAGACAAAGCAAATACTTCAATTTTTCTAATACCCAGTCCTTTTCAAAACAGTATCAGTTTTTCAACAAATATGAATGTACTTCCTTGAATATCTAAATTTTATTTAACATGTGACTGAAATAAATTTCCTGGTTATAAGTTGAAAGGGAAAAAGTAAAAATTACCCCAATTTGCAAATGATATAAATATTTATATAAAAATTACCAGGAATTTGAAGGGAAAATCCTTTTTTAAAATAAGAGAGTTCAACATAGTTTCTGGTAAAAGATCAACATGCAAAAATTAATTGCATTTTTATATACAGCCAATAAATATACGGAAACCAAAATTAAATTACAGCAATGTTTAAAAATGAAATATGTAGGATATAACTAATGAAATATGTAACTGGAAACTAAAAACTTTGATGAAAATAATCAAATAAAATATGAATAAGTTGAGACATACTCCATGCAACAAAGTAAAGATGTGAAATTGATATAAAGGCTTAGCATAATTCCTATCAAAATTCTAGATATAAACAATATTATTCTAAAATTATCTGGAGGAACTAAAGAACTAGAGTAGCAACTCTATAAGAACAAAAGATATAATGATAGGAATTATTTTAGACAATTTCAAATCTCTACATGAGTCAAAAAAGTATAGCAATTTCAGTGTAAATCCATGAAATATTTAAGGCCAATCTCTAGAAGCCCTTTGCATGAACAAAACCAGGAAAAGAACGCATGTATAGAATAATTATAAACTATTACTAAAGAAAAATGGGATTTTGTGGCTTTGATAAATTTTAATTGGATGTAATATCAGTTGTCATGTAGTAACAGCTTTTCATGCTGATGAGAAACCATTAACTATTTCCCGGCAGCCCTGGGAATGCAATGCTAAGGATTAGGAATGATATATTTGAAGGTGACAAAGTTTATCACAATCACAAGTGCAATATACTCATATGAGAGATATGCTTGTTTTGAACAATTTTAAGTTTTCATTTGATAAAATAAAACCAAGTTAGTTTTGATGTAGATAAATAATAAATCTTAATTCCAGAGCAAATGGAAGATTGAACAGCCACTGAAATCTTTTAGTGAGATGACTTTGGTTTATAATGCTGCATTATGATTTAGGGTTTATTGCTTTAAGTGGTGGAAGCAGGAGAAAAGAACTCAGGACCTAATGTGTGAGATCTAGGCTAATCACCCACGAAACACCATCTGAGAGAACAGAAATCTTGAACAGGACTATGCTGAGCTAAATCTGGATGCTTGATCATCAGCAGGGACCCTGTCTATGACTTTGTAAAGTGCATGAATGTACATAGAATCTTTAGCAATAATATCGTTGTCTCACCCTCAACTTTTCTTGCCCATTTTTATTTATTACAAATAACCTACTACTATTAGATTATATATGTGTAGTGTGTAGTATAATGTTTATATATAGATGTATATATTATATAATTATTTTATATGCTATTTTAATATATTTATATAGCTATGTAATAATATATAATGTATACATTTATTTTTTATGTTTTACACATTATATATACACACAGATATATATATAAACATATCCTTTACCTATTACTTATCATAACTAATTAACCTAAAGCAACAATATACCTATTTTTATCTTAGGATACTTTTTGCTTCTGAACCAAAACACAAGAATTTAGCCACATTATAAGCTAAACAAATTGGGTTTACACATGAGCTGAAGCATCAATACTTTATTTATAAACTAGTGTTTGGTTGCAACCTCAGAAATTTCTCAGGTATAACCTGAAGCTACATACATAGAGGGCAGGGAGAGACCGAAGAAAGAGGCAGACCACTTCAGATTAGTAAGTGGCAATTTTAATGAGCAGGGCACTTATGTAGTAGGCTTATTTTAGGCAGCTGCAAGATGCCACACCTGTCTAGTCTCCTGCAACCTTACATTCCTCTATTCATGGCCGCACTATTTAGAACAGCCAGGTTATGGAAACAACCTGTGTCCTCCAACAGAGAAGTGGATTAAGAAGTTGTACTATGTGTATATAATGAAACACTACTCAGCTATAAAAAATAGATCAAATCTCGCCATTTGTGACAACCTGGATGGAACTGTAGGGGATTATGCTAAGTGAAATAAGTAAGAAGGAGAACAAATACAACAGGACTTCATTCATGTGGAATATAAAGAAACAAAGCAAAGGAACAGATAAACCTAAACCAAAATAAACCCTTGAAATCTGACTATAAATTTAGGCCTACCAGAGTGAGTAGGTAAGGGGTATGGAAAAAAGGGGAGAGAGGGGACTCAGTGGATGGGGATGGAGGATATGGGTGTTTTGGTGGTGGGTGTGGTGTGGTAGCATAACTGAAGAGGTGTAAACCTGTACTCCTAAATCATATATAGTGTTGTAACCAAAGTTAATGCAATAAAATACAAAAAAATATATAGAGAGAGGACTTAAACTGGTTTCAGTCACGTATAACTGCATATGGTCTCAATTATGCCTTATTCTATCAAGGTTATAGCAGATTTCTGGAAGCAGGGAAAGCAAATGGAATTCACCTCTAAATGGATAAGCTGAAGAGCCTACAATTCCTTGGTATGACTTGTGGGCCAGCTGCAGTCCACATTCTCTTGATGGCCTCCCTGAATAGAAAGGATTTATGGCAAATAAATGCAGTTATTATTAGTAGTTTGATTTCTCCATTAAAAATTTAATGATGTACACGAGCCATATTTTTATATGACTGTGCTTAGAATTAAGATATAAAAGAGTGAGAATGAGACTGCACAACTAAGAAATAACAATTTGACATTCAAGTTCTGTTGCTTTAAGTATGATTAGAAAATGATAATCATTTATGCAGTAGAATATTATTAATAAGAATTTATTTTATAGCATTAGATAATATAACAACACCACTTTTACTTTGCTCTTTGATAATTAGAAAATCAATATTAATTACACTGATAAGTAACTTTATCATTTTTCTTTTATTTTGTGAGATTAAATATTAGTGATATTAAAAAATGGAATCTTACTTTCTGGTGTTTCAATGGTACTGAAAATGCCTTTTCTAAATAGCTATTTGCAGTGGAATAGCACAAGCATCCCTATGGGGAAAATGAATATTGAAATATTTTTCCTTTTTTATTTTGGATTTCATGGATGATAAAAGTGCCTTGAAGGAATGGAGAGAAAAGTTACATAAATTGAGTTATAATGGCATAGTAAAATACCAAATTAATCAGAAAATTTAGACAAAATCCCATTGTTCCACGAAAAGAAAATACTCATTTGTTTTTGCTTTTGTCTTTTTATTCCTTGGTTAATTGCAACAGATGATGTACTCAATATCAAATCTTAGGAGATTGACAATTTAGAAGAGAATCAAAGTAGTTTTACTTATAAAATTGGAAGAAGCGTTTATGTATATAAACTGGGACAATATGACTTATGCAGCATAGACAGCAGTATTATGTGCTGTGTTAAGAGCAGAAATGACTTAGTGCTCTTCAGTTCCCAGTGACATGTAAGGTTTGCTTTATAAATTTTCCCTTTAGAGATCACACAAAGAAAGATTCAAATCTCTGCTTGGCTGGCAAATGAACCGACACGATAATGCCTGTTCTTGGTATTTTAAAAGTTGTTCTGCAAATTGAGGACACTAAAGAGCTATTTCTAAATAAGAGCATTTCCAAACTATAAAATTGAGAGCAAGTTATTATTTCTTCAGTAATGCATGTTAATTTGCTATAGCTCAAAAACTTTTAGAACTGAGTATTTTTCCTCAGTTATCGACTTGACAAAAATTGAAAACACACAAGGTTTAGTACACCAGGCTCTCTGATATATATTATCGTTGGCGGGGTGGGGTGCAACCTCCTGTGCAGGGGAATACTTCAGTAATATCTTGGAAACTCATTATTTTGTTTACTCCTCATTCAGCATCTCTGTTTCTATAACTGAAAGTGTCACCTCCACATATTAAAAAAATGTACATGTTTACTTAGTGTGGCATTATTTGTAAAATGAAGATTTGGAAGTAGCCAATTTAGGGTACATTTCCAAATGCATATTATCAACAATTAATACATGGACATTCCTTCCAAGGATGAAAACGGCTTCTGTTGTAGCAGTGTGAGTGCCAGGATATATTTGTAAGTGATCAAATCAGGAATATAGGATATTATAAATGTTATATATAAAAAAGGAGAAACAAAAATACCCAGCTGTATACCTGGATATGGTAAACAAGGAACTAATAAAAAAAAAAAAAAGATGTTTAGGAATAAAGTAGATGAGTTTGGGTCTTCTGAGTACACTTTTAAATGATGATTTTGACGTTAACTGTAATTTTACATATACAAATAGTGAATTAAAGGCAACAAAATCAACCATTAAAATAAAAAAAAATTATTAACAAGAATGGAGTATTTTTAGCCTAATTATCATGACCATATCAAACATCAAGGACAAGAAACCAGCTAGAGAATCGATAGAAGGACTTACTGGGGTTATTCATCTTCACCCATAATTTAGAACTCAACCGCTGCGAACATGATATTGAAACCCTCAATACACATCTGTCTTTGCATAAAATTTCACTGAATACTCTTCCTGAAACTGAGCTGGCAAGTTATGGCATGGCCTTTTTTTAGTATGTCCTTAAGAATATTTTTGTTCAGTTTTGTTTTTGTCCAAGATGATGGTGAAAGTAAGACTCAGGCCCACTCACTGTTGATAACCTGGGATGAGCCCAAGTTACCTAATTTACATCCTAAATACTTTATTCATCACACCTACAAACTTGCAAAAGAGGTCACTGAGGAGAAGATAAATAGAAACCAATTTCAGTACAAACCAGGTGTGCAAATAAACATCATAATCTCATTTTAACTCCCCAGTGTTGTGGTGAGGTGCCCTGCTATCCGTCTTTTGGAGGAAGGTTAGCCATCCCAGCTCCGCACTGGCAGGTCACCCAAGAGATCCCCACTTCCTCTCACCTTCGTTAGGCTCTGAACTTCTCAAACATCAGGTTGAAAAAATATCTGGCCTGACTTCACAGGTTTTGTATGTTCTCATTTTTGTTTACCTCTTCAACTACTGAAGTGATTCTATTGTCAGGTTTGTTACGTATCCTCTTCCTTACATGTCCTTTCTTCTATCAGTGGGATCTATGCTTCTTTGCATTTGGCATAACCAAGACATAAGGTTCTGACATAGAGAAATACATTTCTAGCATAGTTATAGGATAAAGATACCCAGAAATATTCATCTGCCACCTCAATAAAAACTTTGTAACACCTTGTTGCTGACCTTGAAATATTGAGATAATGGAATGACAGTCAAACTTTTTTTAAAAAGATTTTATTTATTTATGCATACAAGCACTGGGGTATAGGCCAGAGGTGTGGGGGGTGAGAGGATCCACCAGAGACAGTGGGGAGCAGAACAGGCAGATTAACTGAAATACACTGCTGAGGGGAGCAGCGGGCACAGCAGGAGAGGTCTGCTGCACCACGTGGGTCCCCTCCCCGGCCAGTGGCAGGGATCGAACTTGTGCTGCAGTGGTTGTGGTTTGCTTCATAGTGTGTTGCTTAACCCACTGCGCCACCAGGGAGGGCCCGAAAGTCAAACTGTTTTCTCTATACCCGAGATTCAGAGAGAATGTTTGTGAACAGGTGAATAGATGAGTAAAGCGAAGACAGTCTCAATATCTTTGGTCATCGTGCCTGTACTTCAGCCTTTTTATTACAGTCTTGGTGGTGTCACAAAAGAAGTCAAACTGGTCTTTGGATGCAGCTGCTCTTAGTGACTGATTCCTTATTTTAGACATTTAGCAATAAAAGAGCACATGGTCATGGAAACCTAAATCCAACTGAATGACAATAATCTATACACGTGCTATCTAAAAAAATCCCAGTAAATCAATGTGTGCTTTTTCAGATCTCTGCTTTGTACTACAAATAGATCTTTCAATCCTGACAGTATGATGGTTATCTAATAATTTAATTATTAGAAATTAATATGACACATGAAGGGAAAAAATCAGGGAGGATTTTAAAGCATATAATGTTTCAGTTATGCATGCTAAATAAATTCTGGAAATAATGTATAATGTGGTGATGATTGTTAATAATCTGGTGTATACTTGGTTTGCGAAAAGGATAGATTTTAAGTGTCCTCTCAAAAAAGTAATTATTTGAAGTGATGGATATTTAATTAGCTTGATTGTGGTAATCATTCACAATGTATACAGATATCCAAATATTAAGTTACAGACTTTACATATATTGAATTTTTTATCTATTATATTCTAGTAAATGCAAAAAAGATAACAGGAAAGTGACAATTGCTACCAGTATATTTTAGTATCAGTTAAAACTTGAAAACTAGTAAAATTTTAACAGCAAGTTGTATATTATACATGATTGAGTAATAATTTAGTAATACATATTATAGATCCAGCCTTTTTTATTACATAATGAAGCCAATTGACTAGTTTGATTAGCAGATATACATTAAAAAATTAAAATATGTATAGTACCCCTATTATGTCCTATAGAAATAAATGTAATGGGTTCAGTTTAAATAGTACTATAGAGTTCTACACCCTATTATAAATTGTCCCTGTTTCCTTTCCCATGATGAGATGAGGGGATGCGAGCCATATATTCTGTATACAGGAATTCACTCCCTAGTCTTGAACTCATCATATGTCTTAGACTCCTGCCAACATTTCACTATTATTCTTGTATTTTTCTCTTCAAACAATCTTACATTGTTTCAAGCCCAGCTCAATTATTCGTATTTTCATTCTTTCCCGATTTCCTAGAAAGGTACTCAATGCCTTCACAGAATTCACTGCTTCAAGCACATCACTCTTGAGGGAAAGTTCCATGTTTCATGGTGTCAGGAGCTTTTATAATGGTATGACTTCCCCTAAAGTAAAGGGTAGAAATCAGACACAGGTCCTTGGAAGGGACCCATGAGAGTAAGAATCATGGATGCTCTGACTGTTCTCTTGGTAAATCCATCTTTGTGTCCATTATAGCAGTTCTCATAAATCGTATTTATTTATTCATCAGCATCTAGATGGATTCCTTGAGGAGAGGGACACTCAAAAAGCTAGTCAGAGTAGTATTCACAAATATATTAAGTCACTGGGTGACTTATTTCCTGCTATCTACAAATGCATCTTCACTAGAGCAAAAGATAACAAGTTCAAATCTGAGACAGTAGGTGCAGGCTCCCGTACACCAACTACCCTCTTTTGTATCAGCAATTCTACCTTGTTCACTCTTTTATCTTTATTTTTTTACTTAGCTCACCTATACAGCAGTGGTGATCGCAGTTTGGTCTATAAATTTTTGTATCAAAATCATTTAGGCAGCTGGTTAAAATATTAAAAGATTTACAAGCCTCACATTAGATTTTTCTAAATCAGAATCGTTGAGGACAGAATCCAGGAATCTATCTGTATTTTGAATAACTACCACCTGAAGTGCCCCCAATCATGGGAACTGCTCCTTGAAGTCTTCCAGGCTCAAATCTTACCTCTTGTTAGAATCCTCATTGAATTTCTCCAGACTGTGACAGTACCTGGGTCACTAATTTCTTTTCCAACGATTGCACAGTTCATTAGAGGTATACAACTCAAGAGAAAGCTCCAGGGTAGGACTCTATAAGCCTCGTTCACCGGTCTGTCTCGGTGTTCACCATGACTGCTGACTCAGAGCAGGCGTTCTCATGTTTGGATAAATGAATGAAGAAAAAGAAAGTCCTCTGATCTCTGGAGGCAGGAGGGATGGAAAGTGTCACCTAAAAGCAGCAAGGGTCAGTC
Source organism: Galemys pyrenaicus (assembly GCA_019455555.1). Taxonomy (NCBI): domain Eukaryota; kingdom Metazoa; phylum Chordata; class Mammalia; order Eulipotyphla; family Talpidae; genus Galemys; species Galemys pyrenaicus. The sequence goes on from JAGFMF010011796.1 coordinate 16,200,423, forward strand.
AGGAGGACACTGGAGAAATAACCAAGACTGCTGTGGAGGAAAGAAAGGAGAGTTTAGAAGGGACATCATTTTACTTCTGCTAAGAACATGCGCAAAGACTGGGGAAACTGATAGGGAAGGTGCAGGAAGCACCTTTTCTCAGAGGGAGACTTAAAACCACAGTGTGGTAAGCTTGGATGCCTCAGTTGAAAGATAGATTTAATTGTGCCAATATGTTTATTCAGATTTTATGAAGGCAAAAGGCAGCTGGTCCTTAAACCTTTATGATTTTTTTCTACTTGGAATGCAAGTCACAGACTGACCATTAGCCTGCTAAACTGTTCATCTAAAAAGCTGGATCCTGTGTGTCTGATCTATGATCTACATTGTTAGGTAGAAGCTACGAGAAACTACATTGTTTTAAATATTTCCAAGTGTCTGGCGGTGCACATTGTGGTTTTGGTTGCTAGGAATACGTGTGAGTCTAAAATACATTCTGTGGTACCAATGTAGCCTTAATAATCATTTTGATAAAAGCCTGAAGGTATCGCTCACCAAGAACAATTACTGGGTTTCACATACTTCTCTTGAGTACTGCTGCAATGACTAATTTCAGTTATTGTCAAGTGTTTCTGTTGGTAAAATGTGTGGAAAAAAATGTTGATGGAACTATAAGGTTGTAGATTATTAGAAGAAATGAAATTAAACATTTATTCATGTTAAATAATTGCAACACTCTAGAACAAAAGAATCACATCCAAATATTTGCAATACAGCATATGAATAAGGGAATAATTTAAAGTGACATCACTCTTTACATGCCCTCATATAACTTGTTTTTGTAAATTTGCTAGAGCATTCATCAAATCTTCATGAATCATTTTAGAGAAGGAATTTTAGGGAGGGGAAGAGTATTAGAAGATTACAGAAATTTAGACACTAAATTCTTTCCAGGTAGAAAATAGTCCAGCTTCTGTTTTTTAGTTCCAAGGGCCAAATGGTGAAAATAATGGCTAAGCTAACACATAAATGAGGTGAAAATATGGATTCTGCCTCTATCGCTCAGCATGTTCAATTCTGCCTACTACTTACTGATGCATCCCTAAGGTCTAACTTAGTACTTGGTGTATATAATTGTTAAATGCTCAATAAAATATTCATTGATTTGGAGTCAGCTTTTATAAGACAGGTACTAAGATTTTGAGTCTGGGATTGTCTAGGGTTTCTTCTTAGACAGTGTTTATCCTCTCCTTATAAAAATAAGTGAAAATTTCTTCTGATATGTTATACAAGTTGTCCTCAAAGTTTTTATAATCTAGGAAACTTCCAATTACAATTGAATTTTACAAAGAAAGTTTGAATGCATTTTTGCACCATTGCATTTTCACTGCTGGATTTTAACAGGACAAGAGCAGCTCTACTATATTCTAAATTGAAACTGATGGATATTCCAGAAAATAAGAGAGCCAGATAAAACTTTGGATTTTTTTTAAGGTGTATTTATTTTTGCATACAAGAACTGAGGTATAGGCCAGTGGTGTGAAGAGTAAGAGGATTCACCAGAGACAGAGTGAGAACAGAACAGGCAGACTAACTGAAATACACTGCTGAGGGGAGCAGTGGGCGAGGCAGGAGAGGTCTGCTGTGCCATGTGGGTCCCCTCCCTGGCCAGGGATGGAACTCATGTTGCAATGTCTGAGGATACTTCATAGTGTGGCTCTTAACCTTTTGCACCACCAGGGAGGCCCCCAATTTGGTTATTCTTATACATGCATGTATATTTAAAAATGTTTTCAAACACCTAGTGCTGTATGAATAAGTGATGATAATATTTACCAACATATTTTATTTTTTTTTAAGATTTATTAATTTATGCATACAAGCACTGGGGTATAGGCCAGAGGTGTGGGGGAGGTGAGAGGATTCACCACAGAGAGCGGGGAGCAGAATAGGCAGATCAACTGAAGTACACTGCTGAGGGGAGCAGCGGGCACAGCAGGAGAGGTCTGCTGCACCATGTGGGTCCCCTCCCTGGCCTGCAGCAGGGATCGAACTCGTGCTGCAGTGGCTGCGGTTTGCTTCATAGTGCGTTGCTTAACCCACTGTGCCACCAGGGAGGCCCCTTACCAACATATTTTAAGTAAATAAATAAAAATAAACCTGTCTGTTGTTTTAAAACTACCATACTCAGGTTTTCAGGGGTGCCTCAAGTTGCACTTGTCTTAGAAGTAAGTGAATAATCTCTTTTGTTTTATTAACATTTTGTCCATACATGCTGTGACCACATTCCATTTCCAACTTTATCTTTCAAGATTAATAAATAATTTTGTGTACTCCAGGATGGAGAACCGCTTCATTCATTATGAAATTCTCAATTCATATTCCATTTAAATATTTCATACAGGGAACACAGAGAGCCAGAACTCTCTGGGAACTATGTAAAACAAATAATTTCAATACTTTTCCAAAACTAAATCTGTGTTGGTTTTCAGTAACAACACTTACCCAACTCAGACAAAGCTGGAAGAATGAAAACTTTTGCATAGGTTACACATAGATTATAGAGTATTTGCCATCATAAGGTTTGGCTCATCTTTCCCATAAGAAATATATTGGACCTGATTTTGGCTTCATAAAGACATGTGCTAAATATTCAGCTTGCAAAGAAAACAGTGTATTATCTAGCAGAGAGGTGTCTGCAGTGTCACTTCGAGCCCTAGGATTTGTACCCTGCAGTACAGTGGAGTCAGAATGTCTCTTGGCTCTGATAACCTTGAAAAATTAGCCATACATTTTTCTACATATGAGAATAATCATAGCCAAAGGGAAAATTGTGTGCCTACTTTGGCATTATCAGTCTGATAAATTTACGTGGGAAAACTGCCTTTCAATTTTTTTCCATAACATTGAAACTGATATTTTACTCTTAGCAGTGACCTTAAAATCAGTGTGGCATTTCAGAAATACCCTCTCTTGCAGTTTTAATTTCCATCCCCCTACCCTCCATTTGGTGAAAGACCTTGTTCCATTGGGCTGAACAGCAAATAGTCAGTTCAATATTTAAATTATAGTTTTGTTCAATAACCCTCAGTGTAATATAAACAAGGAGAAAATGCACGTGTACTTTTCATGAGTACCTTCTGCTAAAATTCACTAGAAAGAATTTATCAGTCTCAATATTGGTTACGTTCATTGTCTCTTTTATGTAATATTTTATTTAATTGCACCAAAATGCCATAGTTGAATATGGCTACTTCATTCTGAAGTTTAAACTTTGTGAAGAAATGAGGAAGCATCCAAAGCTTTTGATCTTGATAGATTTATTGTAATTGCAGGGCCAGATATCTTTTTCTGATACTTGCTTACAAATAAAGACTCGATGGGCCAAGTGTGGAGAAGGAGAAGTTCAGTGCAGGTGCTTGTCCTAGTTTAAGCATAATTGGTATTCCTCTCCAGTAGCTGTGTTTCTTTGCACGGAGCATTGTTGTGTACAGAGGGGCTGAGGTATCCATTTCTCTTTGTGGCAGTGTGACTGTAATTTCTGAGTCATTCCAAAGGTCTTCTGCTTGAGAACATGTGCACTATCATTCCTGCTGAAACTGCACATCTTTGGACATTGTTATTGCTTCTAGCTAAAATAATAGGGAGAGGAGAGAGGTTCAGGAGTAGGAATGGAGGAAATATGTTTCACTTAACAAAGACCTCATCAGGAGTGTAGTGGAAATCAGTGCTTGTGTTTTAGTGAGAGCCTCTTCCCCTGGTGGAGTCATTTGACCTGTGGGAGGTGGAGATGTGAGATGTTTCACTCCTTGGGTGTTTTGCTTTGTTTCTTTCAGGGAAAGCAGCATTATTATTTATTGTTTGTGTATTGGTGGAGAGAAGAATAGTGGGAATTATGCTTTCCTGTGATGAATCCACCATATAGAACCTGGGTACGTTCAACATGTCAGTCATTTTTTGTCACTCCTTTGCCGAGGACATTTCAAGGATTTCCCTTTTTTGGGAGATTTAAATTCAAATTTCTTCTCATTGCCCACAGGCACTAAATAATTCCACCCTGGTCTCCTTTGCCAGCATCATCTTTACCATTCTTCTGTTGTCCACACTCACCCAGCCAGACTATTTTTGTTCTTGTTGCTCTGAGTTTTTGCAGGGTTTTCGATGGTTGCGTTTTTGATTGCAGTTGTCTTCCTGGCTATTTAGGTAGCTAGTTTGTTTCCATTGTGTGTACATTTGAGTTCAAATGGTAATTCTATAATAGCTCTTTACTCACCAAACAGCTTCCTGGAGCATCCCTTTAGCCACTCCATATCTCTTTACCCTGCTTTATTTTCTTCATTTGACACTATATCTGATTGTCTATAGGTGTTTATTTGTCTACTATTTTCCCTTCTAAAGCTCCAGAACATTAACTTCATGAGAGTAGAGACTATGGTTGTTCTGTGTTATCTGTATCTCAAGTGCATAAAACATGGTCCAGCCCTGGAATAAGTCCCAGACGTTTTTGTTAAAACAATGCAGAAGTCTTTTTCTGGTAAATGCTTTTCTTGAGGAGGAAAAAAAAGGAAGCCATTTCAATGATTCAAGCTAACTTTTAAAAATTAGAACTGAAAGACTCATCCATCTTCTGAAACCTTTTTAGAGTGCCTTTTAAAAGTAAGTTTGTTGGCATCCTTGAATCTTTAAAAAATACTTCATGCATTGCCTTTTGTAATCTGGTGTGTTGCTCTTGGAAAACTGGTTTGGACCATACTTGTAAGTGCTGACTGATAACCACCTGCAGTGAATGGCTAGTTTGGCTTCCTTTCAAGGAGCAGACAATAAAAGGAACCCATTTAGCTTTCAAGGCTCCAGTCTTGAAGAAAAGGGGCTAGATGGAGAACTGTCATTACAGCTGTCCAACTCTGCAAGACACATGGTGAGAGACCAAATTAGGGTAAGCCACCCAGTGAAGAATACTCTCTCACGGAGTCACAGAGCACTGCCCAATTCTGTGAACCACTTGGATCTTCCCATCTTCATTTTCAGTGCACATTGCCCTCTCTTGGGCCTGTATTCATCAGCTTCTAACTCTGGTCTTCTTCTTGTGTTGATCTACACTTTAGAGTTTATCTGTTTAGACACAAAATAGAAAAAAAGTCAGGCAAAGGGGCCTCTCTTCAGGCTATCAAATTCCCTCTTATTATAAGTCAGTCATAGAACTTACAGTGATTTAAATGGGCCATCTTCTGATGCTGTATAAGCTGATATTTTCTCAAGATACATGTCTCTGCTACTTCTACTTCAGTTATTTATGTATTCTATCATTTTTAATATCGTTGGTTTTCTAGATTTTATGATTTCATAGTTTGATAAAATTTCAGAACAAAAATCAGGACATTAACACAATGTCTTTGATATTTAACTTTCAAGCTTAGAAAAATAACATTTAAGTTAAAAAAAGGTTCTCCTCTAATGTCTCAAAGTCATAATCTATCACCTATATTTATTTTTATAATTTCACCATAAACTGGAAAACTATTAATGTTTCTGGAAAGAGAAAGCCTTGTTTTTTCCATTCGTAATTTTATTTTCTTCTAGCTGTCTCTTGTTTATTCTTTTTCTAGCAAACAATGTCTTGCTTTCATTCTTCCATGGGGAACTTTTTTCCTACCAACTTGCAGATTTCTTGCCCATTTTGTCTCTCATAATTACAGTTAAAACAGATTTCATAAACAAACAGTCTTTCTTGGAACTAATTTATTCTTGTTTAAATGCAAAAATCTTGGTACTTTTATAACACACAAAGCACCTAAATTGGCATAAAATAGGTAATAAGAGAATGATAATATGTTATATTACATAAATATTTGTTTTTAGAGGGGGTTACATCATAATTATCTATATATTCGAAATGTATATCCAGAGGAATTAAGAATGAAAGTCTCAGTCATTTGTTTTTTCTTCAATCCATGTTTAAAAGGATCAGTGTATCAAGATACTATAGATTATAACATATATAGACTAGCAAATTTAGCTAGTCAAATACTGAGTAACTGCAAATTTCTCTGTATAATCTATGAAATAAGGGTATTTTTCCTTCATCTGTCTTCAATTATGGAGAACTCCAGTACAAGCTTTAATATTTTCCCACAAGTTTGTTATTCACCATACTAATAATATGAACTTAATAATTACCTCGTCTGTATTGTACAGCTTATTTGGTGTTTCTTAACAGATGGTGGTAGATTGTTATAATAAAGTTATTTATATATGTTTAGACCTATCAACAAGGCCTCAGACACTGTTAAGTTTGATTTATGTGAGAATATTTACCAGGCATTCAAAAAGTGTTTATATTCTCTACCTTCTCTCCGGAAGTCAGGGTAACTAGATTAATGTTGGTAAGCTTATGTTTTAGGAAGGAGATATACAGTAAACAGATAGAAGGAAATAAGTAGAATAGTTGCTATTTGTCTTAAGTTTCTTTGAGCCAAATGAGCAGGGAGGCCTAACTTCCATGGGCCAGGCAAGGACCTTCTCTGGTAGACTGAAGCTGAGATCTAAAGGAGGATTAGGCTCTTTGCCCTCAGGCAGAGGGAACAGGAGGAGCCAGAGGTACTGAGGGGAGGGAGGGGTGGGAACTGACCCAAACCAGTGCAACTTGAGAAGGTAAATGTAGAAGAGAATGGACAGGCTGGAAACGGGAGGGGGAAAAGGGGCCCTGGAAAGGCTCCTCGAGCAGGGCCTTGGAGGTCAGGAGAGAGTTTCCACTGATGATTTGGGCTCATTTCACTGGATTCATGATTGCAGAAACAGCTTCCGGAGAATTTGTATTTTTAATACCTTTAAGTTTGCATATATACAATGAGTGTGTGGCAGAGCCTTTTGAAAAAGTAAAAATAGTTTTCATGCAGCAGAAAAGTCGGTTCAATACATTGTGTCCCCAAGGATGACAAATGGACTTTAAACATGGGCTATTTCCATGAGGTTTCATTTACAAGCGCCCACAAACCACAGCTGAAACCCTGTTTAATGATCAAGCACAACCTGGGCATTTAAATCTCAGTTATGAAGCCCTCATGGATTATTTAAAGAGTTCACACTGGTTTGTTTAACCACAAAAATGCAAATTAATCTAGAGCTTTAGAATTGCAATTTCTTAAGGGTATTACTTAAAGAAAAAGAAATCATAGCAATCCCTGTTTGAGCACTAGAGTTTCAGTAACAGTAAGACCGGTTTTATTGTTCTCTCCCTCTCCCCCACCTCACAAAATATACTTATTGGAGATTTATAGACCATGAAAAAGCTCCAATATCTTAGTAAGATATCATCACACAGAAATGGACTGTAGTCATAGAAAAATCTATCTGAAAATATATGACCACGACCTAAAAAACGTGGAATGGCAACCTCCATGATGATCTCTGTTTCTCTGTCTCTTGTCTCTCCACTCCCAGTCTGTGCCAGTGTTTGGGCTCCTTTGCCATCACTCCATGCCCCTGGGCAGTGTGGGCAGTGTGCACATAACTGTGGTTGTGCTTGGCATTCTCCAAGAATAGCTGAAACTGGATTTAACCAACTGGTGTTTATGTCACACTGTCCAGGGAGGTAAGGGCTGTGTGGTTGATGGAAGGTGTGTTTATTGATATTGTCAAGAATCTGGCTCAAAACTCTGTCATTGTGGTTCACAAAACACTGAACACTCTCATTGAATTTGGTTTTAAAGTCACAATTATGAAGGGAACAAATTCCTTTTGGAGTTTTGATTGTTAGGAGTGGGAACTTACTAGAAGGCCCTCTTAACTCTCAAAACCAATACCCTTACTGAGAAGCTATAATTTTCAGATTTGAGTTTTCAACTAACCGTTTTCCTAGTCATATTTATTAAAAAAGGAATGACAACAACATGTTACTTTCCTTTTTTTTTTTTCTCTTTTCTATCATTAGGTACCTTGAGAACATGCTTGCTTCAAAATATTTTTGCATTTTATACTTACAGTGTGACTAAACAAGAGATTAGCTATTTTATTTAGAGCCAAATAGGTCCCTTGTGCTCAGGCATAATTGTCACAGGTAAGGGTTGTGCCATAGTGAAGGACATTAGCATTTAAATTTAACAAGACTAGAGAGACATTCTGTGATCCAAATGACAAATCACATTTGGCAAGGAATAAGGTATTTATTTACAAATAAAGCCAAGGAATGGAAAACAAGGAATAGTGTGTTTCAGTGAGATAGACCTTAGGAAATAAGGTAATTCAGATAAGTATAGAAAAGTCAGGTGTGTGGGCTACTTTTGGAGTTAACCATTTTCTCTCTCTCCCTGCCCCTTCTCTTTCGCTCTTTCTCTTTCACCGCCCCCTTCTCCAATCATGTCAATAATAATTCTTGCACAGCCTATGAAATATAATCTTTCAAAATTATTTTTTAAAGATATATTTATTTATATATGCATACAAGAGCTGGGGTACAGGCCAAAGGTGCTGGAAGTGAGAGGATTCACCAGGGACAGAGTGGGGAGCAGGACAGGCAGATGGACTGAAATACACTGCTGAGGGGAGCAGCGGGAGAGGCAGGAGAGGTCTGCTGCTCCATGTGTGTCCTCTCCCTGGCCAGGGATCAAACTCACACTGCTGTGCCATGGATACTTCTCAGTGTGGCGCTCAACCCGCTGCACCACCAGGGAGGTCCTTCTTTCAACATTCTATGTTGCCCTGCAGTTAGTATTCTACTTTCCTATTTTCAAAGTTCCACAAGTCCTATGACAGCAGATATAGGAAATGTATATTTGCCTTTTTCATTACTGAAATGCCCACTCACCTTATCATAAACCATTTTCTACATAACTGTTCTCTGCTGAGTCTTCTGCTGGCCAACTCCAAAAGGCTGTTGTGTGTTATGTTTTTTTCTTGCTTTACAATCACAGGTGGTTATAACACTTTACCACGCTGTGTTAAACTTTGATCTAATTCTATACTTCTCTTTCTATCAAATTAGTGCCTGAAGGGCAGGGGCCATAGTTAATGTGCTTACTGATCTACCATAGCATCTGTCTCTGATGCCGGTGTACCGAAGCTACTTTTGATGATTGTTTAAATTGTAATGAATTAATTGTAGAAAATTCAGAAAGTGCAAAATAATGTAAAAGAAAATGAAATAAAAAGTTGTAATCTCATCATTCAGAAAACCTTAGTTAAGAGTATATGTAAAGTTCCATATTTACCGTATGTATATGACTGATAGAATTCATTGTCTTACTAATATATTTCAATCGATTATTTTTCTAATAGTTAATATTTTTCTTCAGGAGCACAGAATATTTTTAGCATTAACATCACTTCAGTTTCTTATGATGATTTAGTTTTTCCTTCTCCAAAATGGATTCTTTGGTGGCCTTTGCCAAAATCTGGAGAAGGCTTTGGTACCTACCAGTGTAGAGTCTGAATTGTTTCAGATTGACTTAAATCAGTTATTCAGTATATTCTTCTTAAATATTTAGGCTATTGACACTCAATCAGCTGATATAGAGAACTATATTCGTATCGCTTTAGAGATATATTATCAGAGCTACCTGCAAATTTGGGAGACTTAGTCTCGTAACATGACTAGAATTTTATATGTCCTCGCCTCCCAACACTGTTTATCAGTGTCCTCATTATCAGGGTTGCTTTGGTTTAAATTGCTTTCACTCCATGTCAGTTATGCTTATTTCTTATCAGTCAGGATCTTCATAATATCAATACATCTAATGACCCCCCCCCACACACACAACCACTATTACATATGTGCATAAATCTGGGGTTCAACTTTAGGTATTTTTGCATTGATCAGTTTTTTTCTATATATTTTTAAACAAGTGTTTTCGATCTACATTTTCTGTTCACTCAGCCAAGCATTATGAAGCAGTGCCCACTGGCGTTCTTGTCTGCCTGTTCTTTTGGGCTATATATTACTTGACACTTTTTTTGCAATCATTTGGTTTGCTTAAAATTTCTTAGTAACGTAGAGCTTTTTTTAAGAGTATCCTTTAAAAAATACATTTGTTTGTTTATTTCGTGTTTTGTTGATTTTATTGGTATTATTTTTTCCTATAGCCTTAAGTGAATCCTTTTCCCACACTCTCCTTATTTGCCATTTCCCATCTTTCCTTCCTTGAGTGGAACAGAAATAATATCTGTTCTCTGTGAAGAAATCTTTAAGTGATAGCCTGCAGCTTCATTTGGAAACATCCTCAATGTATCCATGCAGGTTACGTTAGTGTATAATTCTCCCAAATCAGGTCATATCTTTAGTTCTTATACTAAGGGCATCTTTCTTTTTTCTTTTGCATTTTTCCTTTGCTTTTTTCTGATCACTTAAGCTCTGTTTTCTCCTTAAATATTAAGGATATTGACACTTTTTAATGAAATTAATATGATTAGCTGATTAATCTACATTTGATATAAAGATTTTTAAACTTGCAAGTAACCAGGTCCAGTGTTTAATTAAAATATTAGTTTGTGGGGACCTTCCTGGTGGCCTCGGAGTTAAATCTCAGTGCTATCACCCCTTTGCCCTGAGTTTGATCCCCAGCCAGGGACCTAACCCAGATAAGGTGCAGCAGACCTCTCCTGTCTCTCCTGCTCCCCTTAGTAGTGTATCTCAGTAAATTCACCTGCTCTGCTTCCCAGTTTGTCTGGGGTGAATCCCCTCAGCATATCCCTGTTCTGGCCTACACCTTAGTTCTTCTACGCAAAAATTTAAAAAACACATTTATTTGTATATTTATATGCAAGATTAATTTTTCTTCTATTTTTATGTATTTATAAGGTTTTAGTACTAGCATTGTGTTAGCTTCATAAAGTGAATTAGTAACTTTAGAGTAAATTCTGAGGCATAGACTTTGGAAAATGTTATTCAACATGGTGTGTCTTATTCAGATTTTAGTGTTTATTTTCTCTGATTATTTCCTCTTGAACAAAGAAATGTCTGTAGACACCAAATGTTTGCTAGATTCTTCTTGTTTTCCATACCTATGCCCAGATAGCTCGAGCATTCTTTTCTCCACTATTAAGCTGGCAGGTCAAAGATTCGTATAGTTCCTGTGGTGTGCCATCTGTTCTCTAGTGACCATTTTTCTAAAATAAATCTTGTAACCTGAAGAGTAAGTTCCAGTTTTTGATTCCTCTTAGACTTGCTCTGTATCAGACCTTTTATTTATACTGTTTTCGGTGATGTTAAGAGCTCCCCCTTCTATAAATTACAAATTAAAAGCTGCAAGACAAAATATATAACTGCAATTGCCATTGGTGCCATTTCTTTGGAGAACCCTGACTAATACAATTCTTAGTAGGTGGCTTTGGCTTACTTCAGCTCGCTTTCTTATTTTTGAGTTATATAACTGTACTTTTTTTTTTTTTTTTTGCTCCTTCTTCCCTTGTTACCTGCCTTATATTGCAATATTAGCAATGTGAAAGCAAATATTCACTATGGATGTCATTATGCGTTAGTGCATTCAGGATGCTTCAGTTTTTTCCTCCCATCTATATATTTTTGTTTTAGTTCATACTTCATCAGTGTCTTTGGATTAGATTAGAATCCAGAAATGATTCTATTTCTTTATATTTTATTTTCCAAAATTTTTTTCTAATTATTTTTTAGTCAATGCTTATTTAGATTTGTGAACTTGTTTTTCTTATTTTTCCCACATGTCAATTTCATATTTTACTTCATTTATTTCAATGAAGACCTCCTAGTATATTGTCTTAAGAGTTTATGAGAGATAAAAATTTTGCCTATGAATAGGTAATAAAGATTTTTGCCTTTGGATGATTGAAAATATCTTTAGTTCACACTAGTTTTAAAAATGAATTTTATTTGGATTCTGGCACTTTGAAATTTATTCCATACCTACTATTGTTGATGAAAACTTTTCTTAGAGTATATTCACTGTCCCTTTATAGTTATTTCCTCCCCCCTAGTATTTTTTGAGATTTTTGTCTTAAATTTCTGCTTTTATTATTTCAAAACTGTGGACAAAATGTAATTATTACTTTTATATTTTTGCAGGGCACAAGTTTGTACATAATCTTTCATGGCTCCAGTAAAATCTTTTTATTAAAAAAAGATTTATTTATTCATACAAGAGCTGAGCTTCAGGCCAGAGTTGCTGGAGGTGAGAGGATTCACCAGAGACAGAGTGGGGAGCAGAACAGGCAGATCAACTGAAATACACAGCTGAGGGAAGCAGCGGGCGAGGCAGGAGAGGTCTGCTGTGCCATGTGGGTCCCCTCCCTGGCTGGGGATCAAACAGGCACTGCTGTGCCACAGATGCTTCAGTGTGGCGCTCAATCCGTTGGGCCATCAGGGAGGCCCCTCTAGTATATTCTTGACTCATTAAAATCTTATAAAATACTTTCAAATGTTAATTCTGAATACTCATGTTTGATATAGAAATGATATTAAATGAAGTATATCATAATTATTTTCCCAAGATTATACCTCAATGGCCTCTCTGGTGATAGAAGGGGTTGCGGCACTATGAAGCTATCTGCAGCCACTGCAGTACAAATTCCATCTCCAGTCAGGCAGGAGACCCACCTTGTACAGCAGACCTGTCTCACCCGCTGCTCCCCTCAGCAATGTTTTTCAGTTTATTTGCCTCTTTTGTTCCCCACTCTGTCTCTGGTGAATCCTCTCACCCCCTGCATCCCTGGCCTGTACTCCAGTTCTTCTATAAATTTTTTAAAAAAATTATCCTTCAAACTTGTGTTATTGGAATTGTTATTAGAGATCCAGATTACCATATCAAGTACTTTCTACTCAGTAAAGCTGCTTCATTTTAAAGTGATTTGCTTAGATTTTTACTAATAGAATATTTCTCTAATATAGTAAGTATTGGAAAGATCCAGTAAGCATTTCTGGATTCTAATCTAATCCAAAGACACTGATGAGGTATGAACTAAAACTTAACGGAACTAAATACAACTGACATTATTTTATTTGCCTATTGAAATTCATTCAACAAAGTATTTTTAGAATATATACTAAGTATTTCTATATTATAATAGAAATTGGAAGTGTGATTATGAATATGACTCAGACTCACAGTTACCAAGATAATTGGGAGAGAGATGAGTAAAAAAGTAACAGTGCATAGCCATGAAATAAATAATACTAAATAAAAAATTCAGGATATGATAAATTATATAGACCACCTTCTCAAGCCTCCTTAATATTTTCATCACAGAAGAAGTTCATACTGAAGACCACAAATAAATTTTGTTATAAATTTTTATATTCACTTTTTTATTCAGTCTGCTATAGTATGCTCTTTGGATTAAAAAGTCTGAAAAAAAAAAAACAGCCACATACAGACATTTAATTAGACAAAAATTATTTAAGTAGCATACAAACATAATCAGTATATATTCTGTTGGTCCTGCATTTGAGGTAACTTCCTAAAAATTAGTGATAATATGAAATATCAAATCATATTAATGAATTTTTGATTTTTTTGTTTCTAAAAAAATTTTATTCTTGCATAGAAGACCTAGGGTGTAGGTCAGAGGTGGGGTGGCAGGTTGAGGGGATTCACCAGAGACATAGTGGGGAGGAGAGCAGGTGGATTTACTGAAATACACTACTAAGGGAAGCAGTGGGCGAGGTAAGAGAGGTCTGCCATTCCATGCGGGTCAGCTTCCTGGCCGGGGATCACACTCAGGCCATAGCAGTGATAGCACTGAGACTTAATCTCTGGGCCACCAGGGAGGCCCCAATGTTCATACTGTTACACTGAAATACCTTAACTGTCTTTCATCCATTTGTGATTTAGGAATACATTTGATGATTGAATTGTGCATGTATTCCAAAAAACACTAATTACACAGAAAATCCCACTTGTTAATATCACTGCCAGTGTTATCAGAGAAGGCTGCTCAGGGGCTGTTTTGCAGTGGTGACTGTGTTTTCCAAAATTCTAATTTTCAATTGCAAACTTGAATTTTATCAACAAATATGTCCATTGTTTCCCTTGAAGTGATAGCTCCACTGTACTTATTTCTGGGGGAAAAAAAATTCTCACAGAACACTCAAGTCTGAATAAACATAGTTTCCTTTCAGTCCTGGCATTCCATGATAACAGTAGCTGGTTCAGCTCACAACTCAAATATATAATAGCACGAGTGCTTTTCCTCAACATGGCTATCTTTATTATGCAGCAGAAGCATTTTGTGTATATTTCTCATTTCATCATCCAGCATATTTAGAAATTTTTTCTTTAGCATGGAAATTAAAAAAAAATAATAAAGATCCCTGCTTCATCAAGGGCATTCTTGAATTTTAAATATGACATTTTTTTCTTCTGAACAATTTGTTGTGAAGAATACAAAGATTGCTAGAATGGATTAGTGCCATGGTCTGAATTTGGGATAAGGAAACAGCAGTTATTCTTTTTCTTTATAAATTTTTATTGAAATAACATTGGTTTAAATATCATGTACATTTCAGGTCTATGTCATGCTTATTCAGCATCTGTATAGACTTAATCATGATCCACAACAAAAGTACATTTTTCTTCTAGCACCTTACCAGTAACCCTCTTTACCTGTTTCTGTCACTTACCCATCTCCATTCCCTGGTAACTGCTAATGTCACTGTATCTAAGAATTTGATTTTGTTACTTTGCCTTGTTTTTTTATATTCCACATATAGGTAAAATGATATGGTATTTGTCTTCTCCTTCTGACTAATTTCAAATAGGATAATAGCCTCAAGGTCTATTCATTGTCATAAATGGCAGGATTTCAACTTTTCTCTTTGAGCTGAATACTATTCTATTGTGTGTGTGCCATGCATTCATCATGGGTGCTTAGGTTGTTTCCATATATGGGTTATTATAAATAATGCTGCAGTGAACATACAGGTGTGTAGGTTTTTTTTCAAATACACTTGGGTAGAGATCCAGACATGAAATAGCTGGGACATCTGGTATTTCTAGTCTTAAGTTTTTAAGGACTCTGCTACTGTTTTCCATAGTGACTGCATTAGTGTGCCCTCCTGTCAGCAGCATAGAAGGTTCACCAGTGCTTCACATCATCAACCCTTGCTGTTTCTTGTCTTTGGATAATAGCTATTTCACAAGTCTGAGGGGACTTTACACTATAATTTTGAATTGTACTTCTCTAATAAGAAGAGATGATGAACAACTTTATGCATGCCCATTGGACAGCTGTGTGTTTTCTTTGAGAAATGTCCATTCCAATCTTCTGCCCACTTTTCAATTCAGTTGTTTGTTTTGTTCTAAGTTTTATGAGATCTCTATATGTTTAGATATTAACCCCTGGTTGGATGTATGATTTACAAATATCTTTCCCTATTCTTTAGATTGTTTTTTCATTTTGATGACTCTCTTTGCCTATGCAGAAGCTTTTTAATTCAATATAGATCAGTTTGTTTATTTTTGCTTTTCTTTCCCTTGATGTAGGAGTAGAATCCCCAAAGATATCTCTAAGACCAATAAAGGCATGTACTGCCTTTGTTTTGTTCTATGTAGTTTATGGTCTCAGGCCTTATTTACAAGAGGAGACAGCAGTAATATGGTCGCTTGATGTTGATTCTATCTACGACTGTTATCATACTGCAGCATGAGCATTGTTACTGTTACTATCAAAATAAAGTTAGCCTCCATGCTCCCCTGCATCTAAAAAACTTCCTTTGATTTGCTCATGAATTATATGTTAAGAAAAATGGATATAATTTTAACTATGCAGTGTTTAGGAAAAAAATCCCTAAATATAATATTTTAAAATAAATTCTCTCTTGGTGGTAAAATTATGGGTGACATTTATCTTTTCAAATCTTTTAATGTATATTTTTAATGTTCCAGTGTGAATTCATACTACCTCAAGAAAGAAAGGATATCATGTCTTAGATTCTTAATTGTAAAATAATGACTTTTAAATAGGAGGAGGCAGAAGTGTAATAAAAGAAACATTTTTTTTTCAGAGAGGATCCTTAGACATGTTTTGGCTGAAATTTTGTTTGGCTCCTCAACTATTTTTGAGGAGGGTAGGTCTAAAGAGGAAAAGAGGATATCATTGACCAGAAATTATCCCAGATGACACATGGGGAATGAGATCAAAGTATGACACTTTTCTACATGGACACACCATGGTTCAGGGGCACATTGCACCTACACTGACATTACTTTCAAATAGTTTCAGGGGAAATAAATGGACTAAATATCCATCGAACATTAAACAGGTATTTCAGTGAGAGAACTGGGAGAGTTCTAATCAGGAGAGATTTTATGATGCAGGGCATAGTAATAAAGGACACTGGGAGCTACTTATTAAAAAAATATTAAGAATTTTAAGATGACTGCAGCAGATTACAAGACTCTTCTGAGGACAGAGTCCTGTTTAGCTATTGTGGCTACATACTCATGAACTCGCACAACATTTAATAACCTGAAAGTGTTCTAGAAGCACAATCTGAGGCTCATTGTATCCTACTAGAAAAATTAGAAAAATTCAAATATTTTTCCATAACAACACAATAAGAAATCCCTTAAAACAATAGGATGGTTATCAAATTTGGGCTGTAATTTTGCTTTTTGGGGACAATCAGTATCATTAAAAGATATTGGAGCTTTATTTGTAGAAATGGAATAGATTCATCCATTGTGAAGGGTACTTTTAAACTTGATATGATGTGTTTTCAAGTTTTGTTAAATTATTTCTCAATTTGAATTTGTCATTCATTTTGGCGTATCTTAGATACTGTATCTTTAGATATGTGTTTGGTTGTGTGTTGTCGCTGGCTATTTAGAAACATAATTTATGAGTGAATAAGTATAAAGCTTTTCAAAAAAATTAAGTTAATTATATAATAAGTGATCGGTAATGAATAAAAAAGGAAAACAAAGATTTACATGATATCAATATATTTTTCTTTCAAGCTAGAGAAAATTTATTTTCTGCTTTTTCTTTTATAAAAGTGCTTGAGTTAAGTCATGTGGTCTTCTGGTGGTTCATTTACAAAATTTCCCTTATTTCTAAGGACAAAAAATCAATTCCATGAAATGGTGATAAATGAAATAGGACTTCTACTGTTGATCCCATGCCTTTTTGGTATAGAGTGACTCATTTTAATGTGATAGCAGGTATATCTTTTCCAGATACCTTCTGTTTAATAAGGGTATATATATATATATATATATATTAAAGATTTATTTATGGGTACAAACACTGGAGTACAGGCCAGAGGTGATGGGGGTGAGAGGTTTCACCAGAGACAGACTAGGGAGCAGAACAGGCAAATTGACTGAAATACGCTGCTGAGGGGAGCAGTGGGAGAGGCAGGAGAGGTCTGCTGTGCCATGTGGGTCCCCTCCCTGGTTGGGGATCGAACTGGTGCTGTAGTGGCTACAGATACTTCATATTGTGGTGTTTAACCCCTCGTGCCACTAGGGAGGCCCCCAATAAGCTTATATATTTTAAATTCAATAACCAAAGATTTACAATCTTTGTAATCTTTTTCAAGTTAGTGATGCTTGTATAAAAACAACATACACATTTTTGATACAACAAATACATTTGAACACTAACTAGAGAGTCTTTGAAATGGAACAGGATATGATATATAACTATTCCACAACAGGAAAATGTGTTGGGTTTCACAATTTCCAACTGCCATTGAGATAAATACATATATACATTTAAATTTTATTTCAATTAAGGGAATCTGGGGAAAATGCATTGTATTTGTCTAATGGCACTGTGAAAAAGTGAATGACGCATTTGTAAATTGATTTTTGGTTTAACAAGATTGGATCTTCATTTAATTTATCATGTGTAAATTTAACTATGTTTAATTACAATGCATAGGTTAGGTTCATACACCTTATATTAAACTGCTAATCATTATGGGTTAATTTTTCTGAAATATACTTAACAAACACTTGTATAGTGCAGATGATGTAGTAACTTTTTCTAATTTTATAGATGTTATTTCATAAATATTATTCATTAAAATCTGTTAACAATACCAGGATACTGGTACTACTACAAGCCTTAGTATTCAAATGAAGCAAAGAGGCTAAAAGGCAGTGTCAATGAAAGCCAACTACTCAGTGCTCTTAGAAGTCAGAATAAAGGTTACTTTAACAAGTGACTGGAAGGGAATAAAATGGGATGCTATCTGGGGTTCTTATGCCATTCTTTATTTGGATATAACTAAAAAGTGGAAAGACAGGGATTAGAATCGGGACCTACCATGAATCCTAACCACCTGGATACTTCTTAGATAGGTTGATTTTGTTTTGCTCTTTCAATTTTTTCTTCCTGGGCCTTTCCCATTTTTCATTATAGATAACAAGGCCCTTAATATTTCCTTGTGTCAGAAAAATAGATTCCTTGATTTCCCACACTTCAATAAAGCAATAAAGACAGCCCTTTTTGATTTTTTCCCCTTGTATATTAAACTCAAGCACATTGAAGAAATAACATTGAAGAAGGCTAGAAGAGATTGTCTTGAGTATGACAACATGACAGAGATGGACACAGATACAGATAAATCCCATAGTTCCCAACCTTTTTAAGACCTTATTCTTCTGCCATAGCAGAGTTTGGAGATGGTGTCAAGACTTTCCTGGGGTTGGCTATTGGTGACACTAAGGTTATTCAGCAAGTGGCCCTAATGTTCACAGTGCTTTGTATCAGTCTTGGTCAAAGGGAAAAACCTAAGGGACTTCCAGGGACTACTGTGGCCTTAATCAATGAAGATATCACCAATGATATGATTAGGTAGATAGTAAATGCATTTCTTTCACTCTTTAGTCATTGTTTAAAAATCTAGATAATTAAATCAGTTGTACTGATTTTTTTTTTGCCTTTACTTGCAATCATTGCTTTGAAAAAGCTGGATAGTAAATATATATATAAATACATATATATGAAGAATGTGTGTCCATGTATACACATACACACATATATAATTCATATAAATAAAATATAAATACATACAATATAAAGATATATAATATTTTATATATATACACACACATATACACACACATGTGGGGAAAAGATAGTTCATCTTAAGCAAGAGATTTTTTGGGCATTATTCTAATATAGTCTGTGCTTAGCATGAAATAGGAAAACTATTGTAAGTGAATGACCAAGATAACAAGGAACCTATTTATGAAGTTTTTAAAAGGTAATACCAGTTGTATACTTAGAATAGTCTTTTTGTATTTACCTGCTTACTTGGTCTGTTTCATTAATGCAATGAAATTTCTGATGGCAAGTACAGATAACTGAAACTTAAATTAATTTTGAAGAATAGAATTATTAATATTTGTCATTTGAACACTTCTTATTTTAAAAACGGGTCTCCTGATTTCCAGAATAGTAAAGAATACGTAACAAACAGGCTGAATCATTCTATCGTGTAGTAAGGAGGATAAACAGTGAGAAAATGGTAGAATCTCTCAGTTGTTTCTGGTTACTAGAGGCGGTTACACTGGGGAGAACAGAAGGTAGGAAACTATATTAAAAGGAGATCGTCATTCACACATATTGCAAATATCATGACACTCCAGGGCTTTTTCCAAGTCTGTGCAGTCAGCATTGGAATCAGAGTAATAGTTGCTTTTTGTCAACAGAAGCCAGCAGTAGTGGCCTCTGGCTGAGTTCAGAATTAATTATTTATCTAGTCCAGGTCCAGAGTTACTTGGTGTGGTATGTTCTCATTATGCCAATGGCATAAAATCTCTAAAGCAGCAAATGCAGTTTAGAAAGTGATAGAAAACCTGAAGATATCTCTTGAGAGGTTCACTGTAAACTGTACATAGCTGATTGTTTCCTGGTCTTGAGTTTTAAGCTGCTGGGGTGCCAGGGAACTGTTAAAGCATCATAATGTGAAGGACCATGAGAGGCAATATATTTTGTCCTTTTCAAGAAGCCATAGTCCATCAGTGAATTACACAGGTTTTGTCTGTAATAGATAACAACTGTGATTGGATTGACTTCCCTTTTAGCTTCTTTGTACCCAAATAGCTCATGGAGCCATCATTGTCACCTCCTGCTGAGTCTCTGTGTTCTCGCCCACCCCATATGTCCCCAAGGGTGTGAAACCAGCAGTACAAGAATTTAAAATACCTTAGTCTGTTCCACAAGAAGCACCTGGGGTTGGTGTCCATTGGCAGAGACTAGACCTGATACCACCTGTTCTCCCCATGGAACTATACACTGCATAGGCAGCACCATGCTTGATATGGAGCTTACTAATTTGCTTCCCTTTATATATAGGAAATATGCTTTATATTTAATAAAATTTCTTTTTAGAGGTAAATTTTCCATCTGGTCTTTGCACATGTCTATATTTTTAATACAATGTATAATATCAAAATGATTCATGAAATGTTTATGAGGTATAATCCAAGGAACTACAGTAGAAACTAAAATCAATCATGACAAAATGGAAGGGGGATTAGAAAAGAACAAAAATAAAAGACTTAAAGATAGAATGAGGACAGTATTGAGTAAGGTATTTTAACTATATTCTACTCTTGCCCCTGCTTAATCTATTTTTTACTGTGGTCATCTTTGAGTTTCTAGGAATTATATCCAATGGGTTTTTTCTTCTTTTTTGAAAACTAACTTTCTCAGAGTAACACACAATGAAGATACTATTCATCTTGACGTTCTTTTCTCACTCGCTTCTCATTCTTTGTTTCTTTTGGTTCCCTTCTTATTTCCTGACCAGTCCCTGCTATGTCTCTCTCATAGATTTATTTTTTTCCACTCATATCTTGAATGATTCTATTGCCAAGAATTGAAACCAGAACTTTCTTCACCTTCTATTTAATTGTTTTACACAGGCACTCATGCTCACGCCATTATTTCATCTACTAGTTTTGTTTGTCTTAGCTTTGTACTAATAGTTTGAAAACTGGAAGTGTTATAGTATCACTCTTTATTAATACAGATTGCTCTGGCTATTCAGGTTTTTTTGTGGTTCCATATGAATTTCAGCAATGTTTGTTGTATTTCTTTGAAGAATATCGTGGAAACATTGAAAGGGTTTGCACTGAGTCTCTATGTGCTTTGGATAAGATAGCCACTGGCAAATGTGGGGAGACAGCTCTGAAACAGGTTCCCACCTGAGGCCCCAGTCTTCAGTCATCTCTGTCTGCCCGCCTTTTGTTGTATGGAGTTGAACATCCTCAGTGTAGCCTGGGGCGCAGTCTATGCAGGTCTCTAGTAAGCAAAAGATGCTCTAGTTTCACCTCAGCTCACAGAACCCTTTAGTTTTAGTACTTTTCTGGATAATTCTGAAATTATCCTGCTGGGAGCAAAACAGTTGGAACCGCCTCTGTCCTGTCCTTTTCTGGGATTCTCACTTAAATTTTTAGCGAGTGATTGCATTATTCACTGGTGCATGCTATGTTTGAGCATGAAAAAAGAATTTCCCTCTGGTAGGAAATTAGCTTTAATTCTTACTAATTTTGGTAAAAATTTTTTGTATGTAGATCTAAATTTGGACACTATAGATATGGTATGAATAGATTATCTCAAAACCATAACTGTTTAAATTACCATTACTATTTCTAATAAACAAAGTTTAAAATAGATATGAGTATTTACAACTTTGATGCATTTTGTTGTTGTATCATGTGTACTGTACAGTCAATTGCTGAATAATTTCATTTATTTTGGACTTTAACAACTTGATTATGATAAGGTATTAGTATTAAAACTATTATAATAAGAAAAAATTGGGGTATTTTGGTATTATCCTTAATTTGTATATTTACTATTGATGTCTTTGCTTGTTCTAACAATACTTTTTTGGTAAGAGAGGGCTTTGGCTACATTCAACTGGTATATCTTTTCAAATTCTTGGAAGACATTTACAAGCCGAAATTAGGAAAGGAGAGGTTTTGTTTTTTTTTTTTTTTAAAGATTTTATTTGTTTATGTGTACAAGGTTTGGGGTACAGGCCAGATGTGCAGGGGGTGAGAGGATTCAACAGAGACAGAGTGGGGAGCAGAACAGGAAAATCAACTGAAATATACTGCTGAGGGGAGAGCAGTGGGTGAGGCAGCAGAGGTCTGCCACACCATATGGATCTCCTCCCTGGCTGGGGATTGAACTTGCGCTTCTGCAGTGGCTGCAGAAACCCCACAGTGCAGCAGCCCTCAAAGCCTTGCACCACCAGGGAGGCCCCTCAGGCTAGGAGAGGATTTACAGTAGTGCATCTGAACCCAATCTTCCCTTTCTGGTATCTTGCCATAATAGAGAAAAGAGGATTGGGCAACCAGATAAATTAAAAATAATGGTTAATGAAAATATTTTGACCAGATATATTTATTTTATCCTTTGGTTTTGGAAAGTTTGATCAGTGCTGAATTTCTCTATTGTGGAATAATGAACCTTTAGGCATGAATAAACCTTATCAATGATTAAAATTCAATTACAAATAAAAAACAAACTTACTTGGTGTCAGACCTATTAAAAATCTAAAATTTGTTTTACTACTTTCTATTTAGTTTCAGATGCAAAAGGCATAGTTATGTCTTTTAAGAACACCAGGTTATGTTGTAAATTTGTATTAAATGTATCAGCCTGTTGGGAAGAAAAAGTGTCTGGAAAAGATGTTAATTTTCCTGCCTGACAAGCTGTCTACCAAGTGACTTTCCTGTGACAATAAATAGGTTTTGTTTGACATGTTTATTTACATACTATTTACTATACCTTGCTTTGAAAGGAGACAAATAATAACTTGAATCAATGCCAGATTACTTTATGCAGATAGGAAGATAAATTTAAGACCTTTACTACAAATGACACTAATCTCTCACTAGTGCATGAAAACCAAAAGTTCTCTGTGCTTTTACTTCTTTTGTTGTTTATTTAAGGACAGTAGTGAGCTTGTTTTGTCCTTTCGAAGTGAATGGAGTAACTGAATGAATAGAAGATAACACATTTCTTAAAATTCTAGAATTCGTTGCACAATTGCTTTTCCCTTTTCAGGAATTTGCAAAGAATAAATTTATATATTATTGAGGATATTTTCTTTTTTATATCTCACTTAACCTTATTTTGGAAGAGTTATTCCAGTATTTTGATCTTTTAGAACTCTTCCTACTTCTATGATTAAAAACCAGCATCTCAATCTTAAAATATATATTTTATTATTTTTCATAAAAAGTCTTCTTAGCTACAAGATTGCTTTTACACTTCAAAGAGAAATGATCTGAATAGATACTTAAATTTAACATAATTTGTGCCTGTGTGGAGATAAATTTTAGATTTAAAAAATTTATTCAGCAACTATTTAAGAGTTTATTGAAATAGCTCTCTAATAACAAAAGGATAGGTCTTCAGAGATATGCTTTAAACCTGAGCAACATTAAATAGCCAACTATGTACAAAACTTCACTTTTGTAAAGAAAGGGAGTTCTGGATTCTCCTGCTGGAAAAAATATGTGGAGGTAGACAATGTTCAAAGCCACATGGTTTCACTACCCTCCCCTCATTTTATTCAGGCTCCAGATATAATAAGGTCAGAGGTTAAACACCTGACCCACATGAACTAACTGGCTACTAGGAAGATCAACATAGGTAATAAAACTTCTACCACCATAGCAGTTCTGTTATATCAATAAAATGTTCTTTTGCAAACAAACAAGTCATTAATACTTTATGGTACTATTACTCTTTTATATTCCTTGAAGAATCACAGAAGGTTCTGTGGTAAAGTTAAAGAAAGGGGAAATGTGGAACCAGTTACACTCTTTCCTGAGACTCAGGTTTTTCTGGGGTATCAAAATTCTTCTTGAGTATGGGAAGCGTGTTGTGAAGATCAAAAGGCACCATTTATTTCTCAGTCAGCCCACATATATTTGTGGACTCCTTTCCATCAGAACTGAGACTTTTTCCCAAATAACCAACAATAGGATTATCTAACCAGAATCTCAGGTTGATATAAACAAATCACGTAATTACTGTATTTGTGGCTGTTCCTGTCAGTTTTAGCTATCTCTAAGTATTTCAAATAAACACTTAGGAAACATTTCTTAAAGTTAAAGTTGAAACAAGAGCATAGCATTAGCAATTCTGAAAATCAATATTATTATAAATTTATGGGAAAAATTTCCAGTGGTATAATTTTGATCTCAAGTCAAATTAATGAAAAATAAATTTCATACACAAATTAGGTATACTGCAACCCACCGAAACACTTTTAATCCAAAACAGAGACATTTTCAGTTAGTGACCTCATTTGAGTTCTGTAGTTTTCTTTTACCACTTAATGCACCACAGAGTCCTGGCAGCTGCACGTGCGTTGTCAAGGTAAGCAAAAGTAGGTAAGAAACCTGATATCTTTGGTCAATTACAGGAATAGTTTTATAAATGCAATTATGTAGTTAGCAAGGCGTTCACTGCATGCATTCAGAACACCCAGTTTAGGTTATTAGAAGTTCTCAGTCCCGTGGGAGAAACGCTTATATTACTTGGTAGGCTTCTAAGCCCATCTTCATCTGAAACAACAATGCCTTCATCTTGAATTTTTCATAGTGCATCTCCATTTCAGTTGACAAATACACACAACAAGATCCATCTTTGCAGCAATCAAAGTAATCATGCCTGGCTTTTTCTGCTTTGCGGTTCCATAGATCATTTTCCTACCTACATGCTTTAGTGACAAGTGCAGATACTTCTACCCTGTGAAATTCAAAACTTTGATAATTCCAGAAGAAATTTAGGAAAATCTAGCTTTATAATGACACTGTTTAGTGTCTGTCACACTGAATGCAAAATTCTTTAAGAGAAGCATAAATAGGGATGGAGTAAGCACAATATTAACATTCACTTTTACTTAGGCTACATTACAAAACCTTTTGTTACTGTCATAACATAATAGGACAGGTTCTTTTCAAATATCTGAATGTATTTAGGTGTACATTTGAAAGCATCTGTCTTTCTTAACAAAGTTGTGTTTACATTCTAACGATACCTTAAACCTGTACAAGGACAAGGTTCTACTGATAAGCCTGAAACTACTGTAGGGTATTAAAAATCCTTTGGTGCTCAGTGTTGCTGGCCTTTAGTCATATAGGACAGCTGTTTGCAAATTATCCTCATCCATATAACCCCACTCTTACTACACAATAGCACTGGTCCAGTGCAAGTTATTGCTAGTTCTTTTTTTTTTTTTAAGATTTTATTTATGCATACAAAAGCTGGGGTACAGACCAGAAGTGTAGGGAGTGAGAGTATTCACCAGAGACAAAGTGGAGAGCAGAACAGGGAGACTGACTGAAATACACTGCTGAGGGGAGCAGTGGGTGAGGCAGGAGAGGTCTGCTGTGCCATGTGGGTCCTCTCCCTGACTGGGGATCTGACTCGTAGGCTGCAGTGACTGCGGAAGCCCCACAGTGTGGCACTCAACCCTTTGTGCCACCAGGGAGGCCCACTAGTTCTTTGTTTTATATGGAACTTTACCTTATCAGACTTTTGCTTCCAAACTTTTTAATAGAAAATAAGAAACCAAGAAGTACTGTAGAGTCATGTGGATTTTTCCCTTTTTAAGATAGACTATTACTTTCTTTGTAGCTCACATGAGATTTTGTTGCTGGTAAAACACAAAGATATAGACTAGATTCATCAAGTTGTTTTTTTAAGAAAATATTTAAAATATTTTAAAAATTCTATTTTTGTATTGTATGCAAAATCGATTTTATTTCTTTAAAAAATGTGTTTTTTTTAAATCTTTCTTTTTTGAACCTATAAATTCATATATATTTCTGTAGTTCATGAAGAATCCTAAACAAAATATTTTCAAGTTGCTAAGGAATGATTATAAGTAATGAAAAAAAAAAAGATTTTTCATGTTATGGGAAAAACTGTTGCAAGTAACCTTTTTAGTTTTGTAGAACATAAAAATCAATACCTGATTATATTTTTGTCAGCAGTGTGTTCTTGCAACTTGTTTGCTACACAGAATTATTAATTTTTTGTTTTAGTTTTATAACTAGTTCTTTGGATGCTGTCTATTCAAAGCAACTGCTTGATAGAAAATTTCCATATTGAATGGGCTTAAACGTTCAAAATTATAATTTAATTTCACACACAGTAGGACTCAAATATGCCAAGATTTGGAGTAATAACAAGAGTGAGATAAGAGTCAAATACCTGTGAAAACAATTCATGATCTTAGAATACTGAATTATAAAGAAATAGCTATTTCCATGAAAATATAGAACATATTTGGATATAACTTATATTCTCAAATAACGTATAGTGCCAACAATACTTTGGAAGAAATTCAAATAAATGATTATATTTTTTGATACATTGGTTTTGTTATGTATTCCATTGTGTTTTATGTCTTCCCATAATGTTATATATTACCCCACTCAGTGCTGTTATGTATATTAGAGGTTGTGAAGTCCCTAGGCACGGGACTTCTAAATAAGAATATGTAAGGAAATATTTGTCATTCTTTTGCAGTACATAAAGAATTTGAGTACAGAACTGAGTACCTTTCTTTTGTTTATAGCTACAAGTTAGGTGTGGAAATTCATAATTTTTTTCTTAAATTTTAACATTATCTCAGCTTTTCATGTCATACTTGGCTTCAGCCAGGGACACAGCCTACTAGATTTTTTTTCTCTCCATCTCTGAAAATGACTTTATAGCATCCTGAATGCTTCCTCTTATTTTGACTGGGTGATGATAAAGACTTTTCATGAACATAATTCCTCAGTTGAGATGGACTCTGACTCTGCTTGTTTGTTGTTCTGATTCAGACTTTCTGTTGGAATGCTGATGGCTAAGTCACTGAGGTCAATAGGAGTAATAAAGGCACTTCGCTGATGCCACTGGCCCAAATAATTCTTCAATCATTTTACAAAAGCCAACAAAAACTGTGAAATTGTATCAACGTGTTTCAAATGAGCAGTTAAGTCTCAAAATCCTGGTTTTCATGGCATTGAGATTTTTTAAAAAGATTTATTTATACATACAAGAACTGGGGTATAGTCCAGAAGTGTAGGGGGTGAGAGGATTCACCAGAGACAGAATGGGGAGCAGAACAGGCAGGTCCGCTGAAACAGGAGAAGTCTTCCATGCCAAGTGGGTCACCTCCCTGGCCAGCCGTGGGGATTGAAATCATGCTGCAGTGGCTATGGTTTGCTTCATAGTGCTGTGCTTAATGCACTACACCACCAGGGAAGCCCCAGCATTGAGAATTATAAGGAAAAGAACTCAATTTTATTTAAGTTACTGAATATAAAAAAAATCAGTAATTGAACAACGTCATTATAATAATGTACTCAGAAGATGAATTTCAGAGTGTTATTGCAATATATGAGTGGGGGGGAGGATGTGGAAACAGACCAGAGCCACATTTGAGTAGCTTATTTGGTTCAAAAAAATCCAGTAAAAGAAACAGACATTTATAAGAGAAAACATAGTCAAGTAGAGATGAAGGAAATGTACAGACTCAGATAATTTATGCATCTTTTCCAGAATCACCCAGCTAGCTGATGAAAGAGCAAAACTGAACTAATGAGATGGGCAGTAGCTGATTTCTATAACTTCTGAAAAAAAAAAATTGACACTTGTCATAGTCTGTTCATGCTGCTGGCATAGACTGGATGACTTATTTCTCACAGTTCCTGGAGGCATGAAGTCCAAGATCATGGTGTCTGTAGATGGTGTAGACAGATACAGTATCAGGTGAGGGTTTGCTTTCTGTTTCATAGATGTCTGTCTTCTCACTGTGTCCTCCCTGGGTGGAAGGGCACACTCTGGGGTCCCTTCTATAAAGATATTTATTCCACTAACAAAGTTTGATTCTCATGTCCCATTCACCTTCTAAGATCTTTACCTCCCTACCACAGAATGGTGTGTATTAGGATTTTAACACATGAATTTTGATGGGACATAAACATTTAGCCTATAGCAACATTCTAGTTGGAGAAAGAGGCTTTAGGGAAAACTAGTTCAATGGGAAGGGGATTAAAGTTATGCTTAGGGAAAACATGTTGTGTCACTTAAAATAATACAAATTACACGGACCTCCCTGGAGGCACAAGGGATTAAGCTATAGGCAACCACTCCAGCATGAGAGTTCAGTCACCAGCCAGGGAGCTGACAGTGCAGCAGTCTTCACCTGCCTCACCTGCTGCTCCACACAGCAGTGTATTTCAATGGATCTGCCTGTTCTGTTCCTCTACTCTGTCTCTGGTGAATCTGCTCAGCCTCCTTCACCCCCTCCCACCTCTGGCCTAGCCCCCAGTGCTTATATGCATATAAATAAATCCTTTTAAAAATGAAATAAATAATACAAAATAAGCATTGAAGGTGAGAAAAGAAAATACCCAAGTATTTATTTCTGGAAGGATTGAATTTAAAAGCCAATTGGTTCATGTGGCTATTACAACCAGTAACCTGGGTCTAGGTTTTATCACTATCATAGTATTGGAAGTGAAGTTCGAAATCTGTTTGTCCTGAGCTCCTGATGGAGTATTGTCTATTTTGTGAGGTAAAACTAACAATACCCATTAGCCCAGATGCGACCAACTCGAAACTGAAATTCTAAGCAGTTGCCAAGAAATGATCTGAAGCCTCATTTCCCATAATATAGGTAGTGAAGAGAATTCCTCATGAGAAACATGAACTTATTGCAGATTCTTTGAGAAGCTGATAATCCTGACAGGAACAATGGCTAGAGTTTAGGGCACTTCTGATTAAATGAGGAAACTATATACTTCAAATCATTATTAAAAAAAAAAAAAAGCAAAACCTTACAAACACAAGAAACCACTGCTATGAGTGAGAGCTGATATAAAAATAGGAGGCTTATACTCTAAGAATTAAATGTCTGAGAATTTAAATCGAATGTATCTGAAGTGATCAAAGGAAAAGGAATCATAAAATAAAAATAAGACTGTATTAAAAATAGATTTTTAAATAAAAAATCACCAGATATTTTGAATACTAGAGAGTATAAATCTGCGTACTGCATTAAGGACTTAATGAATCGGAATATAGACATGATGACACCACTGAATATAGATCAGTGAGGAAAAGAAATAGAAAATATAAAAGAGAATTTATAAGATGGGGGAATGAAGGCAAAGCTCTGGTCTTTATTTATTAAAAGTCAAAGACATAGGGAATTCAGAAAATGATGAAGATGCAATATACTAAGATAATTTGTTGAAATTTTTTCCAGAATTGAAGAAATACATAATTCTCAGATTGACAGTTTTACCAAGCTCCAAGCAGCACAAATTGAAACAAATGCCCAGTAAGACAGTGAGGTGCAGAGACCGAGAAATAAAGACAAAGGAAAAGACTGGACTTTCCTTTAGCCTTAGTAAATGTCAGGTGGCAATGCAGTGCTTTTGACATAAGACGGAGTTTCAGGCATAAAAGACTGCATTAACTGCTCGTAGTGGCTCACTGAAGATTTTCTTAAAAGACCTATTTCAGGGCCTTCCTTGGTGGTGCAGGGGTTAAGTTGCAGCACTATGAAGCTATCCGTAGTCTTGGCCAGGGGTGTGACCCACATGGTGCAGCAGACCTCTCCTGTCTTGCCTGCTGCTCCCCTCAGCAGTGTATTTCAGTAGATCCACCTCTTCTACTCCTCACTCTGTCTCTGGTGAATCCTTTCACACTCTGAACCTCTGGACTGTACCCCAGCAATTGTATGCATAAATAAATAAATATTTTTTAAAAAGAGATCTATTTTAGCAGAAGAACCCAAATGAGCACACAGATACAAAAGATTGGTATAATTTGTTGTTTCTAG
Source organism: Galemys pyrenaicus (assembly GCA_019455555.1). Classification (NCBI taxonomy): domain Eukaryota; kingdom Metazoa; phylum Chordata; class Mammalia; order Eulipotyphla; family Talpidae; genus Galemys; species Galemys pyrenaicus. The sequence continues at coordinate 16,230,196 of JAGFMF010011796.1, forward strand.
ACAGGTCTTAAGTGGAATTTAAAAAAAACTACTGAAAACATTGATGAAATTTTGAAAAAGATGAACATTAAATGTTCAACTTCAAAAATATAGAGGCTGGGAAAGTTATGAAATTGAATTGTTTGGGAAGATGACAGAGGTAGTGTATATCCTTAGCCTTGGAGAAGGTAAGCATAGTTGTTAAGTATAAAAGGTGAATCTAAAAATATAATGCTTTAATTTCAAATCAAAGAAAACTAATATGGGAATTCAGGCAAAGCAGTCTACCCTAGAGTGGGCAGGAAAAGGAATAAAATCAAAGCAAAAATATAACAAATTAAATTGCAATATCTAGTTATAGAACCATTTCATATCAATCTTACTAAACTAACAAGACTTTTTGATTTATGGCAGAGACTTTCAGAATGAATAACAATTTAGTTGATGTGAAAAGTCAGAGAAACTAAATGTCTATTAATTAGAGGATGGCATAGAAAATTGAGCACGTGTGTAAGAGGAAATAATAGGATTTACAGTGAGTGACCTGGATTTATTTATGTCAGGGTAGATAAACCTTGGAAACAATTTAGAGAGGAAGAGGCAAGTTGAGAAAGATATCTATGACTTGATACCTCCATGAATAAAATTCAGTGTCTACAGTGGCTTCCACAGTTCACATCCTCTTACCCTGGATTCTCTCTTCTGGAAACATATCTAACCATTCTCTCCATCCATTATTCTGACCTCTTCACAACTGATCTTTTTTTAGGAGCTGAACAAAAGTGTTTCTGTGCTGAAGACTTTCATTCTGCCTGAAATGTCCTTCTTTCAGCTCTCTACCTGACTTGCTTTATAACTTCATTAAGTCTTTACTCAAAATCACCACTTTAAAATGCACCTTTGTTCTCTTCTACCCCTATATCTTTTCCCATGATAGTTAGATGCTTCTTAGAATGTCTGACATTCAAAAAACTGTACATATTAATGTTTACAGCATGATAAATCTATACATATTTAACGTTTACAGTGTGATAAATTTGAAGATAAATATAAACCATCACTGCAACCCATGCCAATGACCTCTTTATTATCATCCAAAGTTCTATGGGAAAAGTTGTCAGCATCTTGCTATTGAATATAATGTTAGCCATTGGCTTTTCATATATGGCCTTCATTTTTTAATGATACATTCTGTATCTAATAGACTGAGTATTTTATCATGGGGAGATGCTAAAAGTTGCCAGGTGCCTTTGCTGTATCTATTAAAATGATTATATCAATTTCATCCTTCATTTTGTTAGTGTGGTATATCACACTAGAAGATTTAGCCAGCTTGGGATTGAAGTGATGAGGGTAAAATTGAAGTACTATTTTTTCCCAATATGCTTTTTCTTATTTTTATACTGTGTGGGGGTGTTGTAACATTTGTCCTGGGTTGCAGAGATCTCATAAAGATATTTTTGTCTATCAATGATGCTTATCTAATGGGTGTATCTATTGGGTTACAAAGGCTGAAAACTGCTATTATACCTCTTGATTTTTTCAGCCTTATCTAGTTATTTAATATGTGTTTTTACTTCTTTCAGTCTCTGCTAAGAAAATGCATACTTTACAGGGACATAATAGAAACTTGCACATAGTGGGTATTGGATTCACATTTGTTGAATGAACTTATACCTATGTTTTTAATGTTTCAATAAACTATATACTATATATTAAATCTTATTTAGCAATATAAACATATATAAGGAAGAATGGGAAGACAAAAGATTAGGGTTTTTTTCTCTTTCTTGACATCTCAGGGTCACTTCTATGAAGTAAACTAGGAAATAATACACATAGTTGTAAGACATTCTGAATCTTCAGGGTCTTGATGCACACTTTCTCTAGTAACTGTAGAAACCCTACATTTGGACTAGAAGGACATCTGGTGGTCTGAGTAAATATTCCAGGTTCCCTAAAGTATGCATAGAACGTAGGGGTCCATATGCCCTAGTCAGGTAAACAGAGGTGTTAATCGGGCCAGTGAACCCTCAGTGCTGAAGTGAGAACCTATGGAACAGGGGAGCTCAAGAACCAGAGATAAAGAGCCAGACAGAATAAATTTCATATCCCCAGACCTCGGTTTATGGGGAACACTAGAGCAGTCCCCCATGGCTTAGATTAGTAATAGCCAGAGGCCAAATAGCACATTGTACTGTCCAAAAGAGGTCCCAGCAATTTTTCCCACTCACTTGCTTTTCTTACAAAGTGACCTTGACAATATTCCCTGGAATCACGTGGCCCTCACCTCCAACCACAACCTGGTGATGATTCTTAGGCATCAGAAGCCAGATAATTTCCTCTGATTCCTAATGCCACCACAAGACATAATGAAATAATTGTTGCTGTTTTAAGCCACTAAGTTTTAGGACTATACAAAATGCCTTCAAAGGTACTTTTCTTAACCTTTAAGAATACTGATCCTTGAGTTTGATAGCATGGAATGGTAGCTGAGTTAATTACCTGGCAAAGTTCTTGTTGCAGTGCTTGTCAAAATTTAAACACTATTAATGACATTTAACACTAAATGATAGATCAATTAGAATGACTTTCAATAGGATGAAGACGTATTTCTAAATTTTTACACCAGATTATCTCAATTGTCAATTTATGGAGATGTAATATTGGTATCACATGTATAAATTGAACAACTATCTTTTAATGGAATTTTGAAGGGCCCTATTTGAAAGGAACAAAAGATGAAGAAATATTTTATTTCTTTGGAGTCAAATGACTTTTGACGATCACTTACCTTCTTGTACTTACCATTTTTATAAGTACAGTATGTGTTGAGTATTTATATAGTACTATCCTAAAAAATATTGTATATGTATTTGTGTGCACAAATATATACACAAAGATGCTAAAAAATTGATGGGAACTAATAAAGACGGAGGACGATTATATATATATATATATATATATCTTATTGGCAGTATATGAATTTAACCTACTGTGAGGACCCAAATTGTTTCAATAGTATAAAAGCACAGGATGATTTGACATATTTCAGAAATTTATGTGCCTACCTGTATTTAGAGAAACTAGAGAGAGCTGGTTAAAGAGATGTTTATAAAGCCTGTGCTAGTAACTTGTATAATGGTAAATACTCCAAATAGCATCTGATATGTTTCTGAAGATAAAACATAAATGGACTTACGTAAGCAACATTATCAACAAAGTGTTGTAACCAGCAGCTACCCCTTCTTTCATTGTGAGTAAGCCATATAGTCGAAGAGAATCATTTTACTGCACAGGTTAATAGCTGAATTTGCACATGACTTATATGACTCATAGGTGCTGACAACCAACCTTTCTACTCAAATTCTCTTGTATTAAGGGCTGCCTGTTGAAGGCCGAAGTTTATTCCAAAATATTTATTGATCATTTGAATGCCTTAATTTCTGTTTCATCATGTGTCATTTATCTATCTATAGACTCATTCAGTAGCTACGTGGAGGAAGGCACTGTGATACAGTAGAAGCAAGATAGATTGATTAAATCATTCATTCTTTACAATTAGAGTTAGTATCAAATGTTGGGCATGGAAACTATGATTGATAAAAATAGTGCTCCCTTAGTTCCCGAGAGATAACAGTCTAAATGAGGACAAACAAAACCTCATATTTCAAATATTAGCATGAAAGTTACAATTAATGTGCTTTTGCATAGCTTGGTAGCCTCCTGCCATTTTTGTGGAACTCAAAAAGATCCATAAAAAATGACATAACCACAGAATGCTTAGGGTAAAGGATTTTATGTTAAAGATACAAATACATAGGAAAACATTCCTATTTAGTTACAACTGAACTATCCAGTAAAAAAAATAAATTTCAGAGGAAAGACTATAAAGTCACCAAAATAGCCAAACTAATATAGTTACTTTATAAAATCATTTATGAAATTATTTTGGTCAATAGAAAAATTTCCAATTTAATGTTGACCACTGTTAGGTTACTCTTCTAAGACTATGAAGACTTTTTTATTTGAAATATTACCATACTGACAGAAGACTGTTGAGAGGGGATTCCTTGTGTGTTAAAATTTTATTCAGATTTTGCTTCTCTTCTTTCCTAAATTCTGATTCCCTTAAAAGCAGAGCTGTCAAAAAAATTAATGATTTATTTTTCACAGTAATTTCTCCTTCACTGACTATCAGAGAAATTACAGATAGCTATTGTAAAACTATTTAGTACATAGTTAAGAACTTAAAGAAATGTTTATCAGTACTACTATGAATCTAGTATGTAATCTTAGTGCATTTATACTGTTATACCCTTACCTTTTTGAGAAGAGACCTGAAAATTTGAATTAAAGATACATTATTGCTGATGATAGAGCAGAGGGGAAAATAAATAAAAGGAAGCCTGTAATCACCAACCCACAGAGTGACCTTGGGTTTATGGCCTCATCATTGCCAGATATCACATTAACCACAGGTAAGCAAGGAAAAATAGCTGTAACAACTCTCAACATATATTTCATAGAGATGGAGGTAGAGTTAATGAGAAAATGTTAGTAAAACATTTTAAGCTCCTTTATAGGAAGACACTATATAAATACAGAGCATTATTATTAGTCATTTTAATGGGCTGGAAATTTTTACTACTTGAGAAAGATACCCTGTTTGAATTATGCAGTTCTTGCTTTGCTGTGTATCCTTTCCTTTACAACACAGAAAGGTATTTATACTTCTAACTTTCTATTATCTCTGAGTATTGGGGATGTGACAGTCTCAACCAGCAGCTCTGGAATTAGAGTTCCAAAGGGAGAGTTTGATAGTGAATGACTTTAGAATTCCATGGCTAGGGTGGATGTGTTCAGAAATGTATTATTTATTATCACTATGCACAAAAGAAAAATCACAATAAAAAAGGCAAATGCTGAACTAGAGAATACAACTTCTTGGATGGGTCATGACTACAGCAGTCCCAGGGCAAACATTCTTATTATAATAACTCAGCAGTGCCACTCCCCTTATTCTCTCCAGCAATAAAAGGCCAAGTAAATCATTACAGTTCAACCAAAGAGCAAAGCTTTCAAAGATGACAATCCACTGTTGATTTCACATAACTGCCAAGAGTTATGTTGGAGTCCTGAATAGTAAGGCAGTGTTATAAATTTCTCAGGGAACTGGATTTTACCAATCTGCCTCAAAAAGTGAAACTTCGGGTCCAAGTTTATGTGAATATATCCAGAGGGACACTTCACCTTTTCTCTGGCAAATATGGGTATGAATGGTAGGAAAAAAGATTTTTAGTAAGAAAATATCTTACTATTTCAAAGATTGCAATCCATAGAATATCCTTTGCATATCTTCTATTTGAATCACATGGTAAAAATAACAATGAGGATTAGAACTTTCTCCATTTCTTTCCCATCTTTAAATTACTAGGCTTTACTGTCCTTATATTAGTCATTGGCTGTTCACAGTGTAATAAGAGCTACTGGAGCACAATCAAGTTTTGGTTCAGAAAACATGGTGTCCTATTATTACTAAGCATTGCAAGGAAATTTTAAAAGTGATTAATTATATAAGATTTTGCAAGATTAGGAACTCTGGTAGCTTAACAAGAAAGATCAACTCCCTCTTCTTATTTTTATGACATTTTATTTACACCTAAAAGAAGATTTCTTATCTCATTAGTTTGAGGCAGTATTTTTTCTGAATGGAACTCACATGAAAATAATTGTACATATTTTCAGAAGAAACATGATAATGGCTATTAACATCATATGTAATTCTTGATATAATTCAGTTGTTTTTTTCATCACCCAACTTGTCACTAACTTGACTTTGCATATCTGTTTCATACTATTTCTCTTAATGAGACACAAAAAGAAGGTTTGCAAGGGAGCAGTAAATTGTGTTTTTAAAATAGCTTTTTGGCAATTAACTTTCCTTGTATTATCAGAAGCAGGTATTAATATGCAAGCAAATTTCAATGTATTTCCTCTTTCAATATTAAAACAATCTAAAAAGTCTTAGTTGTACACTTCAGGCTAAATTCCTTGTAAACAAGACCCTATTAAGATCAATTGCAGTGCCTTTCTCTTAAAAAGATCCCAAACAAACAGCAGTAAATCATGCAGCTGGTTTTCCAATATTGTAAATCTGCATAGGAATAACCGTAAAGAGTATATTGAAAACAATTCAGTGAAACTCTGCAGAATAAAATCAATTCAAAGTACACACAATAATGAATTGTGTTGCAAAACTGGGGTTTGAAGGGAACTTTTGTTTGGAAACAATATTCAGCAGTGTTTTATTTATTTATTTTTTGTTGCATGGCTAAGAATTTTCTTTGAAAATATTAAACAAAATACAATTGAACATATTTCACATTAAAACGTAGCAGAGGCAGATCAATGCAAATGCATATTATTTCACCCTGGTTGAACAAAAAAATCCTGTTAGTGGAAAAAAAAAAGATACTTACATTTGTGATATTTGCTTCACATAAGTTCCATTTAATAACAGTAATAGTAAATCTCTGTAATTTTTAAAATTTGATAATAAATTAGAAATGGGCACATATGAAATGTAAAACTTCTTTTATCTGTTTCTTACATATTAAGATCAGTTGATTGAAGACATTGCATCAGCTCAGCTAATTTTTGACCACTGCCTTGCTTCCATGTTATTTTTTTGTTTTCCTTTTTATGTTGTTGAACTAAGAATAACCCGAACAAACCTGAACGTTAAAACTGAAATATGTGCTAATTCAAGAAATTCATACATTTTAACCACCTTTTCCTAAAAACATTCTTTCACATGGTGCCAAAAAGGACACTACTTTTTTAAGAAAAAGGAAAAATTTTATATTTTAATGTTAAAGGTAGATAGTCACTTAGACTGAATGCTAAATGCAGTCAAGATAGAATGCAAAGAATAGTAAATTCATATAAATGCTTTATAATAAATACTATTACATTGTTAAGTTTACATCAGCTTGCAAAGTGTAAATCTAAGTTTACTGGAGACTGTTCTTGAGAATATAAAAAAACTGTTGGTTGGTAGCATATAAGCTTCAGTATGAATTGTTGTAGTTATCTGCCTAAAATACTTAGTTTACTTATTTTAGCAATTCCCTACCATTTTTAGAGACTGAGATCAGAGGGAGTTTACTTATCTTTATTAAATAATTCCACAGTTCACAATTGTTCCACAGTGCAAAATTATAGATTATCATGTATGCTTAGTGCACTAGTAGACTTTTCTGGAACTTAGAGTTTTCAGTGTTACAACATTTAGAGGTTTTATCCTTGATTCCTAGTATCTATTACCAAAAAATGCATTATAAAATTCTGCTGTTTTATAAAAAGACTCATAAGAAAACCCAGAGAAATTTAAAAATACCAATATTACAACTGAGGAAAGGGAGTACACCCTAAATGATTAACATTTGTTGTTTTGTTTTTCTGTTGATACCTTCTCATACTTTTTAAAGGGATAGAATTTTGTGTTAGTCAAGCTTTCTTATTTTACCTCCTATTCATTAAGAATAGGTAAGTAGATAGATAGATAGATAGATAGATAGATAGATAGATAGATAGATAATGGATAGATTCTAAGAAGCGTAATATGCCCAAAGATTTCAGTTGAAAACTTTTGCTTTCTTAGATTTGGCATCATAAAATTACCAGCAAACATAATCACCATTCCCTTTAGCCCTAAGAGAATTTTTATACATGTGTGAGGCCCCTGCTTTCACTTCTCTTTTTCTTACAGTCTTACATCTGTGACCACATTGTTGTCCCCAACTAATGCTTTACTTGTTCAGAGCATCATTCCTGGAAATAGGGCAACATGCATTTTTAGTCCATGAATAAAATGTTTACCGAAAGGGGATATTTTCTGCTATGATAATTTTCTTGGCCAGACAGAGTCTAACAATAAACATTTGTTTTACTCCTGATCTCCAGAACAGGGCGATGTCTGCCAAAATTGTGGTTGTGAAAAGCATTTCCTCAGAAAGGGATAAGGATATAACTGTGCATTGGATCGTTTACTCTATCCATAATATGTACTAAAAAAAAACCATCAACCAAACTTTTCTTTCTTATTTTTTATTGCCTTCTATCTGTTAAAAATTTGGACTTTGAGAGGAAAGGAACAATAGAGTATGTCATCATATTATTTTTAGTGATAAAATTGTTATCATTGTGAGCTTCTCAAACCTTATCTCAATGTTAACAAATATTTTGTTGTAATGAAGATGAAAAATAAAGGAAACTTATAAACACAGTGTTGATAGGAAAGAGACCTGTGTTATTCATTCACCAGATTCTTTTCTGCTTAAGAATTTGTATGAATGACAACACCTCTCAAAAAAGTGATTGTTTTGAGATACGTGTAAGAGAATTAAAAAATTCACTTTTCCCTCTACCAAAACTTAACTAAACAATTATAGTATACACTGTTAGATCCTTAATATTATTTATAGGCATTGAGGCTCATTGTTTATTAGTAATCTGATAGTAGGAAACCAGAGTGTCTGAAAGGTTAAACTCTCACATATCAGAAATGACCCTAGGTCTAATTTAGTATCCTTTCCATGGTACAGTTACCATGCCACCTGTATTTTATAATCATACTAAAGAAAATGTTCTATGATTACCATCTTTAATCTGAATTTTGTTAATTCAGGCAGAATGGACCTAGACATTATCACTATGTCAAGATAATAATACTTCTCACCTGTAATCTCCTAGGAGGACACTAGAAATTCATGTTCTATGCGTATCAGTATTGGAAGCACATAGACAAAAGATTGCCAAATGTAGTAATTGGAATTTTCTTAATGGCACAATAATAGATGCTCAGAAAATTGTTGATTGTCTGGCACATGACTGCTCATTGGCCAACTAACTAAGGGTTTGTTGCCAAATTAGTAGCACAAGACTTGGCTAATTCATTTCCCTACCCAACCTGTAGATTTTTTTGTTCTTCCTTTTTGATAGATATTTAATAAGGAGATGTGCATACAAATACATCTTTATAAATGGCTGTAAAATAAGTACTTCTGAGATTTTTGTAGAGGACTGAAAATAAGCTTATCAGATTCAACAACAGTGCATGTCGGAATTAATGAACTCTTATGGATATGGTTAAGAATTACACCCTCATGTCATCTACTCAATATTCTATCTTAAAGTTTTGTATTAACATATGCAAGTAGGATATCTTTCCTTCTATCACTATCACTAATTAGTCCTACTTGTGTTCCATGTACAATAAGTGATATTTGGTCTCTTTTTAGTTTCCGTATTACAAATGTAACAAGATTTGGTAGAAAAGTTTTCTATTTTTTTTAAATTGTCATTTTATTTTTGATTTGTTTACTAAGCAAAAAATTTTCACAATCAGCTTAAAAATATTTAAAAAGCTACTTGTAGGCAGGCTGACCTATTTTGATTTGAACTTCTCTATATTTTAAGGTATATTTACGTTGGAACAAGCCTAACCTCTTATAATTCTTAATGGCCTATTTCCCTGTTGCCACCTCCTACTCCAGGTGTTTATGGAAAAGTTTAGCACTTTAAAATGTTGACTTGTCTGATAAGGTTTTCATTCAGAGTTATTTTAAGTCAAACAGAAAAGGAGCTGCAGCTGAACACCTGGCAGCTTTATTCATCCTATTTACTACCATGACTAGAGCACACATATATACAAAAATAATCACCTAGCACATTTCACACCTTCCCAAAGATCTACTACCTGAGAGAGTACATGGTGTTAAGAATGGATTCTAGAGTCAGACTGCAGGTTAGAACAGTGCTTCTTCTACTTGCTACTTGTACTTCTACAATCTACTTCTTGGATTGGCTTTGGGAATGTTTCTTAGTCTTTCTAAAACATAGATCTCTGACATATAAAATGGGGATTAAAACAGTGCCTGTCATATAAGGCCATTTTTAGATTAGATGAGACAATCAATGTAAAGAAAGTATTAGTGTACTGATTGGTATGTAGCATATGCTCAATAAAAGTAAACTATTCATTCCCCCATTGGGTAAAAAGGTATAATTTTAATTATACAGATATAATTCATTTTAAAATTGTACAATTCAGTGGTATTTGTATTTTAGCAAAGCTGTGCATCCATCACCATCAAGTGCAGATTCCATCACTCCAAGAAGAAGCCCCATGCATAGCAGTCATTCCTCATTATCCATGCTCCTCAATTGCTGCTAACACTCATCTCTATACATTCGCCTCTTCTGGATATTTAATAGAAATAGAATCATGCAATATATATTTTTGTCTGGTTTGTTAGATTAATTTTTTCAAGATTCATCCATGTTTTAACTTGAAACAGTATTTCATTCTGTTCTTGGACAAATATTCTATTGTAGGGATATTTAGCCTCTTGGGTCTACAGCATTCCCACTTATGGGAGCTGGGTGCTGAGCTGCTCCTTGGTGGCATTTCTTCCTGTTAAATGAAACATTTCCAGGGGTGCCCTGAAAGCCCTTGTGTTGACTAAGTGTGTGCCTCATGAGGTCCCAGTAGGTCCTTAGGATGTTTGACCCTGATGTAAAGGAATGGGTCTTCTCTGGCAACAGGAGAGGGGTGAAACCTGTAATGATGTTCGGAGAGCCCCTTGGCCATGGGAGACCACACACAGAAGATATTAGTCTTGCTGTGTCTCTTTTCTTCTCTTTGAGTAAAGTGTATTCTAACCAGTGACTAGTGCATTAGGTTCTCCTTGGTGACTGCACAGCTGCAGAATTAAAGGCCAGGAGCAATGGGCTCCTGCCTCCCTCTTCTGATTGGCATGCATTATCGCTCCCATCTTCCACTCACTGGGACTCCTGACTTGTGATTGGTACCTGGATCTGTTACAGGGTCTGGTGAGGGGCACCCCAGAATCCCCAAAACTGCCTGCTGTAAATAGCTTCTGCAATCCACCGCATCAAGATAAAACATACTCTAGTGCCTAAGATCTTTAATAGAAAGTAACATTAATCCAATTAATGTGCAATAAAGAGAAGACAAAGAATATAGTTTCCAAGTCAAGCAACCAAAGTACCCATCCCCTCATGGGTAAATACTCAGTCAAACAGGTTGGCCCAAAGCAGGGCTACTGAAGCTCGAAAGTCTTCTACAAGTCTAAGGCACCTGCTGGTGGGGACCCATAGGAAAGCAGCAGAAGAGGCCAGACAAATCTGAAAGGAAAAGAGCAAAATCAAAATCATGATGAAAACTGCCATTGTTTATCTCACCACGGATCTCTCACCCATATCCATTTCAACTAGCCCAAGACTAAGAAGCAAGCACAGCTTCTTCACATGTCTTTCTGCTCCATGTGCCTCCTCCAGGTCTCCTCTGGCTCTCCATCTTGCTTCCTTCCTTCTCCAGCTTCCTCTAGCTTCTCCTCCCTGCTCAGCTCCACCCTTCCTTGGGAGAGGCAGGGATCCTGGAACTTCTCCTTTCCCTGGGGACCACCCTGTTTTAGATCTTGTATATAGTTTGTAAATGTATCACACAGATAGCAAAGAATATCCACATAACTTTCTTCATATTTAATGTTTCCATTTATAACATCAGTAACTTTAGCTACTAAGCAGTGTTTAAAATGCAGTGACATTCAGCTGGAAGAAGCCACTAAGATTTTCACTGAAAATTCACATTCCGACATTGGTCTGGGGTGATGAGATTGTTTGTAATAGTTGAAGATCTTCCTATCACAGGCCATTCATCAAGATTTCTCCCAGACATTAGGGGCTTGAAATCAGAACTGTTTATGCCATGTTCATCGGCTTATAAAATGAACAGCTTGGTTACCTATCTGGGTTCAGTGATCCAAAGCATAAATAACATCAAAGCTGAAAGCCTGAGCATAACTTCATTGGTCTTGTCTGAAAGGGCTTTAGTGGACCATGCATCAAAATCACCCTGCTCCAATCAGGCTCCATTCCTGATATGGGAATGTGGCCCAAGTGATCACTTGAAGACCTGAACTGTCCTCATCCCAATTTCTATTATTTAAGGGTATCCATGGAATGCCTTTAAATTCAGTTTAAAAAAAAAAAAAAAACTCAATACTTTTCTTCTTGGTCTTGTTCTTGTCTCAGAAAAACCCTTAACAAATGGAATTATGTTCAGTGCACATTGGGACTTTGTCCAATTGGATCAAGTATAATCTGATTTTAGGCCCCGAGGAGCTAAGGCCTGTAAGAAGAAGATACTGTCAAGGCTCAATTTTTCACAATGGTCTCCCGCTTTGTGCTATGTCAGGCAGCCTAGAGGGGCTGTGAGCACTTTATCACGCTTCATCATGTCAGCAGCCACAAAGTTGCTTCAGGATTACGTGCTACCATTGTGAGCTAAGTCAGGAATCCAAGTTTTAGATCCAACTACTTACGTAAACATCCACAGCCTTTCAATCAAGCTGGAATGTTGGCATGCTGCAGTGATTCGATACGAAGTTAAATCACACTTTCGCCATTGCACACTCAACTCTGAAATGGTCTTGTTTTCTACTTTTTTTTTCTTTCAAATCTACTGTTAAAATAAATGGCATCATGTGTGTATTTGTATTATATATGTGTGTATATATAATATGTATATATAAATGTATATTTATGTATATATACAAATGTAGACATATATATGCATATATAATTTAAACTTGTGATCTAATAGCCTTTTTTCTCTCTATTTTTCAAAAGGTAAGTAAGTTTTTGATATTTATATAAAGGAAAATACTTTTAATATAGTTCTGCAGTCTTATGGAGCCGAATGAAGTATTTTGAGGAGCACCATTAATTCCAATAATGGAATCTAGGATATAGAGTTTTACTTCAGAGATTGAACTACCTTTACAAAGGATCTTCAAAGTCATTTAAAAAGGGCTTTGCTTATGTCATGATTTCTAGTACTCAAGTGATGAACTGATATCAATACAAACCTTTCAAGCATAATTTGACTGCATTCTAGTATAGGAGTATAAGTGACCACTTTTATTCAACAAAATTAAAAATTTTGGCATAGTGTTACTTGTTCTTAAAGGTGTATTTTATTCTTCTCAAATTTATTTTTCATTAGAGCTATTGTAGTTGGCTATAGTGAACTCTATTATGTTGGTCACTAAATAATTTTGTTTCATTACTTAACAAAGAGAATTAGTCATAATTCTGTACATGAATTATCAATTTAAAAATAAATTTAACAAATATTACTACTAAGATGATATTCTAATTATATTTTACTTTGGTTCTTTTGAAGTTCTTTGTGGAGTTAGTGAATTTAATATGTCTAGATCATCAAGCTGTTAAGTAAGGCATGAGAGGTGGGTACCCTAGAATTGGCTATGGATTACAGACAGTTTTTCTGGAAGTGAGAGTAAGGCACAGAAAGGTCTTTATTTCTTACAGAAATTCTAATATGATGGGGCAAGAGTTGTCTTACTCTACAGAAATATATTTACCTAAGTGACTTGAAAAGTAGAGTGAGACCACCCATCCTAGTTGGTCTTTCAGCAAATTGAAATTGCTTTCTGTCCCTGTCAAAGAAAGTTGATTTAGTTAAAATAGATCAGATTTAATATTTCATTCCACCTCTATCTGTTCTGAGGTATCTATGCCATGAAAAGAATGAAGGATTGGATGAGGACTAGGGCTAGGAACTTTGGTCAATCACAATCTATTGACTGTGTTACCTAGCAAAGAATTTTAAGATTTATGTGAAATGTATCGCCTACCAGGCTACTGAATGTAAAATACACCATGGTTTCTTCCTTTGAGGGTTATAAACTTACAAGTCTTCCTGGATCTTGAACTAGTCACTGTGTATTTAAACAGAAAAGGCCTTTAAAGAAGGATTTTCCCTTCTTTCATTAGCTATTGAATCTAAAATGCAATGGGTCAAATGGGGAAAATAAATAATAAAATCATGTTTATTTAGCATTTGTCATGTGCTGCACTCTACGTTTTGTATTTTATATAAATAATTACTTTATCTTTGTAATGCAGTTGACACATTTATGCCTATTTTGCATATGATCCAATTGATAATACAAAATTGAGTTTACTAATTAATGATTATATGATCAGTTATTGGGATTTAAAGTATGTACTTTGCACTTTACTATGCCTTCTGAGATTTCCTCTTCTCAATAGCATATTCTTATAATATAGTAGCAACTTTATATCATTTAGAATGCTTAACAGAACTAGAAGACATAGCACATTAAGAGACGGTTCACTCAGATAAGCAGAACCAAAAGACATAGCATATTAAGTGACTATTCACTCAAATAGTGTTTATTAATTCAGTGGTAGTATGACATTATTTTCTTGCTAGATCTTCAAGTTAAGAAAGCTAAGAAAAATAAGAGTGTGACGATGCCAGGAAATGTGTGTGTGTGTGTGTGAATATATATATACAAAAATCTGTGACATTTTAGTGCCTCCAGGCTTAATGACTTCAAAACAATTTTGTGCTACTTCCAAAAATATTAGATAGCAGTCATTTACCCTGGAAATACAATAACTTTGCAACAGTGGCTTTGTATTTGTATGAAGCCATTGGAAGCTGGAGAATCATTTTGCACATATGAAACAGTTTGTTCATTAATGGAGAATATTTGATTCATTGCACATCATAGACCTTTTGACGTTTTGTGTTAGACAAATAAACTTAGACTGAGTTTGATGGAAGGAGAGTTACATGTAGAGATGCTACTTATGATCAAGTATGACTGGTGCCATAAGGAACAATAATTTGTCAACCTAAGTAAGAATTAAGAATCCTGGGCTATTAATTCTAAGACATGACAGGACTTTGTATTACATGTTGCTTAGAAATATGGTTGATCAAATTGATGTGAAAAAATGATTCAAACATCAGCTGCTCCTTGATAGATTTCATTTGATGCTGTATAAACACTGTTTATACTTTGGAATTTTCCACTCAGCTTTTGAAAGGTATAGCATACATTTTCCTATCTATATGTTACTAAATATTATTTCAACAAATGTATATTGACCTCCTCTATGGATCTATCTTTATACTGATGCTGGAAGCATTGCAGATGTTGCGATTGCTTGGAAGTTTGATGCTCTCATTATTACAGTTTACAGTTCAGGGCAGATATTTGAGTTTCCACAGATGTGTTTTCATTTCTAAAAATGGCAATCACTTCATTTCTGTGCCATCATTGAACATATGCTCAAGGTAGTTTTGTTGCCAGATGATTCGAACTGAATTGCCCACAATGAGTTGGTTTGCATGTTAATATTTAGTAACTTGTCCAATATCATCACATTTCTATTACTACTAAACTATATATTTGATGATTGACATTACAATATCTGAAGTTTTTTGCTACTACCTTTTCTAATATGTGAAATTCAGTTCAAATATATAACTCTTTCAGAACTTATATAAAAATACTTTAGTTTAGAAAAAAATGGTCATACTTGAGTCACTCTTTGTCTCCCACTTACAAATTTAAAGCCAGCATTGGGGAGCAATTACAACAAAGCAGGGATTCCATTTCTTTGCATTCTGAAATCTACCTGCATCAGTTATTCTAACACTGACATTCTATGCAAGTATACTTCAAGGTTACTCACATACATTCTAGGCATGGTGTTCAAATTTGACAATTATGTTTTACTGAAAACGAAAAATTGTGTATGCTTCATTACTTTAGAAAAAATGGATTTAACATTAATTCAACAACGCTTTATGATATTGCTATTTCAAATCATTTTGGTTTGTTGATTAAGTATCAGACAATTGGATTTGTTTAACCATGTTTATATGAGGGGGCGGGTACTAATCTTTGACTTAAAGTCTTTCAGGGTGCAAGTATACCCTCTATATTTTCAATTTGTATATTTTATACTGCACACTGATTGAACTATCAATATACTAAATATGATTTTTACCTGTGATACCTTTGACTTATTCCAAGTTTGGTGATAGCTATTTATCATTTTAGGCAATGGGTTTACATTGTTTTTCTCTATAAGAACAGATAAAATGTTCTCATTGATTTTCTGTATCTAGGTACGAGTCTGATACATAATCCAGATAAGTGCTAGATTATAGCAGAATAGGGACTATTTTAGAGACTAGTGAATTTTGTAGGTTTATAGGTGTAGTAGCCTGACTTTATCCTCACTTATGAGTGAAAATATAAGATAAACAAGATAGCCGAACCTGCCTTCAAGTCCCTACTTTTCCCAGACCTGGGAAGTCTGCGCTTCATCAAGCCACTGAGTCTGCATTACCTTCCATTTCCTAAATCATTAAATAGGAACAATAAGTCCTATAAAATATTTGCATATAATTTTTCTCTCATCTGATAGTGTGCACAGCATTCACCAATAAAGTGACACAAATTCTCTGCCTCTCTTGAGTGATCTTGAATAACTCAGAAGGAGATTTTGGCTCAAGCAGGAAATGTGGAGAAGAACATAAGGGATAATTATTTTCCCCTTTGTATCCAGGAGTTCTTACTTCTTGTGTTGTACTGTGGGTATAAAAGAGAGAACCAAGATGAACATTTTGAAATAATATGGTAGAATTCTTCAAGGTCTGGGGATTCTGATATAAAATATAGATTGGGAGGCATTAGTGTCTTTTAGAAACTTGTGGCCATAAGTGTGATCTCATAAGTGTGATTAGGGCAAACAACATCTAAGCATAACTTTATCCTGAACTAGCCTCAGTGCCAAATGGAGTCAAATGCCATTACTGGCTTTGATCATATGACCTTGGTAAAATCTTTTAAAAACATAATTGGTCTTCCATATTTTTAGTATATATTAATAGTACCCCTGATTATCTTTGATAGAATAGAATATCTTAAATATAACTTTTGTTAGAAATTTATTTCATTTGTAGTGTTTAATGATGCTAATTTTATGTTTTGCTGCACTTTCATATAGTTTATAATTGAAGACTTCTGTTTTACTCTATTTAAATTTGAGGATGAATATTCCTCACTTCTGTGATTGATAGTGAGAATGGAGAGGGCACGTGGTGTGTATGCTATGCAGAGTGTGTATCATGACTAATTCTAATCAAGTTAAAACAGACAGTCATGCAAATCTTCATGGAAATGAATGTGTGGATATGCCAACTTGTTATCAAAACAGTTTTTGGAGAAATAGTTTCTATTGTCTGAGGGGTGTAATGAATGTATCACCAGTTCCATCCACTCAATTTTTACCAAAACTGTTCCTTGGTTCTAGGCTAACCTTCCCAGATCAAAGGAGTCCCAAAGCAGGAAAGTGGGATTACATGCCCAGTTTAAGACCAAAGAATGTTGGCATTAACAAAGTGTGAATTGGTGTGGCTAAATCCCTGGCATTTATGTTGAAATCCACGTGTAACTGAATCACACTTATCTGGAAATATGACTTGAGTGCATCAGAAAGAAGAATCTCACCAGAGCCACTTTTTGGCATGGGTATGTCAGAAAATACCATAAGCATGGGCTTTTTCACAGATGTTATTTCATTGTTTGGACATCTGGCTGATTTGCTGAAAACATGCATTTGTGGGAGATATATGGGAACATTTCTTTTTTGATAAATAAGGAAATACTTCAGTAGAGATTTAGTGTTGAATTTTTACTTTGTGTCTGCTCTTTATTTTCAGCAATAACGTCTCACTTTTCCTTTGCTTATGTTAGGGGAGAAAGAAGACTCATGTTTATTGTATAATCACAGTTGCTTTTACATTTTAGCAAGCTGCTCTTAGAAAACAAACTAGAAGCCACATATATTATTTCTACATGTTTCCAACTGTGTTGAAAATTAGTATTTTGAAATTTCGGTATATTACGTACAAATAAACATACATTGTTCATCTCACAGGTAACGCTGGTATCTCTCTGGTTAAAGGATTTGATCAAGCAGTAAAGAAACAGACAAAGGTTTGTCTGTGAAAGATCATTCCAGTATAAGCTTTTATTTCTTTTTTCAAAGGTGCGGTTTTAACAAAATATTTCTAATTTAAATTCTGGAACACTCATTTTTCTTAAATATTAAACTGTTTCTCTAATCCAGTCTGGGTCTGTAGGTGGCAATGATCCTTCACTGTTGCACTGCTGTTGATTTACATGTACTGGATTGTAAGTAGTGGATGAATTTATGAAATGAAAACAAACCTCAGGAGTCTCTTTTCAGGTGGGTTCTTTAGTTTTATGAAAGTACAAGCTGATGTTCAAAATGCTGTTATGAATAGGGCAAACTTCAGCTGCCAGCTGTAAGTAAAATATAGTCTGCCTTTCTGGTCTTGAGCCATAGGTCATCATAGATAGGAAATCATCACCTCTTCTTTAGCAAAACCAAAACATCTGACCTACTAACCAACATGTTCACATACCCTTGTTCTAGGGGTTTATAACTGACTGAGCATTAGGGTTGAGAAAAAATGGCTGTGTGTTTTGTTTTTCTTTTAGATTGATCTGTAGACTGTATTAGGGAAAGGGAGGATCATTCTGTATTTTATAAAATTCACATTTTCATCAGTGCCATCAGTATTCCACAGATACTTTATGTGTGACTTGTTATAGCACTAATGTTGATGCACAGTGTTTTTTCACAGAACTCTGGTTTAATCTTCAACATAATAGAAGCTATCGATTGCAAGCTTTGTTTAGTGCTTAACATTCCAAAGAAATGTTTTCATTTTTAGGGAGACAAAATGCAAGACTTGTAGATTCACATTTCCTTAAAGTCATTAACCCACCAGAGCTAGATTAGTTAAGAATAGTGACAACTGGCCACATTTGGTACTTGCTTAGAACATATCAACCATTCCTCCAAGTTCTTAGATGATCGAACTCACTTAAAATCTACATAACAACTCTACTATTTCCCATCAGTTCTATGATGCATATTTTTATATTTTAACAGTTTTAAACGTAAGATATGTCTTTAAATAGATGACTTCTACAATCCATCTATGAAGCAGAGTTAAGATGGTGTTAGTTATTACCTGCATACTTGAGATCATCAAAACCTCTGGCTTTCAAACATTCAACATAGGTGTCAGGAAATCCAAGAAACAGCAAATGAAGTTCTTTTTACCTCCTAGGAACTGTGAATTATTGGTTGGTAGTAGGGAGCTAAAGCACCACACATGCTTAATAGCTTTCCTCAAATCTGTGTGAAATAGATTGGATCTATAGCTGGGAGACCAAAATAGGAGGCTAGTACCAATGACTTTTAGTGGGTATATGCTTTCTCTTAGGAAATGCTGTGCCTATATGAGAGTATAGCTATAAGAAAAAACTCCAATATTGATGAATCTGATTCAAGAACTAATCCAGAGAATTTTGAATCTGAAAATAAAGATTTCATAGGAATATCTAAGCCAATTTATCTTTAATTTTCATTTTAATATACACAGGAGAGTGGTATATGATTAAAACACCTATGAATAATTCTAAAATAGTTTTTTAGTAAGCACACAAAATAGAAACACATTGCTTGAAGAGGGCTTTGTGTCATTTTTAATTGTCAGTGGCCTTTCTTCATGATGACATTTAAAATTATGTCTCACAATTGGAAGCCTTTGACTTTGATAATAACAGTATTATTATCCCTATTTTTTAATGGATGAGAAAATGAGTACTAGATTAGGATTTAAATTCAGCCTGTGTTACAGCATGACAGTTTTACACTACATAGTTTCTCTGCTAAAGTGATTATAAGAAAGTTATATTTTTATACCATTTACAATAAGGTTGCTAAGAGGCATTTTTAAAATTTCAGTCTTCTCTTTCCTGAATTCTGCCTCAACACATAAACTAGGCTCTTTTGCCTCCCTAGTAGAAAAGTTCTGTCCTTTTTTTCCACAGCACTGTGTTCTCTTCCTCATCTAAGTTTGCTGAAGCAAGGGAGTCAGAGAATCCAAGTGAGGACAGAAGTTGGAAGCAACCCATTTTTGCTGCTGGATCACATGTTAATCACCAGAACATGATTAGTAAATCAGGCACTGTATTTTAATTCCCCTCTGGCTCCTGTGTAGAAACACCACGTATGGTTGCACAGGTTGTGTCTATTCTTAATTGGTTCTGCTCCTCTATCTATTTTTAATCAGTTCCAAATCTACAGGGGAATGTGGATGAATGATTAATTCCTTCCAATCTCCCAACATATTTGCCTTCTTAAATCTATGCCAGAAAAACAAAGATATTTCATTTATATTCATTTAAAAAACTATATAAAGAGATAGTAAGACAACTTTTATGTTACATTATTAGAAAGTATGACTTACTGAAAACATGTTAAAATGTACTGTGCTTCAGGATCTTTATATCATGTATCTGTCTAATACTAGAAATCACATCACTTTTTCTGACCTTCAAAAGCAGATATAAAGTTAATCTATAATATTTTTTTGCATTTCAATGTAATACCAAGATCTGATTTTTTTTTTATGCATACAAGAGCTTGGGTACAGGCCAGAGGCGCGGGAGGTGAGAGGATTCACCAGAGATAAAGGGGGGAGCAGAACAGGCAGATCAACTGAAATACACTGGTGAGGGGAGCAGCAGGCAAGGCAGGAGAGGTCTGCTGCTCCATGTGGATCCCCTCCCTGACCAGGGATCAAACTTGTGCTGCTGTACCGCAGATGCTTCACACTGCGGTGCTCAACCCGCTGAGCCACCAGGGAGGCCCTCAGGTAATACCAAGATCTGGGTTTTACCAGGTATATATTTCAAAACAAGAAGCATTGAAGCTGCATATTTTTCACCTATCGAATATTTTGAATTAAATTACTCTAAACCCAGCAATTTTTTTTCCTGCGGTAGTTTTATTCTAAGATTTTGGAAACAGAAGCCTGCAAACACTGATCTTTAATTGTGAATATCACCTTTTGTTTTTATCTTTTACAAATTATTTGATGACTATTCTTCTTTTCATTAATTAAAAAAAAGACTTATCACTAACATGATTGGGTGACAAGTTTTATAGACATTTTATTGTATAATGATATCACATATTTAGCAGACATCCTTCCAGTTTAAGGTGATATTTTTAAAATAAAATTCTCTCCTAATAATAACCTGAGAAATACCACTCAGTGGTAGATTCAGTAGAACCTGCAGGATCTTACTTGGAATTGACATTCTCTATTATAATTTTGCTCCTGTTTATTTTTAACTTTTTGTTTCACTAGAAAGGAAATATGTTTCTAAACATATTTTTAAATTTTATGTTTCTAAACATTAAAAGTGTACAAGTTGTTTTGTTACAATAATACTAACTGTGTATTAAAATACTATCAAGGCAACAGGTTGAAATGAAAGCCAAGGGTACATATACATAGAATCATTGATAATACAAATTTGATACCACTGAAAGTTGGCCAGTAGAACCTTTGTATCAGTGGCTGACAGTCTATGGTTTAATAGCAGGTGCTTTTAGACACACACACGCACATGCACACACAAACACAAACACACACACATAGCTTCCTAAACATATTTATATTTTCTAGCCTATTTTGCCTTCATGATATTTTGTGATGTTTGTTATTTATTTCCCCATTTTCTAGATTAGGGAATAGAATCAGGCTTAGCGATCTCTTGTATTCATTCAATTAAACTTATTAAGTATCCTTTTATGCAAAGTACATTGTCACTTATTGGGAATAAAATAATGCATACATTTATCCTTGCCTTTTGTAAGTCAAAATCTAATCAATGATTGGCTTAATCAGCTTGGACTGCTGTGATTAAAATGTACCATAGACTGATGGCGTACAGTAATGATTTCTCATGGTGGTTCTGGCGTATGGAAGTCCATTGCTAGATGAACGTTTTTCCTGGTTACTAGAAGACTGTCTTCTGACTGTGTCCTCTTTATAAAGGCACTAATTCCATTCATGATGGCTTAACCCTCATGACCTAATCAGTTCTCAAGTTTTCTCTTCATATACCGTCACAACATATGAATTTTGAGTGGACACAAACTTTCAGTTTATAACAAGGAGGTAGATAAGAATTTTATACATGTGATAATTATTTCTGCAATAATAGAGGTAATTTCCAAATGCCTTAGCTATAAATATAGGGGAAGAAACATTATATACACAAACATATAGCCAGGATTGATACTAAAAATATTTAATAATGTGCATGAATGATTTGAGATGTGACCATATTTTGAGAATGTGAATGTTAACCCAGCAAAATGATGAAGGGATATGTTATACTTGGATCCACAGGAAACTAATTTAAAAGGGAGAAATTGTGGTGAGTAAAGATAATATTCTGATATTTAACTTCTATATCTTAGTTCCTCATCTGTAAAATAGTAACAACATAGCAACTCCTGCATAAGACTATTGGTAGATTACTTTATAAATATAAACAATAAATTGGTTTATACACATGCTTAGAGCATAGTATGTACTCAATATTAGCCCACACCATCATGGCTGTAATTGTTAGGCAACTGATTTCCACTTTGGGGGTTTATACATCTTAAAAACTAAATATCAGGGTACGTGTGAACATAGAAATGCTATACCCAGCACTAGTCTTGATGTTAAGGACTTTGACATTGGTGACTAATTTTGAAAATCATTTCCAAAACTCAGGTACGTGAAAAGTTCTACTGTTGATTAGAGTAAACCCTTTAGTTAATAGATTTTCTCTAAGGATTGTTAGATGTCAATTATCAACTGCCTACTGAATTCTTGCCCTGCTGAGACATGGTGTGTGGGAAGCAGTCAGGACAGATGGCAGACAGTGCCCCAAGGTTGCTCACTGCAGTGCCCAGCACCCAACACTTGTGCTTACACCAACACGGTGCTATGAGATCAGGTGTGGCCTGCTCGATTCGGAGGAATCCGGCAGTGGCCACTCACAAGGAGAATTTCCACTAAATCCCCTTCATGATTCCCTCCAGTACCCTATTAGTTGTTAATGATATTTTCAATCCTCCTGCCATACTACAGGAAGTCTCTGTATTTGATTTTTACTGTTTTTATTCCATCCAAGACATGATGTGGTATTGACAGATCTGAGATAAAGGATTTGTTTCTTTTCTTTCTCAAGAAAGTATCAAATATTTGGGGATGTTGCTTTCTCCTGTGCAAAGAGTAACAACTGCATTTTCCTTTTGCTTTGGAACATTTAAATATTTAGATTTGTGTTATCAAAAATCTGCCCAACATGTGGACTTCCTTGAGACTGGATTGCCAAACTAGGTAGTAACACCGATAGTTTATGGGTTTTGTACAATGGGTGAAAATCGATGCTTTTTGTCATGATTGAAGACTCCAAGCCAGTGTGTAGAGACAGCCCAGGTTCCTGGCAGTATGAACTCAGTGCAGTATGAAATGTGTCAGGAATATTTTTGAGACAAACCATGAAGTTCTCTGATGTGATTTTCAAACATCAAAACCATGTTTGTTTGTTTGCTTGTTTTTACAACAACTAAATGTCTTTTCAGCATTTATGTGATTGAATATGAGTGTTACCTCATGCTATTTCTTCCCTGAACTTTAAAAACATGAACCAGAAACCATTATTTCAATAATGATATAATCTAAAGCACAAAGCCACATTGAAATCAGTGCTTCCATTGACTGTATCTTTGAAACTTTTGCATTTATACTAAAAATCCAGCTTCAGTTTGGTTATCTTTAGGAGATATTTTAGGCTCTAATTATGTGACAATTAATTTAGTACCCTAAACTCACAGTAAATTATGTGCCCTGCATTCTTCCTGAAGAGAAGTCTGTGCATCTGTAATATTTAATCTTGATTAGAAGAGACTATTTTAGCTCAAAAGTGACTGAATTATAGATACAGATAATAATGGGATAATAGATAAAAAAAAGCTCTAATGGGTTTACTAATGCAGACTTTTTCCCTTATTTAAATGAAGTGTTAGCATTTTGACTATACAAGGTCTTTTTATTAAATAATGTCTTGAGATATATGAAACAGGAAAGCAGAACTGAAGCAGCGGAGAAAAGGGAGACATGTAGACTGAGGTAGCACCTAAGATTTGCTCAGACATTGATGGCTGTTAAAAGGTGTACTTGAATGGACACTTAACTTTCCTCTTAATACTAATTCACTGCTGCATCCTTATTGCTTCTAAAGAGCCTATGACTCCACTATATACTGGTCATTTCCTATTAGCCAAGTTTTCAATTATCAAGTTGCCCCAGGTCACGTTGCCCTTGGATAATTGAGAACACTGTATTGTGACTGGATTTAAGTGGCTATAAGAACATTGTAGATAGCGGTTCTAATTCATACTGTGGCATCCTCAGTAATAGGTTAGGAGAACTAATTATCAGGATCTTGAAAATTCTTGTTGACTCGTGAATGTGGGAAAGCTGATACTACAGGAATGTTACAATGAATATTTAAATATGTGGAGATAAGAATAATAAAACAAGTAGTGTGGATCTTGGTCATGTTTCTAAAAAGCTTGGTGTATGACCTAAATATTATCAAGAGTTCAAATAATGTAATAAACAAATGTAAATTATCATGTTCCCCCTCACTTCTGCTATCATTACTATTTTAATAATTTGCACCACAACTTGAAAAATCACATTGTATTTAAACAAACAGATGTGACCATTTTATAGGACACTTCTCAAACTTTGGTGTGCTCAACATCTCAGAAGTAAAGTTTACTGAAAATTGAGATTTGTAGGCTCCAATTAGAAAGTTTCTAATTAGAAGATCTAGGATAGTATCTAGGGATTTTCTCTTTTAATAAGTAGCTTGGATATTCTAATGTCGGTGGTCCATTATCAGTGGTCTAAGAAATATGGTTTTAGGATATTCCAAAGTATTGTTCAAGTTTTTCTTTCCTAGAACTTAGCAGAACCACCCATGCATTACAATAAGGTTTATTGAGGATGGAGTCTACGCCATTGTTCAAAGTGTTCTGCGTGTGTTAACTCCTTTAATGCTTACAACCTGGGAAGTGATGTTGTTATCATCACCTCATCAATGGAAATTCAGTTCTCTCATTTCTTAGCTGTGGGTATTTGGGAGGAAAGAATTCCAAGATTGCTAAATCATCAGTGTCCTCATTTCAAAACTAGTGCAACACAGAGCTTCTGGGAGGGTTTGTGAGAAAGCACCTGGATTCAAGGAACTCCACATATGGAAAGGGAAATGAAGTAAATAGCAAACAAACACAAATTTATTTAAGGAACTTCAAATATGAGGAACTATAATGTCAGGTCAAAGTGAAATGCAGTTTTTTTCCTGTTTGCTGGATTAAGGGCTCAACAACTCTTTTGAACATGATTAGTAGAGAACTAAGGAGTGAACAAATCAAACAATCATAGCTACAAATGACCATTTTTTGTTTATGTATCATTTTAATGATAATTAAAAAACAAGAAACCTAAAATAATATGATAATGTAATTAACCAGATTATAACAAATATCTAAGATTGTTTTTTAAATCAACAAATGAGTATTTTGGTGTGAATTTGACTATAAGTAAATAAGTTTATTTGTATTATGTATTTTTTTTCCTCTTTAAAAATTCTGGGATGTTTATAGCGGCCACATATTAATCCATTTATTGGTGATAATGGAAATATACATTAACTTCAATTATGAGACTGAAGGAATTTAATAAAAGGAATCAGCAGGAAGGCAGTGGTGGGAGCTAAGACAACGAAGATGGAAAGAAAAATGTAATCTGTCTTGAAGCACCAATTAAGTTTAATGTTTTGAATAAATGGACAATCTCAGAAAGATTAGCTTGACTTAAATCGTTCATTTAAATGTTTCTACTCTGTGGTCGAAAACCTTGACAAATGAAACAATA
This sequence comes from Galemys pyrenaicus, assembly GCA_019455555.1. Taxonomy (NCBI): domain Eukaryota; kingdom Metazoa; phylum Chordata; class Mammalia; order Eulipotyphla; family Talpidae; genus Galemys; species Galemys pyrenaicus. Next base: position 16,256,018 of record JAGFMF010011796.1, read on the forward strand.
AACCAGACTTTAGTTTGCAAATGTAATGCTTATATTGATTTTTTTCTCTCTCATAAAGTGCCTGCCATTGAATACCATAGTATGCTCACTATTACAACTTATTCCTTTATGGGTTTCCACTACCTTTAAAATCAGCTGTCTGTCTTCCTTTAGTGAAGGGCGGTGTCAGTGTGTCTTTTTCTAGTTTCCCATCGGTCCATGTATCATGCATTTATTATCCATCTGTGTTTGTCTCTCCGTCTGTCTTTAAAAATGACAATTTATTTTTGAACTACTTGTAGCAATATTTAACCACTGAACCTTTTAATTACTTACGCTGCTGACAAGCAGAGCAGATTCAAAGTTGGAGGGGATGGGAGCCTGCTGCATGAAAAGTGAATTGAAATAGCAAATGAGTGCACCTTTCTCATTAAACATCCTGCCAAATTTATAGCGCAATAAGAAAACCCAAGGCCAATGTTTATTGCAGTTGAGGGCACCTAGTCTGTATGTAGTGAATAATATGAGGATATAATTGACACGTTCACTTTGAAGCATCAAGAAGCATAGGTAAGGAAAAACAATAAAACTAGAACCTTTCCTCTTTCCAATTAAGAATTTCCATCAAGTGGACTTTTTTCTAATAGGTGCATTCTGAAGAATTGTGGGACTGCAACAGTTTCTGTATTTGTGGAATGAATATTCAGCATATATTGTTCATCTGACTCTAATTAGTGAGGTGACAGATAGTTATTTAGCATACCGTATTCATTTTTAGAAACACTACTTCATCTTTATTCTGTGGACAAGCAATAGTCCTCAAAATGTAATGAGTATTGTCTGGTTTCAAACAGCATTTATTTCATACCTAGTTTATCTACCATACTGTTCTGGGACTATATTTGCATAATTTATTCCCTTATGTAAGGTCAGCAATAATTGTCACAGAAATTTGGATTGTTGAAAGACTCAAAAGCTAAACAAATTTCATACTGGCTGAGTTCAGGTCTGGTACTTGATTCAACAATCTTAGTTGCAGTGTGGCGGTGGAGGATGATTTCAGACTTGTGGATTTGGAATTATCTTTGTACTTCTGACATTGTACTTCTTTACTTTTAAATAACACATTTTATGATTTTAGAATTAATACTGTTTCACATAAAAGTAGATAGAATGTATTCAGGAAAGAAAATTATCCATAACTTTGCTAACTAACAACTTCTACAATATTTTAAAAATATTTCATCCCATTTTATACACATGTAAATGATAGATTAAATAAAATGATTTGGTAGGGTGCTATTATAAATTAGGTAAGTTATTAGCTATTACAAATTAGCTAATTAATATTTCAGTGTTTCCTGTGAAATTTATTCTCTTGAGTACTGTATTTCTACCCCAAGCTGAGAAACCAGGCAGGTCTCCTACTCTTACTGGTAACTCCTAAATAAACACATACTTAATGTAAAACTATAACTCCAAGTTTACCAATATCTGTCACTGTCTTATTGGGTTCCTCATTGAAAGAACCAATGGATAATTGTCACAGGGGTGGTAGACCAGTCATCCATCTGGACACGTGTAATCTGATGTTATGTGTGGATGATTCTATAGCTCTTGCTTAACTAAGTCTACACATCTGAAGCCTGTGCTTGTCTCAATGCTGTTACTAAAGTTCACCTCATTTGGGTAAGGCAGAAACTCACTTTACCCTCAGATGTGTGGGTTCCAAAATACATGGACAGCTTGTTGCCTTTATAACCTCGGGGTAAATATTGGACTAATGTGGATCTTGCTAGTTTATGACAGGTCCTGTATATTAGAGCTAGAAAATTAGGATATGTTGGCCTGTGATATATATTATCTTAGCCTTACCCTGACTCGAGATAGAAAGAGCCTCATTTTAAATGTTACTCATGGCCTTACACACAAATTCTTAATTTTTCATTTAATATTGTATCATAACTTGTTTTCTTTTTAAATAGTTTTTCTTTATTTTGAGATTTTTTTTTTATTTATGCATACAAAAGCTGGGGTATAGGCCAGAGGTGGGAGTGAGAGGATTCACCAGAGACAGAATGGGAGCTGAACAGGCAGATTAACTGAAATACACTGCTGAGGAGGGCAGCAGGAGAGGCAGGAGAAGTCTGAAGCTCCATGTGAGTTCCCTCCCTCCCTGGCCGGGGATTGAACTCATACTGCAGTGGCCATGGAAGCACCACTAAGGAGGCCCCTGTTTTCTATATTGTAAGAAAAAGTACGGATATATTTTCTGTAGTAATAATGCATTGCAAAGAAATGCCACATTTTAAAGGCTATTCTCATAGTGTTTTAATTTTTATTGCTAAAATCATTTAAAATATTTCTTACCTAGTTTTTAAATAATTATTTTAGGATCAAAGGATATAAACACTTGGAGAACATTCTAGACTGGGCTTCAAAAAATAGTGCTTTCTTTTAAACCATGTTAAAGATGATTTTTGCCTCCCTCTTCTTCCTGGTGCTCCCTCTTCTCATTATTTCTATCTATTCTTTTTTACGCCCTAAAATCTAATTTCAAATCTTAACAAAAATACAGTTTTTTTCTCTCAAAAAATGAATATTGGGATTTATTTTAATGTTTTCATTTTTTAGCTTTTTTTTCTAACTTCTGGGATAATTCTTGGACTTTCCCAGTTTTTCCACTGAATATTTACATGAGTAATCCTAACAATTTATTTCATATTCTTCTAGTTTACAACATTCTACTTGCAATTTATGAATGAAACAAAGTCTAATTTTATTCTGAGGATAGAGTTCAAATTCTGTGATGCTTTCTTCTAGAATTATCGTTCCCTCATCTGCTTTGGTGATTTTGTATTTTGTTTTACTTTTAGTCTTTATTTTTTGATTGCTTTGTTTGGGGCTGGTATCTTACATCATCTCTGTTGTAGAATGTGAGACACTTAATCTATTTGCCTGTGTTTGGGTTTATTGGCAGGGAGAAGTCAAATATACCGAGGACTGTAAGCTTCCATTGTTTGTTGGTCTTTGCTCTGGGGCCAAGCTATTTACCTGGCTCCTGGAAAATCTGCCTGTCTTCATCCTGTCCTCCATATGTTCACTGAAGAGGCCATGTTTTCTTCGCTTTTTGAGCTACAGTGTAGTTGTTAATTAATATATTTTCCTCTTTTGTTCAGTAAATATCTTCAATTAAATGTTTCTGCTGTCTCCACAAAGAATAATTTTCTCCTCATATTTATGGATAATTTTAATAGTCCCTTGCTCTTTACTACTTCTTACTCATACCTGGATGTGGCGTTGGCTAAAGGCAGGTGTTCCATTTCCTTTTAGTACACATTGCTGTCAATTAAGTAGTAATGGATTTCTCAGAATTCAGATAGGGAGATCACTGATGTGAATATTCTCCTCTCAATATTCTGTGAGTAATTTTGAAAAGTAATTCTTTCAGGTTGCTGAAGCATTTCCTCCAGATCATGCTCTCTGGTATTTCTATTTGGTATTCTTTGTCATTTCACATTGTCCTTCACCTTCCACTCCTGATGTTTTACTGAGTATTGTATAGAAAGAATGACTTTGAAAGCAATTAATGCATGCCTTGGTTAATGATAAAAAAGAATACACAGAAAAAATTGAAATGTATAAAGCAGAGAGATCGGCTTATTTAATTTTGTAATCTATATGTCATGCAGTTCAGCCTCTGCAGAGTTGAGAATTTGAGTGTTCTGTATTTTATCGTCACTAGAAAATGCATTAACTACTTATCTTACCACAAACAAATCACTTCTCTCTTATCAATCATGTCACCCAACATTATGTTTTAACTTATCCACTCTTAAAATGATCTCCTTTTTCAAAAATACAAGACTTAATATATTATGCAACACATATGAGAAAAACATACTTTAAGAAGTCAAACACTAGGTTTTTGTCATGGAGTAATAGAAAGATTATACATGTATATTTCATAGACTATAGAATTGACCTCATTCTTAATATTCTGTTAATAATTTCAGTAGCCAGTCATATATCTGGGTGGACCTGGGTATAAGAAACTATAGAAGTCCCCATTTGTGAAACCTTTAGAGAATGTTTGGGAACATGTACATAATTATGGCAGTGGAAATTATCCAGCTACTCTCTTGCTTTACCCTATGTCTTATCAGTTCTTGTCCCACCCATTGAGGAGGATATAAAAACACAAAGAGAATCTCTAGGTGTATCATTAACTCCTGTATTTCATATGCATACAGTTTTCTATGTACAATTCATACTTACAAATACTTATCTACACATAAGATATATATGTATATACTTGTGCATGAACAGGTATATACATATATGCAATGCATTTGATATATAGTCAGAAGTTTTAGAGAGATTAGTAGATAGCTAGATTGATAGAAAATTGATGGTTCCCAAGGACCTCCCAATAGAATTATTTTTTCAACCAAACCAGCAGTAACCTGGATCCCTGTTATTTTAAGGGACTAATATGCTATTTATATAGTAAAAATTCTACCACAATTTTTATTGATTTTTTGATTGTAGAAAATTTTGAAAAATTTATTGATTTTTTTTGTCATAATAGTTATAGCCACCTTTTTTTTTTATAAAGGAAATTATGAATGTTTATATTGTTATTTTCCTATTGCAGAAAGTATGCCATGGGGTATTTGCTTAGTCTATGCCTATTGATATCTCTTTAAAGGGGTGAATCTAGACAGAGAAAAATGCCCTGTTTAACTTCACCTCCTCAGTCATTTGACCTGTCATAATTCTTGTCTCTAAGCAAACTCACCCATGGATTGGGCTATCCAATTTTCTCTTGGAAGATATTGAGCAAAAAGATTAGAAGATGAAAAAAAAAAGAAGAAAAAACACAACTCAAAACTAACATAGAATTGGCACCAGAGCACATTAAAGCTACCAACAAGTGAAAATTTTAGGGTGGAAGAAAGAAGCTAGAAGGAACTAAGTAGATGAAAGCAGAAGAGTAAAGAGCACAGTGGCCATGACCAGTCCCAGAGCTTCTGCTAGCTATTTTGTTCCCCAACCTGGGAGCGCCGTGGGGTCTCTTTCTCTAGAGTCAGGTTGTTGCTCTTTGTTTCTAAATGGTCCTCTTTCATTTTGTCTTGTTTTCCTTGTTTTTTACCCTTTCTCTTACTACTGTGTTTTCCAAATTTCCTCCTTTTTAAAACTATTATAAGTTATTTATTGTATTACAATTTAATGTTTTCAAGTGATGAGTAGAGATTGAACAAGTAAAGGCAACTGAGGAAGTTTAGAGAACACACACTTGGAAAAACAAAATATATGTTTATGTCACAAAAGTTGATATATATTAATGCACTACTGTGGAGTTTCACTGTTGGGCTTTAGATGTCTTGGGTTGTTGGAAGAGAAGTGACACATTTTTGCTTGAAAAACAACAACAACAAAAAACATGTCATGACTTTTCTGACAACCCAGCAGCACTAGAAGTCACTGAATATCTGGTTCATTATTAGATCAGGCAATTTCTTGCAGTTTAATATCTTAAAACTTTACCACTTTAAATATGGAATTTTTATTCCAAAGTCTTAATATCACTGTAGCAAATGTGAAATGTCTAGATAAAACAAACGTGAACTGACACATTGTGCATCAAGATCAGTGAACTCTTAATGACACTGTCATATTTTAAGGCCAAGAACAATTTATTTAATGAAATTATTATTTAATTTTCCATATAACTTGTGGGTGATTCTATGAATTTGTCTGCCTCAAGAACTGAATTTAATACTATTTTCTTCACATTAAGATACTACTAACAACACTTTCAATAGCTGTATTTTATCCTGACACTTTTTCAATATAGTTGTATATATAATTTGATCCTTAATAGTTTCTTCTCCATTCTCCTCCCCAGCTTTCAAAAAGATTATGAAGCTCATTTATTCTATTACAATAATGCTGAAGTGCTAGATACTTAAATGTTGCTATATCATGCATGGAAAATATAATTGCAGTAATCTTTTGGAGAGACTGTAAACTGTCATCAATTCATGACTAAAGACAATTCCTGGCATGATACACATAGTAGAAACACACGTGCATTGCTCATACTGTTTTTCTTAAGTGTATGTCAGTATTAAGTGGTGTTCCAGCAGCATTTGCAGCTGGATGGCCAGATCTGATAGCCCAGAAACCACCACCAATCAACATCATGTGTCAAAAAAAAAAATCATGAAAGAAATATATTTCACAATATTACACCTGAGAGGAGAAAGTATGCACTGTACAAAAAGGAAAAAATGTAAAACATATATAAAATTAAAAAAATCCTTAAAACTTAAAGAGAAAATGATATATATCAGCATCAATAAAATACTTTTTAAATAAATGACTTGCTTTTTCACCAAAAGAATAAATAAATTAATAAATAGAAATAGAAGCATAAGAAAGCTAAGAAGAACTGGTTGAGTCAGGACATGTATGTAATAACTTATAAGTATTTAAGGTGTTCATTTGGAAATATAAAAATTATGGTGTTATTTCCCTCTGCTTTATTTAAAAAGGTATTGAAAATCAAACTTTCTCTTACTAATAAAATTATTTGACATATACCTGTGTTGATTTTAGGAACTGTAATAATATTTGACACTTCAGCCTGTTAAATCAATCAATCATTTACATATCTTTATGTCCTAGGTGTTAACTCTAGGATTATGACATTAATTAAAGGATCCTATAAATTAGTCTTGTTCTTGCGATTTTTCACAATTAGTTCCTGCTTTCAAAAACAAAAGTAGTTCCAATGGGAAACTGAGCTTTAATAACAAATATTTTTTAGTTATGATATCATCTTAGTATTTATATTTTTTACATAAGTGATTATTTCAAGTATTAGAATGGTTAAGCCTAAAAAACATAATGTCTTTTCGGCTGCAGTCATTTAAACAATATGTTAATAATTGAAAATTTTCAACATATTTTCATCACTTGTTATAGTTTATGAGGCACAGTGAGATTTCTAAGAATACTAAAACCCATGACAGAAGCAAATATTATTACTGTTGGCATAAACATAATAGTGGACTGTTAAGGGTTTTGTGGTTCTGTGATTAATTTCTGTTGATATTGTGATTACAAATATGAATTATCAAAAACAGTCTAGGTTTATTTCTCTTATTCAGTAATGTATATATGAACATTAGAATGCTAAAGCTATATTTTACTGTAACATAAAAAGTAAATATGTATGTTTACTTAATAAAATTTCCTTAGTTTCCAAATTAGAATACCATGCAATCAAATTAAAATATAGTAACTGAGGTCGATAACTTGATATCTTCATTCATTTTTTTTCTGTCTGGTGATTCAATCACTTAATTTTTCAGTGTGGGAATATCATGTTGCATGGCATACTTTAAGAATATCAAATGTATTCCTATGATCATGAATACAAAGAAACAATAAAGTGTAAAATTACACTTTTTAGTAATGAATTGTTTAGATGTTAAGATAGAGCAAGTTGGACAACACTGGATGGGTTTATTGCCTGTGCGCTGATAAAATGGTGTTCATGATGTCCAGGTTTTAATGTACTATTAAAGGCAGTAATTGGTGCCGTTTCTTTAACTCATTCCCAGGTTATAGTAGAACTATATATTATTTTAATATTTCTCTTATGATAATACCTTTCTTACATTTATTAATAAAGTGAAAATTAGGCTGTGATGAAGTATGTTCACCCTTCAAGCAGACAACCCCTTTGCAGATCAACAACTTTCATACAAAAGCTGTATGTTTGTGTTGAGAATTTACTCTTTTCAACCATGAAATACTGATCAGACTGTAAATGGAAGGATAGGCACAAGTTAAACAGGAAATATTTCCACTGTCACACAGAATGTGATCACCTTTTAAACTTGAGAACTAAAACAATAAAAGTACTGCTTTCTGTTTTGACTAAATTTCTTTTGAATAGGATTTTTTTCTGAGTTAAGCCATGAATTTAATCATGTAAAATTTTATTGTAAAGGAATATAATGAATAAAAGAAGAATTACAGAGTTCCATATAAAATTTTTTATGTTGAAAATGGCAAAATTTATTTTTTGGGAATGAGTTGAAATGTGATCTTCAAGCTGATAGGCGTTATATTATTGAATAGATTAAAAAGGGGGGAAGAAAAGGATTGAGTATTGAATTTGAACTTCAGAACAGCATTTTCAAAGTGATGTTTAGCAGAAATCATTTGTCATGGAGATTCTTAGAAAGAGTCCTCAAATCATAAAAAATCCCTTTCTTTTGCTTGGAAGCAGGAGAAAATTTTCTAATGAAAATCTATCTGGATTCTTCTGAAACTGGATGAATGAACAATTTAGCCTCAGAGAAGTTAGCAAGGAAAAAAACCACTAAAATTAGAATTCACATAGTTGTAAATTCTAGAGTAAAATGGGGTTAACTAGATAAAACTATGAGAGAGACTGAGAAAGAGAGGAAGAGAATGAATCTCATGTCAAGGGACCTTAGATGAGGGGAGGATGCCCCCATAAGGAGGGAATGACCTCATCTTTTACTTTGTGTATGAAAAGATGAGGTTCTCAGGGAGGACACATTCATTGTTCACTGATAAACCTTCACTTTGATGATACCTTCCTTTCCCTCTAACTTCATTTTTCTGAAAGGAAGAGCATCATCACTTCTTCAGTTAGGGAAGAGGCAAAGGATTGAGACAAGAACAAGAGTTCTCCTCAGCCCCTAAGACTTTTACTGCTCTTAATTCAGAATAATCTGCTTTCTTTAAGTAGTGGAATGGAACTTAGTTCCTAATACAATGACAACATTTGTTGGAAGACTCCTACTTTAGACAAATTGAGAGAAGCCTATTTCACCCTTTTTGAAGAGACTGAGCCCATACTTGCTTCTTAAAACATGTAGCCGGGAGAATGAGTAAAATTAGTGCTTATTTGTTACAGCTAATAGTACATAGGACAGGTATGGCAATCATTTATTTTTTCATAGATTCATTTCTTGCTTTTTGCTTATACAACAAGTTAAAAAAAACTATTTTGTCTTCATGAAACTGCTATTTTGTTTTGCCTTTTTATAAAAAAAAAACTAGAAGGTTCTTTATTTTCTTTCTTTGTGGTAGTGGTTATACCTCATATCAGTGAAAAAGGAGAGAAAGCTATAAAAGTTTCATGAGTTCATTAAAGTTTTACAGGCACTGCAGTGTCTGGAAAAATAGTTGTTCCTATAATCCCCTGCAGTAGTTCTGGTTGGGCGGTGTTTTACTCATTACAGGATTTGGGATTCGGGATGAGCATTGAAAAGGGACAAAGCAGATGCCAAAGCCAAACACTGATATGTTATTTGGACAGTATTCAAGGTTCTCATAGCTTTCTGTGCTGCCATGTGTGACTTGACAAAAACTATCTGGGAGAAAATATTATTGTGGGAACTTCAGCCACAGCAGTTCATAGGGGATCATTCCGTGGTAACTATACTAAGGGGATACAGTATATAGCTAATTTCAAGATCACAGTTAAAATTTATGGAAATTATCCTTCATAATTTGATCTTTCAAAATGAATTCTTTTGTGTTAAAGCTCTTTAATTTGTGTGATTTATGAATGTCCCTAAGCTTATACTATATTTGGCAACTTCTGTCAGGAAATTAGTGGTGTTTACTTTTAATAATGTAAACAGAAGTATAAGTTATATTGGAAAGGGTTTTATTCAGTTTGTTTTTAAACTTTACCACTGGATGTATATTTCTGAATGACAATAGAAAGTCACTGGGGAAAGAAAGAAATGAATGATTAGTGGAATCACATCATTCTGGACAACTTTGAGAGGTTTAGGGAAATCAGTAACATTGATATTTTTAAACTTAATGAAAGAATAGTGGTTTGATAACATAAACACTCTAAAGGGTTCAAGGAATATTTGGCCAATTGTTAAATATTTTACATTTTTCTTTCACGTGTAAATAGAGCCTATTTGTTTCTGAATATTCTTTTCTGTTGTTGAATCTCAGCTTGTAGGTAAAGTGTTGAATAGCCTGTTACCTCTCCTAGCTGCTCACTAAACCTGATGTCTAATTGGCTCTCTTAAATTCCCCTGATCTCATTTATTTCTCCAACTTGGTGAAATAACTAGTTCCTACACAATTACCAGTTCTTCCCCGTGATGATTCTTTTAAATGAGTGGGAGCCCTTTTTAATACTATTTTTCCCACTTTATCACCCAAGATTTTAAGTTTCCAGAAAAGGAGGCAAAAACAATACTGAAGGTCTCGCACTGGCTGATACTTTCTGTCATTCAGGAATCAGCTCTCTTCATCAAACGGGTTCCTTTAATCTCTCCATAATCATCCCTTCATTGTCTTTATGGAAAATGACTTCTGATGAAATTGTACTTACTGTCTACTACTTTAATGTCTTTTTCTTCCCATTTCGCCAGAGCTCTTCCAAATCCTTTATGAGAGCAAATGTCTATACATTTCAGTATCTGAACACTTTAGACAATGTTGACCATACACTGCAATTTAGAAAATGGCACATTGACTTGAATGAATGGATTCCTTAAGTAATGAAAAATCAGTGTTTCTAAGCAGCATTTATACAATTAAGTAGATTTTGGAGCTGATTATTTCAAGATTGCACATTAGATGGATGTGAAGAGAGGGCGAACATTTCTTTAGATGCTATATTTTTAGATGCCATATTTTCTCATGTCCCACTCAAATATCAGTACTAGAATTTTCCATTATTTTCCTTTATGACAATGATTGCCCCTCTGAGCTCCAAAGTCAAGGATGTCATCTTTGTTCATGTGGTACTTAGGAAAAAAGTAGAGATGTATCTTCGCGGTACTTCAAATGAGTCAAGAAAGGTTCATATGCATAATGCTGGCAAAGGAAGACCCTCCAGAAATTAGGAAGTTAGTAGTGTCCTCCACTGTGATTAATTGTGGCACTATGACTTGATTTTTACCATTTTGATGAGTTCCCAGAATATGTCCAAAACCAAGTCGCATATGATGACCCAGTTTTCTAAGGAAGACTCCACTCTATCTCTGTCTCTGAGAGAGCAGATACACTCACCTCCTCTGAGATCACACCCATATTTTTCCATACTTGTTTTCTAGGTCTTTGTTTGCCTAGGAAACTCTTCTGCAGATTTCTTAAGAATAGGGACAAGTGATAACTTCTATTTCTTTATCTGTGTTCTAATTCCATATAAGGTAGCATTAGTTGATTTTGTTGTATTCACCTGACTAATCCTCAGAAATGTTATGAAAACCATCCAATCAATAATAGGAAAAGGATTTCAACTTTGACCTGCTTTTTCAAAGTTATCAAGTGTATAGGTTCAGCAAAAAATTCTGGCTGTTTAAGGGATTTTTGTTGTTGTTTTTATCTGTGTTCTTTTATAACTTCTTTAATATAGTTATTTTGAATTCTTTGTCAAACAGTTTGTAGACCTCTACTTTTTTTATTTTGGTTTCTAGAACTTTGTTGTGTTCCTTTGCTATTATGGTTACTTGGTTTTTCTCCTTGTTGCCTTGGACTGTTTTCTTGCAATGGAGGGAGAAGTCACCTTTTCCGGATTATGTATTCATCTTATTGGGGAACCAGTTTAACCTGCAGTTGGGATGGAAGGTACTGACTGGATGGGGTGCAGGCTTTTTGCCTTTGAGTATAGCATATTTCCATCACAGACTCCAAGATGAGTCTCTATTAACTCAATCTGCTGAAGTTGCCTTCAGAGATGACTGTTGGGCTCCTCAGTGTCCAAGTTATGGGTGTCTCTCTGTATCTGAATTCAGTGCTAATGGAGTGTTTCCTCCTGAAGCCTGCTGGGCTCTTATTCTTTTCCTCCAATGGAGAGAAGTCATGACTGAAAGTTTCCTTTTTGTTTCTTCATCCAGCATATGGATGCATGCATGGTGGTGTAGAATGGGCTCTGGCATGCCAGGTGCAGATGCTCATAGATTAGACATAGAAATGGGGTCTGAAGCATGGACATCATTGGAGCGTTTTTTTTTCTTGTATTCTGATAGAGGACTTCATGACCTCTTCATTCAGCCATTCTGGTTCTGGAAATTGAAAGGATTCTTGAAAACAAATTTTTATAAATTAGTTTGATGAGAAATAAAGGCAAAGAAGTTGTAACATTTGCTAATGATTGATGGACTAAACTATTGATTCTTTACTGAGTCAAGTCTATAATATATCTAAGTGATTGACATCTCACCAGTTGTCAGCCAAGATCTAGTGACTTAATGATTGACAATAAGTCATCCAATTTTAATAATTGTATTAAATACATAGGCACTTAATCAGAGGCATTAGTTATTTTTTTCCAATACTGTTTGAAAACCTCTGCTTTTTTATTGTACTTAATGTAGTTATCAATGTAGTTGGATTTAATCTGTCTTTTTACTACTTGTCAAATGTTATTAGCCCCACTTCCATTGTGATAAGATCCACTCTCCCTATACTTCTTCTAACATCCACATACTGTTTACTCAGGATTTCAAGTGACAGAAACCCAATTGACCTGAGTTAATAAATAAACCAAAGAGAATGAATTTGCTCACCTTATGGAAAGGTTACCATAGGTACATCTAGTCTTAAATGACTTGTAAAGTGTCTGTTACTGTCTGATTTTGATTTAATCTATAAGCTCTTATTTCAGTAGCAAGAAGACCATTGTAAGCTACAAATTTATATTCTCTCTGTTTGGTTACTATAAAGGGAAATTATCATATTTTCCCCCAAAATTTGAGCAAAAGTTTCAACAATTATAAACATTGATGCTAACTCATTTCTGAGTCCATCACTTTGGTCAGGACAACAGACTGGTGTTACTGGTTAGGTATGTTTCAGTGACTACTGTAAGTGCCATGGGATATTTTAAACCCCATAGAGAACCTAAGCTTTCCCCAAAGTAAATAGATATTTTATCTGGAAAAATAATGCTGAACTGCCAAAAATGTCTTTTTTCTATACCTCCTCATGACATTTTTAATTCTCCCATTCTTAATTGGTTTTATTTTTCATAATTTGTAAAAGTGCCCCAGTTAAGTGGTGTTCCTATAACTGATTAAATGGAATGAATCAGCTCTTCTAGTACGATCAGTCTCTTGAAGGAAATTCTAGTAATTTCTTTAGGTAATACAATCTTACATTTCTACTGGAATTACAATGAGGCCAAGGTGATGGATCACATCCTCCAAGTATTTGTACATGTGTGTGTTTCTGCATGTGCATGGACACACACACATGCACATATCTGACCTATCCCATCAAGAGGTTGGGTCAATTTTCTTTCCCCTTGAATATGTAATTAGTCTGATCAATAGAGCGTGGGAGAATTGGTTACTATGTGAATTTTGAAGCTGTCGTAAAACGATACAGTTATTGACCAGTTCTCTTTCTAATGGGAGATTTGCTTTTGAAACCTAGTCATCATGTTATGAAATGAAACAACACGTGCCACATAGAGAGGTCATGTACTGTCTGACAAATGGCACCAGGAAAGGTCCCAGTTACACCAAGCATCACCTGGCAGGCACTTGAGTTGGTACATCTTAAATGATTAAAGCTTATGAGCTGTCCCACCTGAGGCCAGGTGCAGTGGTATCAAACAATTCCAGAAAGCCAAGTCCAAATTACAGATCTTGAGGAAAATTAATGTTGTTATTGTTTAAAATGTTAATATTTTGGGTAGTTTGATAGGCAGCCATGTAAATCCAATTAAAAGATAGTAGGTTTTAGAATGCCCCTTCCTCTTTTTTATCTCCACATTTCTGCTGAAGAAAAAATAATATGAAATAATATGAAAACTTAGCTCCAGTTTACTTCAGTGTGAAACAATAGGGCGGCACAGCTAGATGGCCAAAGTGCCACTGGCAACTCATACTTGATCTCTCACCTGATGACGTGGCTCATGGTTTGTTTTATCTATTTTAGTATAACCTCAAGTTGTGCTCCTATAGATGTTTTACACATTTATCAGGAAGAGGGAAAATCAATATGAATTGTTAAAGATCTCAAAGAATGCCTGTATCTGAAGCAATCCAAACCAAAATATGTGCTTCTGGTGTGTAATGTCTGGCAGGTTAATGTCTCTAAAAATATACCACTCATTTACTTTTTGGCATTTGCTACTAATCTTCATTAAAGTAATTACTTTACATTTCAGCTGTCCTCATTTTGGGCGGAGTAATTTAACAATGAGTTTCAAGTAGCTATTTTACATTTAAAATAAATGCTCCTGTATCTGTTACCTCGCCTTATAAAAACTATTTAAGAATTCATTCAGAAACCATCACTTCTTTTTTTAAAAAAGTCTTGCTGTGTAGTTGTTTTGGTATATGCTAAGTAAACTGGTTATTGTATAGTAGGATACTAATGGATACTAAGTCTCTGGGAAGAGAAATAACTCTTCATACAGTGAAAAGCCAGACATGGTGAAGGAGGTGATTTTTATCATTATATTCTATAAAACACTCAAAAAACCCACGGAGGCAAAGGACAAAGTGAAAAAATTTTTTTTAATAAGCTTGCTTCTATTCAATTATTAAAGATAATGTGGCTCAGTAACAACATAGATTCAGGCCTTCTGAATCAAATGCTAAAACCTCTCCTTAGAAACATAACCATCCATAAACAAGAATTATTTGAGCAGAGTTATAGCAGATTATTCAAGGATAGTGATGGCATGTGAACATTTAAACCCTCCTAACAGAATTTTAGACAACAGGCATAATTACAGTCATACACACATAAATAAGTTACAGTTATTGTGGTCACTAAGACAGTATTGTATACATTTGTAGGCAGGTAGAGTGTGTATAGAATTGTTTACACATGTAAACCTGTGTATATGTTTGTATAAATAACATTCCTTTTAGTAACTCTAAGTTGTCATTTTTGATATAAAATTAACTTATGATATAAATGCTCCAATAAATAATTTAATAAAAATTCTTGTTTAGTATTCTTGTTGATTGTGCAATCACAACAACAAGGTGTGGTTGGTTAACTTTAATAGTATTTCCAATTTTACTAATCTGGTCACTTTGGCAGCAGATGATCAGTTTTTCATTTTTTTTTTTGGTCAACGCTATCTATAAACATATTGGCAACTTATACTACCACATTAACATGTCTTTTGATATTTGCATTATGTTTTATAAAGAGGCCATATTTATATGAACTGATCAAAACTAATCAAAATATTCTATAATTATTCATTTTTCCTGCCTTGTTTTTTATAGATCTCCTTCCTTCTCCAACAAGATCCTTGTATTCCATGAACACATCCTTTTTTTTTTTTTTAAAGATTTATTTATTTATGCATACAAGCACTGGGGTACAGGACAGAGGTGTGTGTGGGGGGGTGAGAGGATTCACCACAGAGAGCGGGGAGCAGAACAGGCAGATCAACAGAAGTACACTGCTGAGGGGAGCAGTGGGCACAGGAGGAGAGGTCTGCCGCGCCATGTGGGTCCTCTCCCTGGCTGGCGACAGGGATCGAACTCGTGCTGCAGTGACTGCGGTTTGCTTCATAGTGCATTGCTCAACCCACTGCGCCACCAGGGAGGCCCTCCATGAGCACATCCTTATTAGTACTCTCCCTTCTGTCTAAAATGTCTACTGCTTCTTCCACCCCTTTTATAGTCCTAGACACTTTATTTTGTAGCCACCTCCAAAACTTACTCTAATCACTTTCTTGTCTTGGACGATTTTCAAGAGCATGCTGATAGTAATTCAATATTTGTTGAGAACTTCTCATTTGATATTCCCCTTAATAGCTTTATATGATGTATATTTCAAGTTTCTTTTCTAAGCCATTGGAAGAAGAAAATGAATAGAATGATCACAATCTTTGTAGCTTAAGAAATAACAAACCTTCATATTGTATGAGAGACTAGGAAAGTATATAGAAAAATCAGAATTATTCTTAAAGCTGTGGTGAAGGTCAGGTTACTACAACCAAGTTCTAAAACTAAGATAGAGTCTGCATGTGCTGCAGGGTCAATACGCCAACTGTTCAGTTCAGAAACCACGTGACAGAGTTAAAAAGTGGTGTTGCAAAAAGGTAGGCAGTATCTGTATTGAACACATGAAATTGCCCTGAAAGCCCTGGGATTCCATAACAGATGTATTTATCCCAAATCTAGATCAGACATACCCAGATTGCACAGGTGGTATGGATGACAGAGATGAAGCAGAAAACATGAAATTGACCAGATCCAAAGCAAACATAGGAGAAGTCATGGGTATATGCCTTGTTTCTAAAAGTAATCAGAGAAACCGGATTATGAATGGGTGTGTGCACGAGTGCTCTCTATGAAAAGAATTGTTCAGGAGAAAAGATAACAGTTCTCTGTATTGTCCTAAGATTGTTATGTATAGCCTTACCTTTACAACTGTGTTCTATTCCTGTCAGATCTATAAGTAATTTGTAATCACCACACATATTGTCAAGGTTTAAATTTGTGGAGCTGTATATTCTGTGATCCAATTACCCATTTTCACAGATTGGGGGGAACACTTACAAAGGTCTTGGCTTACTGTGAGAATGGACTTCTATGGGATGTTCAGTCTCTGAAAAGAGTGCTGCCAGATGTTGTGTGATCCATTTATTTCAAGGGCATGTGTGGCATTACATAATTACAACCACAATGTAAACTTGATTTCCAAAAGTAAAGAAATAAACCCAAACTAAATCCAAGTTGAATTGCATTCTTTCAGTCAATAAGCTAAGCCATTTAGTTCAGAAATTGGGTTGTCAATGTAGAACAAATATCTAAAAGCTATAAGTTAAAGGGTGTAGATTTAGCTACATAAGGGTGGGAAAGAGATCAAGATGGCCCTGGGTTAATGAGTTTAACATGAAGAACTAGAATGGCTATGTGACATGAAATCTCTTTTTTAATTGAGGCAACATTGGTTTATAACACTGTATAATTCAGAGGTACATGTTCACATCTATTCAGATGCGTGTTACTACACCACACTCACCACCAAGTACCTATAGCTCTCCACCAGAGTACACTGGTTCCCACCACACTTTAAGTCTGTAACCAGAGAATGACCCAGGTACTGTTAGCTTAGTATGACGTGGGGGACACTCAGGAGATTAAAACAACCGTAAGAGTTTATAGTCCTCTGTGATGAAATCTATACCTCGAAAGTGGCTTTTTCAGAGAGTGAGTCTTAAAGTGTAGAATAGGAACTGACTAGAGAAAGGTAAGGCATTCACTTGTCACGCTGTTTTCTGCTCTACTTTGGACTCCTTAAATTCATACCTGAATTTGGGGAAAAATATCTTGCAACATCTTTTCATAAAACTGATCAGGTATGTGTACATGAGAGCAACAGTGAAAAGGGAATTTCTGCTGCTGTTTTGGCTGATGGTTTCTAAATAATAGTCTCCTTAGACAAAACACATTCCATTTGTAATTTAATAGAAACTCCACTCTTTAGCTATATCCACTATTCACCAAAAGATTTGTACAACAGATTTCCAGTACAGGAAAATTTAATATTCCATTACGCTGGTTCATAAGAGGACTGTCCTCTTCACAAAGAGGACATTTTGTAAACACACAACAAAAAATATTTTCAATTTGTGTACTAAAATTGTCTTTATTATGAAATTTTGTCCTTGAAAGTAGATTCAACATTTATTAGCCCCTTTTTCTTTTTCAATCTGATTTCTTCTTCCCCTGTGGTGAAGCTTCTCAGTAAGCATTCCTGGAGCCCCTGTGGCAGTCTCAGTGTCCCTGGCTGTGTTCTCCAACACAGGTGCTGGTTGTTCCAATCATGGTCCACCTGCTTCTGGTGGAGAATTTCATAGCACTTCTGTCACACCTGGATGCTGATCAGATCCAATTCCATCTCCCCTTTATTCTGTATCTGTGCCTTCTGTGTGATTACTGCATGCACGTCTTTCCCTGTTGTGTAACCATTTAAACTTGTATTGAGTGTGTCTTCTGGAGAAATTTCTCAAGTATTTAGCTTTTTTTCAAAAGATGCACTTGCCTAGATCACAGTGGTTCTTTTAAGTTGGATGATTCAAATTTTGTAATGCATGGTTCATGTCTGTGTTTGAGGTCAATCAATATTGTACTCTACCATAGTTTCAAAAGGAATGTGGTCTTACTTTGTCAAGGACAATCTGTGACCTACTGTCAGATATGCAGTGCAGAACAGAAACATGGAAGAGAAACTTGGTACCTTGACTGTAGAATATTAGGTCAATTATATGGTTGAAATAGGAAGTCTTTCTCCTTTTGCTGTTTCTCGGTGTCTATCATTTATCAGTGTAACCAGGTTAGAATTACCTTGATGTAACAATTTTAGAGGAAGTCTGTATTTATTTCACTGCAAAGACATTGCTTATTTGATTCTTGTCATTCAAAAGCAGTAAACGTGGAACTTTTCAAAGTCCTTACTGTCTTTAAAGCTATAATTGGTTAAACAGGACTTATTAACATTTGTAGAGTAATTTATAGGCTCTCTGTCCTTTGTGTAGTAAAATGAATAGTATGTCGATATTCATGCATAAAAGTCACACCTTGAATTACCTAAGATGAACTATAGCCATGGATATTTCTAGGAGAGAAAGAGAGCGGGTGGTTCTAAATAAAGGGATACCCTGAAGAAAAACTTATTGATGAATAGAACAGTCAAATTCTGATAGATATAAAGAAGAAAAGCAGGCTTGGAATGAAACAGATAATGGTAGAAGCATCTGGTAGCCTTCTGGTGCATGAATAAGTACTTCTGTCAGCTCATTTGTCAAGTTAGACTTTTACAAAAATGGGAGTATATGATTAGAGTATGGGTGAACCGAAATAAAAGAATATAAGATGGGCAAAACCATGTTTTACCAAAATGATGTTTCTTGAAGTCCTTATCAGCTCCCAAGTGGGATCTCTTGCACTGTTCCTGGTCACCTCGTTGTCCTGTTTTCCATGCTGTTTCTTATCCCATCCCTGAAGTTCCTCATCTGTCTAGAAGTGTCAAATTGAAAGATGACTCATAACCAAACAAACAAACTTGCAAGTAGACTATAGATCTGAGGCACACAGTGGGGAAGGGAAGAGGTCAGAACAGGGAGGGAAGAGCACAAGGGACTGCGGTGTTGGATCATAGGTGCTGTGGTGTTGGGAGAACTATGGGGATGACACCTGAGGAGGGAATCAAATACTATACAAAAATGAATGATGATGTGAGAAAATAAGTAAATTTAATTAAAATAAACAAGACTAAGGAATAGATGACCAATATTTTTCTTGCCAGTTTAAAGTAAACTAGTAGTTATTATGCGGAGTGTGGTACTGAGAAGGTGTCCAAAGTCTTATTTAGGCTTTAGGAGAAAGAATGTCATGATTCTTAAGCAATTACTGTTGGGGACATAGATGGCACATACATTAGATGATCCTGGACTACAGCACATCTCAACTTAAAGGTGTGCATTTTAGTGTTTCTATTTTATATCATTCTTCCTTTTTGTACAATGTATTCTTTCTCCTCTCAGGTGTAATTCCTGTAAAACTCTGTAGGGTCAGAGAATGATCAGGTCTTTCCACCTTCCCACCACTGTGAAGATGGACACCTGTGGTGCTGCGAGCATTCCAGGGTGGACATGCGCAAGTGGGTGCACCTGAGTTGGGACACGGGCTTAAATGGGTGGCATCATGAGGACGCCAGGACCGACCGACAGAACAGACAGAACTGCGAGAACCAGCAGAACCAACAGGACTGACAGTACTGATGAGGGCAGCAGCAGCAGTAGAAAGCAGCTGAGAGGGTGAGATGCGTAGGGGGCTGGGAGGCCTGCCAGCCTCCTGGCCCCCCGGCACCCATGCCTGCCATGTACCTGGCCACTTCTACTAAATAAAGTATGAAAGCCACCGAGGGCTCCAAGACTCCTTTTCCTTGACCCGTCTGCCCAGAACCATCCCGAACCTGCCCAGTGCCACCTTTCATGCCGCTACAAACTCCCACCACCAACTCACCTGTGCAGCATCACCATAATCCCTGTACTCTTCCTTCCCCTGTTTTGATCACTCTCCCTCCACCTCCTCTGTAAAATGTCTCTGATTTATAGTTGCCAGTTAATTTTGTTTTTAATATATTGTAATTTTTTTTTCTGATGCCTTATTTGGTTCCCCTAATTTCCTCCTCTAAGTGAAACCATCGGATATTTTTTTTTTCTTTCTAAGTTATTTCACTGAGCCTCCTCCCTTCCAGCTCCATCATCCACATTGCTGAAAATAGTGAGTCTAGCTTTTTTCATTGCTGAGTAACAATCCATTGTGTATATTTACCATATCTTTTTGATCCAGTCATCTATTTTTGGGCATTGTTTATTTCCCTATCTTACCTATTATAAATTGTGTTACAATAAACATAAGGGTGCAGGTATTCTTTTGAATTAATGTTTCTGTGTCCCTTGGGTGGATTCCTAGGAATGGAATTGCTGGGTCATATGGTATCTCCATTTTCAGTAGTTGAGGAAACTCTACACAGCTTTCCAAGGTTGTTGAGCAGTTTGCACGCCCACCAGCACTGCAGTAGGGTTCCTTTTTCACAGCATCTTTGCCAATATTTTTTATTTCCTGCTTTTTCAATGTGTGCCATTCTCACTGGTATAAGGTGGTATCTCATTGTGGTTTTGATCTGCATTTCCCTGATTACAAAAGATATTGAACATTTTTTCATAGCATGTAGCCATTTACATTTCTCTTTTGGAGAGGTGTCTTTTTTAGCCCTTTTGCACATTTTTTTGACTGTATTGATTACTTTGTTTTTGTTGAGTCTCCTCAGCTCTTTGTTGATCTTTGTGATTAGTCCCTTATCAGTAGTTTTATATGCAAAACTTTTCTCCCAATCAGTAGGGTTTCACTTTGTTTTGGTTAGTGTGTCTTTTGCTATACAAAAACTTTTAAGTTTGATGTAGTCCCTTCACTTTCTTTGCTTTGGGGCATGTGTCTTTAAAGATGTTATGAGATGCATGTCATGTATTGTTTTGCCTTTTTTTCTCCTATATATCTGTGGTTTCAGTTCTTACATTCAGTTATTTTATTCATTTTGAGATGGTTTTTGTGCATTGTGCGAGGTAGTAGAAGGGCTTCATTCTTTTGCATGTAGTAGTCCAGTTTTCCCAGCACCATTTATTGAACAGCTGTCCTTTTTCCATTGAATAGTCTTTGCTTCTTTGTCAAAGATTTGTTATCCATAAATATGTGGGTTCATTTCTGGGTTTTCCACTCATTTCCATTGTTCTGTGTGTCTTTTTTTGTTCTAGTACTATACATTTTTAATTATTATGGCTTTGTAGTATAATTTGAAGTTTGGGAGTATGATACCGCCATTCTCCTTTTTATTCAGGATAACTTTGACTATTTGAGGCTTTTTTTTTTTGTAGTTCCATGTGCATTTCATCAATATTTGTTCTACTTTTTTAGAGAATGTCATCAAAATTTTTATTAGAATAGCATTGAATTTGTAAATTGCTTTTGGTAGTAGGATGGCCATTTTGATAATGTTAATTTTTCCAATCTATGAGCAGGGGATGTCCTTCCATTTCTTTATGTCTTTTTCTATTTCTTTTAACAATGTTTTATAATTGTCTAGGTCCTTTACATCTTTTGTTAGGTTTATTCCCAAGCATTTGATTTTTTTGCTTGTTTCAATTATAAAAAGGATAGTTTTCTCTATTTCTTCTTCTTCAGACTGATTATTTGCATATAGGAAGGCTACTGATTTTTTTGTGTGTGTTGATTTTGTATCCTGCTACTTTACTAAGCTGGTTGACTTTTTTTTTTAAAGATTTATTTATGCCTACAAGAGCTGGGGTACAGACCAGAGGCCTGGGACATGAGAGGATTCACCAGAGACAGAGTGGGGAACAGAAAAGGTAGATCGACTGAAATACACTGCTGAGGGGAGCAGCGGGAAAGTCAGGAGAGGTCTACTGTGCACATGGGTCCCCTCCCTGGCTGGGGATTGAACTTGCGCTGCTGTGCCACGGATGCTTCAGAGTGTGGTGCTCAACCTGCTACGCCACAGGAAGGCCCTAAATTGGTCGATTATTTTGATTAGTTTTTCTGTGGAGTTTTTAGCATTTTCTAAATATATTATCATATCATTTGCAAATAGTGATAGTTTTACTTCTTTCCTATTTGGATTCAAAAAGGCTATAATGAAAGCAATTAGAGAAAGGTGCGCATTTTTAACACCTTTTGCTAATGACCCTTTTAGTTCCTCATGATGCAAAATTCCATTCACCAGACAGACTTTTCAGCCTCCTGCAGCCTTCTGCAATTACTCTACTGTCTCTAATAGAGTTAATAAAGCTGTTAGTCTCAACCTGTAAGTGGCTCATGCTACCATGTTTTAAGGTATAAAGTATAAGAATATAGAATGACTAGAAAATTCTAATTCTATATACTTATAAACATTAATAAATGTAAATATAATTTGACAAAAAATTATAAAATACATTTATTACTGAGGAGAAGTGTCTGAATGTTTGAAATCTGCTTACTTGCGGGATTCATCTGGTATAGAAAGTTTTAGAAAAAAACTTTTTTGTTATTTGAAGTGACAGTGATGTATAATTTGTCACTGCAGATGTTAGAGAGCAGAGGAACAGGACTAGACATCCAGGCAACAGTTGATGTGATACTGGTAATGAGATTTCTGATTTTAGGAGAAACAAATAACAAATCCCACATCATGCTTTTAATGTTAAGTAATTATCAAAGGTCATATTAGATTTCGCTGTGTTCTGAATGAAGGGATGATTATCATGAGCAGTGAATCTGGAGTATGATTCCCACTTTCTGATGATCAAGGACAGAAGTGAAACATTGGTTACCTTGGCATATGGAATGCCCGGGGTCTGTTCTCAGGACTCAGAGCTGTGAATGGGGGCAGTGTCTCACCTGAATTAAATCTTAAACATCCCTCATTATGCTTCAGAATGATACTGCAATTCTTGAAAGATTGCCTGAATGCCTCACCAAATCACATAGCTTCTGGTGCTTTCTAGGAAATACGCAGTCAGAGGTTAGAGACTGACCCCAGCATATTCTCAAACCTCTTGGTGTCTCTGGAGATAACTTCACACTGAGAGTATCATCAAGTAAAGGAAGCCCTTGGGAGCCATAACAGGCTCACGTCAAGAGCTGATGCCTTGTGGGGACATCTTGATATTACTATTTCTTGGCTGAGGAGCAAACCACAGCTCTTCCCTGGAGACTCCACTCAGCAATCATTTCCATCTATAAAGAACATTTTACAGCAGTGCCAGGGACATGGAGTGAAGCTGTGAGACTGTTTTAGAATTTCCACCTTAGAATAACAGTAGATTTTCCAGCCTTTGAAACTTTTATCCCATCTCAGTCTGCACACCGACATAATTTTCCATTTTCCAAATAGAGTATTTAAGTTACGCAGAGTTTTAATGCCTGCCTTGAGGAACTGTTGGTGATTTAATCTTAATCTCCTTGAAGATTGATTTTTATTTATGTGCATCACTTTACAGGAGAGTGATTTTAGCTGGTAGGAAACAAAGCATTGTGCCAGTGGATTGCTTGTCCTGTCAGGGAGTCCCCTGAGTCACACGGTGTAGACTATGGGCTATGCAACTTATTAAATATGCCCAATGCTCTGGGGAGATGCAACCCAGTGAGTAGATGCCTGGAAGGGCAGAGTAGGTGCTGTTGTTAGCTCCACTCACCCCTTAGCCAGGTGTTCACATGCACTAAACACCTGTACACCTGTCTATGTACCTTAGACCCATTTTATGAAATCTTTTTCTGGTTGGTAGTCTAGTTCAAAAATTGCTCTGGGATTCCTCCTTACTGTTATCTATAGTCTATATTATCATAGAGGTAGTTAGAAGCTGTAGGTAGAAATTCAAGATGTCGACCACCACTAAAATATGAAATTCTAATGTCATGTAGATTTATCAGACAGTGTGTTTCTAATAGTCTGTTATTTTTAAGTACCACTGTTTCTACCTAGACACTCTTGTTAGAACCGAACCTCATGTTTACACCAGTACCTGACACATAGGGAAGGTATATTTAAAAAGTGATGTGTCTTAAACTAATGAATCATGGCATGTCTTCATAGTGTAGCTTCCTGCTGACCAAAACTAGCTTCAGTTCCTCCCCACAGTGGCCATGTATGGCTGCCAGGAAAATCATACTATTAGACAACATATTCCAAGTTATAGCAGTAAGAGTTAAAAATTGCGTTAGAAATGATAGTAAAATGAAACTATCAACTGGAGACCTAAATGCATGAAAAGAAGCAATATAATGTGTTTTATTTTTTAAAAATTATTTATTTATTTATTTATGCATGCATGCATGCATACAAGAAATGGGGAACAGGCCAGAGGTCCCGGCAATGAGAGGATTCACCAGAGACAGAGTGGGAAATAGAACAGGAGGATCTACTGAAGTACACTGCTGAGGGAAGCAGTGGGCAAGATAGGAGAGGTCTGCTGCGCCATGTGGGTCAGCTCCCCTGCCTGGGATCGAACTCCTGCTGCAGTGGCTACAGATAGCTTCATAGTGCTGCAACAACCCCTTGCACCACCATACGATGTGTTTTAAAAGGAATATTCTGTTGATTGGCTTAGGGTATACTTGATAAACCCTTTTATCAGTAAGCCTAAGGGTATCATTGACATTGCAGGCAGTAGAGTCTGCAGGCATTATATTTATCTTATCATCACCTGATAATTAGATTAATGAGAGAAAAATTGATTCTGGGAAAATTTGCACTGATTGTATGTAGCTTGATTTTCATTTCGTTCAGACTTTCAAACTTGGGACTTGTTTAGCATTTTACGATCCCTTGTACATAATTAAGTTGTTATATTCTTTTATTTGCAGTGTTTCTGTTGTGGGCATGAAATAGTTTTTCATCTTACATAGACAGTGCATGCAATATCTGAGAACAGCATAAATGTGAAAGATGCTTTCTTTTTAAGTCTAAGGGAATCTGCACCAAGGACAGCTATGGAAAAGCATTTGAAGCCATTTTTATGTAATAGAAAATTTCAGCTACTCAGACAACTTGGAAATGCTCCAGGAAGGAAATGAATGTTTTCTTCACAAATGTGTCATTTTGTATTAGCAGAAGCTGAACAGTTAGAGAATTATTGCTTGTATATCTGGAATTAAATTTCTAAAACTTTGAATGATCATTCCTTACAGTGGTGCCATGTTCTCAGAAGTTTAGCCAGTAATAGTATTTTCTGCCACACTAAAAACAAGTTGGGGAAGTTCATCACAGCCGCTTTCCTTCCTTATTGAATAAAATGAATGATCATCCATTGCACAGATAACAAAGCAATCAAGAAAGAAAATGTTTTCTTTCTTTGCTCAAATGGAAGATGATACACATGCTTGCTGAAAACTGTGTGGACAGAGAAAACACTGAAATAAATGGGTAGATGTGTTCTTGTTTGGGAAACATTTGACTTTAATGCTATGCTTTTCTGAAATGGACAGTGTAGGAGTTGGAATCATGAAAATGATTACTAAATGGGGGCAGTGAAATTATGTTCCAGAAGAACATAAACAGCTAGTTCCTCAATCTTGCCTTAGTCATTTCATTTAGGTAAACATCCATAACATATATTTACAAAGAAGGAATGAGGACCTCAATAATCAAAGGGGTATCAGAATGTGAAAAACTGTTAAAGCAGAGGGTAGATGGAGTCTTGTAACAATGTGAAATGATGCTATAGATCTTTTACAGTAAGATGATGGTGACATTTGACAATAAAGAACAGATGTGACTTTGACAAAGAGAAATGAAGAGACCAGGTCAGACAGTTGAAATAATTTACAGATAGGTGAAGAAGGACAAAAAGGGCATTCTGGGAGTGGAGTTCAGTCATGTGGACAGTGCTGGAAGATTCCAGTGCTTACGGGAGCAGGCTGCCATGACGCTGGGTGAAGAGGGCAGTGTAGGCTGAACAAGCAGGTCATAGGCCCTATCTGAAGAGCAGCAGATAGGAAAGTTCTACTGATATTTGCCATTTTAGAAGACAGGTCCAATTTATCAAAAAAAAAAAAAAAAACAAAACAGAATTTTTATGTGACATTTCCTGTTTTGGCTGCTTTTTGTTTTGTTAGAAGACAAGAGTCATCTACCAATAGCATACAACTCTAGGATGTCCAGGATGTGCGTGGCATCACCTATGTGTAGTGTAGTTGTACCACACACACACCGCACAGCAGCAATTCACTGCCCTGTTCCTGACCTAACCCAACCAGCAGAGGGCGCTGCGCACCACTTCCACTTTCCTCCTCCAACAGTCTCTCCACTAACCATTTCCAGCTATTAACTTCTATGAGATCCCTGTTTGGGAAAATAATGGTGGAGGTTTGATCTAATTTTTTTTTTTTAGTTTTTAAATGCTTTTATCGATCCATAATTTACATACCACAAATATCAACAATTAAAAGTATGTGCCATGATGAACTTTGATGTGACTATATTTAAGGAACTATCCCTGCATCTCAAAATGTTCATTGCTAATCTTAAAATAATTCATCTAAAAAATAAATATTATGTTCATTATGGGGTATATACTTCTGGGTACTTAAGATAAAGTCTCCTTTTTGGGATACATGATTCAATCTTGTACTTTTAATAAGGGAGCTGGGAAGTAGAGGTAGATTGAAGGGACTTCCAGGAACTTCCTTAAGGTCTACCATGGGGTGTTGTGGGGGCCAATTGCATATTGATAACGAATGGGAATTTTCAATATTATTACTGATGATGGAACCTGAAGAGTTACCTGTACCTATAAAAACGAAAAATGTTGAGACTCTATAAAAATAATGCTATTACCAGGAATGTTTGATGTTCCTTATCATTTGTGCAGGGTTATCTCTCAGCAAAATAGAAATGATATATCCTATTGATGTAGTAGATGTTCTTGCATGAATTTTATTTCATGCTAACATAAGGGACATTCTTCATTGCTAAAAAATGAGGTAATTGTTCATGTTATGTGAACTTAAACAAATTTAGCACATTGAAAAGATTCACTGGAGCAAAATAAAATTTCTGAGTTAAGAATTTTAACTTTTTCTCTGAGCCAACGTAAACAGTCTCTATGCATATAAATGGCAGTGAAGTTTCTGTAATATAGAAGTGCAACCTTAAATACCTGTATATATGACATTAATTCATTTATATGAAATTATTTATCACATGTTCTTTATGCACTTGATCTAAATAAGGCAGTGGAGATATAAATAGTCACTATTTCTGTATCTACTGAGCTTTAAAACTTAATGAAGAATTGACTTCTTAATCTACAAAATATAATTTAAGCGGTATATGTAAAGAAAAAAATAGTAAGGGGCTAGCGAGTCTGTACTGGGAAATCCAGATATATTCTGGGGACTATATGAAAAGTTTCCTGGAGGCTGTGGCATTTGAATTGAAATCTAATATTCAGGGCCCCAGAAAAGACAATTAGAGGCCAAAGAAGAGCCTTTCAGGGACTATGGCTTGGGATGATATAAGGTCTTCGGGGGAAATGGAAGATGGTCAAGGTAGCTGAAATGTATGGAATGAGGAGGCTAAGTTAGCGAGAAATGAACAGCCATTCAGCAATAAGGCCATTGAAACACCGTGTGGGAAGGTGTTGGCTTTATGGTGTCCATATGGCAAGTTTGTAGGGTGGCAAGTTTGTAAGGTGTTCTATACTTAAACATGGGCTATAAAATTTTGGTTCTGTTAACTATTAGAGCTATTCAGAATAAAATTATGTCTACCAAATTGATACTTGAGAAACTGAAAGCAGAGTAAACACCCAGCTACAGTTAGTGACAGATATAATGGCAAACAGGAGAAGAACATGTGCCTGTTGACTGTGCATCAGGCAACAATGTGACAAATGGCTCAGAAGAAGGAGACAGTAGAGGTAGGACATCACTTAAGGAGCAATCCCAAAGCCACAGAGAGTGTGGTGACACTTTTATTTTTCATACTTTTGATACATAGTTGTCAAGGGCTTAGCACTTTCCAGGCCCAGCTCAGAGGCTGAGGAGGATAGCTAGATCTGGGCCCCAAAGCTCTGCTTCCCATTCTTATTGAGAACAACAAATAAACATGCAAAGTGTCACGGAAGGTCAAGTGCTAGGAAGAAATATAAAAACAATGGGACAGAAGGGAGAATACAATGAAAAGATGGATGTGGGTCTGTAAAGTCACACAAGTGAAATGAGAAGGTTGTGGGAGTGGGGCAGGGATATGTTGTGGATCAGTTAACAATTCATTGACAACGTAGTACAGAAATTAGGGTAGTGTGTGTGTGTGTGTGTGTGTGAGACTAAAGAGCAGGAAGGAAATTTTATTGAAACTTCTTTTTGTATAGGGTAATGACCAGAGTGTTTACTTCTGTAATCTGAAGCTCTGTAAACATATTTGCATTATCATGAACTCTGTCTAGCCTACAGATTCACAAATACAATTTTAAAAACACAGAAAGTTTGAAAATGTAGAGCTGTCGTATTTGCTAAAAGCATTTATAAAATAAAAATATATGTGTTATTCGACTTGTGTTCTATAAACATGGGCTGTAAAATTTTGGTTATGTTAACTACTAGAACTATTAAAAAATAAAATTATATCTACCTAAATTGATATTTGAGACACTGAAAGCAGAATAAATAGCCACCTACAGTTAGTGACAGATATTCTAATATTTTATAATGTACTTTTCAAGGAATGTATACATAAATAGAAATGACTGATGATTTTTGAAGAAAATTATATAGCTATTGCCAGTAGTACATACTTTTATATTTGCAATCTAGAGCTTTCATGATTAAATTTTCTAAATTACTTAGAGAAGTGCTGGTTCTTCCTCTAATCAAACTGTCCAGTTCAATTCTCAAGTCATTTCCCTGGATATTTATATTTCTTTAATTTTTGTTAGGGACCACTTATATTTACCACTTAATAAAACTTAAAATTTTCCCATATCATGTTTTGCAATGTATATTAAGTATGTTACTAATTGGAATAGACATGTTAAGACACTTTAGTTTATAATTTATGTATTTGATAACTGAAGACCTGAGATGTGTCATGCATGAATGCACCAAGTATGTTCATTTTCTATTAAATAGAATAAAATGAAGAAAGAAGTTGTCATTAAGTTAATGACCAAAGAGTCATAATTCAGTACTGAAACATTTTTGTTTCTCCTGTGTATCCCACAGGCTGCATATATCACTAAATTATGTAAAGAATCACCAAATATTTTGTGTTGATGTTTATATAGCCATAATATGGTATAGTTTTAACAATGAAACTCTTGGGTCTCCCTGGTGGCACCACAGGTTGAGTGCCGCACTGTGAAGCACAGCAGTGCGAGTTTGATCCCAGACCAGGGAAGGGACCCGCATGGCCAGCAGAGCTCTTCTGCCTCGCCCACTGCTCCCCTCAGCAGTGTGTTTCAGTAGATCTGCCTGTTCTGTGTCCCACTCTGTCTCTGGTGAATCCTCTCACCTCCCTTGCCTCTGGCCTGTACCCCTGCTATTGTATGCATAAATTTAAAAAAAAGAAAAAGAAAATAAATTTAAAGAAAGAAACCCTCAAAATCTTCTATGACATAATCATTCAGCTTTATAATATAAATGTTTAATTTGCCTTTAGTTCAAAAAGCCAGGTTAAGCAACAGTTCATTATTAATTGGGTTATTCACAGTCAACTTATTTTATGTTTGTGTGATTTCAGTAGAATAGTTTAGGTGTTAACTAGGAGAAAATAATTTGATGAGAATGTCTAGAATCAATTTTAAAAAAACATGCTAGATTTATGGTAATACAGATCATAGATGAATAGTTAAATGAATACATGAGTATCAACTCAACACAATCTTAGCCCTTAGATCTGTTTACTTTCTGTATATTATAATTTAGGGGAATTATATTGATGGTTGTTAATTTTTTTATTGTATTAAGGAAATAATAAATATCTGTGGCCTAGGGGTTAAGACTCAATGCTGTCTTTGCTGTTGCCTGCATTAGATCCCTGGCCAGGGAGCTGACCCAGGGGCCAGCTGACCCCTGGCCAGGATGCAATAGACTTCTCCTATATTGTCTGCTGCTCCCCTCAGCAGTGTGTTTCAGTAAATCCATCTGCCCTGCTTCCCACACTGTCTCTGATGAATCCTCTCAACACCTGCACTGTGGGCTACACCCCAGTTCTTCTATGCAAAAGTAAATTTAAAAAGGGCCCACTTAGTGGCACAGAGGGTTGAGCACCGAATGCACTGTGAAGCACAGCGGCACAAGCTTGGTTTCCAGACATGGAGGGGACCCACATAGCACAACAGACCTCTCCTGCCTCACTCGCTGCTCCCCTCAGCAATGTATTTCAGTTGATCTACCTGTTCTGCTCCTTACTCTGTCTCTGGTGAATCCTCTCGCCTCCCACCACTCTGGCCTGTACCCCAGATCTTATATGCATAAATAAATCTTTTTAAAAATAATTTTTAATTATTAATTTTTAATTATTTTTTAAAGAAGAAATTAAGTATCAAGTATTTCTATCAAAACTGTAATAAAGATACCACACACAAACACACACATGTCCACACATTCACAAATAAAAATACACATTTATAAGACCATTTTACACCTGTTATCTTGTCAGGAACAGCCTTTTACATGATATTAACAGTGCATTTAATTTCTTTCCTATGAGCCAACTAACACATTATCTGCAGTCCATTTTCTTAGAATAATCTAAATTATGCCACAGGTTTCCGAAGTACAGATATAACCTCGTCTACTACTGCTCTGCTTGCATAATTTTCAAGGCCTTAGTCTAAACATCTGTATTTTGTAGATTGCTGTTTGTCCACAACATCACTAGCTTTTCTTTTTTATGTAGTCCACATAAAGTACATGTCCTAGTCTCTTTCATGAATAGGTGTGGGCTGTATGTCTAAAGTCTAATTTCTGGCCAGTGTTACATAAGCAACAGCCTTGTACTGACTGTCTTTGGATGCTTCTTAATTATAGACTCAGGTCAGAGGGTAGATATTCTGTTCTTTTCCTCTTCTTCATTTATGCAACTTGGAAAGAAGTTTAATGACTCAACTTCCAGCAGCCATCTTTGACCATGGCATAATCTTGCAGATGGATGCAAAATTACTTAGGATGGAGAGAGGGAGAAAGTCATGAAGAGTTTGTTTCATTTATGAAACCAATTTACCAACTTTGGTCTGTAAATGTCCTGATTACTTTTTAATTAGAGAATGACTTCTCTGTTCAAGCCACTATTATTAATATTTTTTATTGTGGAAATGTTGGTTTATAACACTGTAGATGATTTAGAGGTATAGGATCACACCCTTCAGGTGTATGTTACCACATCACACCCTTCACCAAGGCATCTATCATCCTCTACCATAGTCCACTGTGTATTGTCTCCACTTTGCTCTCCTCTCCTTTCCATCCTATTCTGGTAGCCTCAATTCTACAGTCAGATTTCTAAGGTTTGTTATTGGTTTGGTTGTATCTGACCTTTGTTTTGTTTCTCTGTATTTCATATACAAGGGATATCATCTGATATTTGTCTTCTTCTAGCTGACTTGTTTCACTTAGTATAATCCCCTCCAGTTCATCCATGTTGTTGTAAAAGTCAAGAGTTCATTTGTTTTTATTTAATAACTGAGTAGTATTCCATTACACACATGCACACACACACACACACAGATACCTTGTATTCCAGTCATCTGTCTTAGGGCATTTAGGTTGTTCCCTACTTTGGTAATTGTAAATAGTGCTGAAGTACACATAGGAGTGCATTGTAGTTCCTTAAATTAGTGTTTTACATACTCTGGGTATTTACCTGACAGTGGAATTGGGGGCTCATATGTTAGATCTATTTTTAATGTTTTGAGAAATCTCCATACTATTTTCAAAGGAGTTGGACCAGTCTACCTTCCCACCAATAATGCAATGGGGTTTCTTTTCCCCCTCATGCTCATTTCTGGTCTTTTTGTTATGGAATATTCACAGAAGTGTGAGGTGGTATCACATTGTGATTTAGATTCATGTTTCCCTGATCATAAGTGATAATTTATTTCATTGCTTGTTGGTCGTGTGTATATCTTCTTTGGGAAAATGTTTATTTAGTTTTTCTGCCTGTTTTTGATTAGGTTGTTTTCTTTTTGTTAAGTTGTAGAGTTCTTTGTAGATCTTGGCTATCAGCCTCTTTCATATATATGATGTGCAAATGCTTTCTTCCATTCAGTAGCATGTCCTTTTGTTTAAGTGATAGGTTTGTTTTTGTTTTTGCTGTGCAGAAACTTGTTAGTTTGGTGTAGTCCCAGTTGTTATTCTCTTTAGTCATTCTTGTCTTTGGAGATGAATCCGCAGACACCACTGAAGCCTATACAGTGGAGTTTTTGCCTATGTTTTATGTATTTTATGGTTTCAGGTCTTACATGCAAGTCTTTATTTATCTTGAGTTCATTTTGTGTATGGTGTGAGATGGTAGTCTATTTTCATTATTTTGTATGTGGCTATACAGTCTTCCCAGTACCATTTATTGAAGAAGATCACTACTAATGAAGTTTCTGTTGTAATCATTGATGATATAGTTTTAGATATCAACATTCTGTGCATAAAAGTGTTAATAGCACAGCGTGTCTTTTACATCACCTTTATCCACTAATAGATCTAATGCGTATCAGTTTCTGTATACTTATTAAGTATTCTACAGCTAAAAGAAAAGCATCTTACTAAAAGTATTATAATGTTCAGTCTGAATTTGCCACGTTTTTTATTTTAATAAGCAGTTTTGATGGTGTGTCTATATAGTGACTCTGATTTAGCATTTCATACGTTGTCTGAATGGAACTGGTCTAGTCCATCACTGCACAGATTAATGGAACAAATTCCCTCAAGAAGCAAATGAATTATTTCTCTTTCAGACTCTATCTAACTGGACCTTGGGTAGGTCACTCAAGATCTCTGGGCTTTTTCTTTCTCAAGGATAAAATAGGTGAGTGAATCTTTTGCAACCTCACTTTTTGGTTTTAACTTTATTTTGTATAATATACTTCATATCTTTAATCTTTATATGATGATTAGATTTGTAAGAAAACTTAGAGACAGGCTAAGTTAAATTTACTTTAATTTTGTCAAGACTATATGTCCATGCAGTAAATGAAATGACCTTTGATATAGATTTTTATAGCATTTTAAACAATGAAGATTTGGGAAAAATATAGGAGGTATAAATGTATAGACTAGTCGGAAAAAGTTAGATGTGTAAAAATATAAGATGGAAAGGTACAGTAAATATTTTAAGACAAAATCTGGCATCCTTGACAAATTATGTGGAAAATTAATTTTTTTTAGGATAAAGAATGGTGAAGTCACTGACAAAAGACAGGAGAGCTGGTTTGAGGGAAAAGGGGAATCACGAGGAATTTCAAGAGTTAGTACATCAACCAATAAGATACTGCATAAAAATTAGCAACACTAGATCTGGATAAGATGTATGTGAATTCTCATCCTGGCTCTGTCACTTATTAGTAAAATGACCTTATGGCATAACCTCTCTAAACTTGGTAGTTTGCTGATAATATTGACTTCTAAGGAAAATTCTCTCCTCACGCCTTTTTGAGACTTGAACAAACTTGGTCTTTAAAATCAAGACTCTATTGTTGTGCTTTTACTTCTGACACTGAAAACATAAATGGTAAAGAGAAAAGTCCTGAATAGACAAAGGAGACAATAAACATAGTTTAGAAAATAAAACATACATTTATGTATACAATTCTTCTTTATAAACATCATTACACAGTCAATTTTCATATTTTCCAGTCCACTACCTTTTTTAATTCATTGAACTTGTCAATGTAAATGGAAAAGTAAAGTTGTTTCTTTTAACTCCTGTTTAGTTAATGAGAAATAATATGTAGGAAAAAGACATGAAAAGTCTCTATAACAGTTTTAATAATCCAAAAATGGCATATCGTTCTTTGGTTTTTGAGTTTACAATAATCAGCATGTTTCTTCACATTTGCACTTGTTTACAGTGAATTGAAAGCTCACTTTGACAATCCAATAATTACCTACATTTTAGAAATAAATTACAAAACTTTAAAGTGTACATTGTACAGATGTTAATAGCATTTCTTTGATGAGTCAGACAAACACACTTGAATATCATGACATTTGCAAGTCAGAAAGCTCTAACCATTGAAATGACAAATGTGGCCTTCCCTGGTGGCACAAGGAGTTAACTTTCAGTGCTATGAAGGAGCTGACCCATAGGGCACAACAGACCTCGCCTATCTTGCCCACTGCTCCCCTCAGCAGAGTGTTTCAGTCAGTCTGCCTGTTCTCCTCCCCACTGTCTCTGGTGAATCCTCTCATCCCCTCACTCCCTCACCTTTGGCACCCCAGTGCTAGTATGCATAAATACATTTAAAAATAATAATTTTAAAAAATAATAAAATGACACATGTATAGGAAAACATATCCAGAGCAAAACACGCCTGCTCAGAGGTGACTGGTGCAGGCTTGAAGTTTGAACAAAAAGTTCCAAAATGGACTAACCTCACACTAAAGTCAAACCAAGCTTATGTAACAGAAATTCTGTAAAATGAAAGGGGAGTATTACTCAGATTTCTGGAGAGCCAGTCTCTCAAATTAATTAATAATTCAGCAAAATGAATCTATCTATCTGAGGTGCCTCTTAAAGTTGGGTTAAGAAGTGATGAAAATAAACAGGGACGATGTTTAGACAGAACCATATCAGTGGAAGTTGTTGTAACACTTTGTGAATTACAGCACTCTGAATAGATTTTTATTTGTTTCTTTTGCTTGATTTTTTGCTCTCAGCTTGGGCTTCCACAGGTGACCATAAGGAAGTTGCACTGAGTTATAAAAGGCTAAAAATGAGAATCTGATATAGCTTAACTGTGACTAGCTTGCACTATCACATTCAAGGGCAGAGAACTCAGAAACATTGTGACTCATCTCAGTAACTCAAAACTCTTAGAAAATATTTTCTCTTGCCATTTTACCATAACTTTTTTTGTGACACAGTACCTGATTATTGCATTGATTGCTACTTCAGTCCGATTCCTACTTAGCAGAATCTGAAAATTAGACAGAATTTTTTTCTCTTATTTTCTGGATTGTCCTCTGAGTTAAAGCAGGTCCAGGAGGAGACTTCGAATTCATTGAGTGATAGAATTCAGCAGTTCCAGAAGATAGGATTTTGTGCAAAGGTTTGAACATGCAAACATCTTTATCAAAGATGAAGCATTACAGTAAAATATACCACCAAGCTGGTGATAATGTAGCCCAGGGAAACTTCCATACAGTTCTGTTGGGTATATAGGGTATAAAACCACTCCCAAATCTGGCAGTTGCTCCTTTAATGTTTAATATATACCTGCTGTTTGACACAGCAGTTGCTCTTCTAGGCATTTACCTAAGAGATGTGAAAACATAGACAAAAATTAAAAATTCAGGGTTTGGCAAAGCTTTAGTCATAATACACAAGTACTGCAAACAACGCAAATGTCTATTAATAGATGAGCAGATTTTAAAAAATTAAAGTACTATATTTACAGAAAGATTTATACTCCCCAATGAATAGAAACAGACAACTCAAATACACAACTACAAGGATGAATCTCAAAAATGTTTTCCTAAATGAGGGAGGGAAGGCAGGCACATGAAAAGTAAGATTATGTGATTGCATTTATATGAAACTCTAGAACAAGAAGAGTACCGTGTATGCAGTGTTCTGGGTTTTATAACTTCAGGTTTTTAGGCATAGTTAAGTATTAATATTAAAATAATTTTTATTTTCCTAAGTAAAATTGGTGAATGTGAATATGCTCTGAGGTTTTGTGATTTCCATGATAAATTGAGGGCTAACCCATGCTTTCGGGAAGCCTACATCAGTTTTATCAATAATTACTAAGTGATCACAACAAAGGTAAAATAAAGTGCTTTGAATAATTAAGACTACTGTGTGATCAGCCTGAAACACTTTAATTCTTAACAAGGGAAATGTCACAATCCCCATTAATTGAAAGGATGTATAGGTACTTACATACAAACTCCTTAGTCATAGCAGGGAATAAAAAGTGAAATGGGCAAAGTCAATATTCTAATAGACAATTTGTGGCAATTAATGATGTTAATATGCCATTGTTCCTTAATGTATTTCCTACCCACTGAAGTTCTATCACACCTCTCTAATGAAAAGGAAGTTTTAGTAAAAACAAATGAGCATTGAAAAAGCTGAAAACTCACTAATAAAAGTATCTAGTAAAGAAAAAACAATTTTTTAAGTAAAAGGTATTTGTTATCCTCTCTAAATGCTCTCCATCGATAGCTATGGGAAAATACATAAGAATCTTAAGCATGAGGTATGTGAGCCAACAGTACTGATGGTGACGAAGGAAATCTGCTGGCTGTGTCACAGTGCTGGTTAGCAGTACAGATGTGTAGCTGTTAAAACACTTGCATGACAACACAGCCGGGAGATATTTAAGTGGTGGCTATACACGTACTCATTGCAGTTTTCTTCCCCTAATGGAGCACTGCTTAGTCAATCAGTCAATCAACCCTCACTTTTTTCTGATGTATGCAAGCATTTTACCAGAAATTGAAAAGCTATTTTACTGTTACTACCTGCAGAAGTTTGTAATTGAATGGAGGAATTGATTAAAAATGAACAGATTCATATTTTTAAAATCATCTCCAAGGCAGTCTTCCTTCACAGTGAATTCTTCTTCATACACATGTGAATAAGCCATGGAGTGATTGCTTACAATCTTGTGGTCTGTAATAATGAATATTTATCATAGTCATCACTAATTTCTTTTCATTTGAACTGGTTTAATGAGTGCAAACTATTTTTAAGTGAGTTTAATTTTTTTCTTTATTCACATGTATTTAACATCAATTGTAGTCCCCTTGAATTTCCCACTACCACTATATCAGTGCACCATCACCTCAGTCCCTTGTGCTCTTCCTGCCCGCATCCCGGTCCCTCTCCCCACAAAGTGTCTCTGATTTGCCTTTGTCTTTTTGTCTTTGTTATGTTGTGATTTTTTTATTGTATGTTGTGATTTTTTTTATTGTTATTGTTTTTTTCCTTGATCCCTTATTTGGTTCCCTTATATTCTTCCTAAAAGTGAAACCATCTGATATTTTTTCTTTTTCCTTCGGACTTATTTCACTGAGCATAAACCCTTCCAACTCTATCCATGTTGTTGCGAATGCCATTGGTTTATCTTTTCTGATTGCTGAATAGTATTCTATTGTGTATATGTACCACATCTTCTTGATCCATTCATCTATTTTGGGGCATTTAAGTTGTTTCCAGGTCTTACCAAGTATAAATAGTGCTGCAATAAACAGGGATGCAGGTATTCTTTTGAATCAGTGTTTTTGTGTCCTTTGGATAGAGTCATAATGTAGCTCCAATTTCAGTAGACTCAGGAACCTCCAAACAGCTTTCTATAGTGATTAGATTAACTTGCATTCCCACCAGCAGTGTAGTAGAGTTCCTTCTGCTCCACATCCTCACCAACATTTGTTGTTGATGGGTTTTTTAATATGTGCCATTCTTACTGGCGTAAGGTGATATCTCATTGTGACTTTAATTTGCATTTCCCTGATTATGAGGGATGTTGAACATTTTTTCATGTTAACCATTGCATCTCTTCTTTGGAGAAGTGTTTTTTAAGTTCTTCTGCCCATTTTTTGACTGGATGGTTTACTTTGTTTTTCTTGAGTGCTGTGAATTCTTTCTATATCTTTGTGATCAGTCCCTTATCAGTTGTGTGGAGTGCAAAAACTTTAAAAAGAAGAGTGACTTATGGTATTAAAGAAATAAAGATAATTCTAAGTGAAATACCAGTAATGTAAAGATTATGCTGCAGTTATTCCCTTTCAACAGGGAACTGAGCTAACTGTATGGCGGATGTGAAGAATACTAAATATAGTGATGTATGGCCCAGGCATAACTATTAAGTAAATGTATTGAACTGAGATTTCTAAATTTTCTTCTCCCATTTTACATTACTGCTTTCTGGAGTTGTTTATCATTGACAATCATTAACCAAAAGTGTTCTGTAAGATTTCTCATTTCTCTATATTTGGGTGATAATATATATATATATATATTATCATTCAAACATTGACACTTGTGAGAGAAAGGATTCAAGACAAATGGAATATAAGGACAATATATAATCTATAATATTCTATAAATTAACATGTAAGATTATTCCATCTAAGCTCCTTGTTTTAAGGGTTACAGACTTCCTGTGATTGTTTTTTTTGAAAATACTCCTAATTCTGTGTTTTATTTCAAGTTCAGCTCTTTCTTATATATTATCCCATTTAAAAATTTACAAAAGTTACACATTGTTATATCAGGCCTCAATATTCATATAATCCAGGTCATATTGTCAAAAGTAGATTTACAGTATTATACTACCTAAAGATAACAAAAAATCTGTTCAATCAAATTGGTTTTAGTCATTATTCTTTCAAGTTAACGTCTTTTCTAAAGATTTATTTATTTATGTATACAAGACCTGGGGTATAGGCCAGAGGTGAGGAGGGTGAGAGGATTCACCAGAGATGGAGTGGGAGCAGACCAGGCAGATCTACTGAAATACACTGCTGAAAAAGGGGAATAGTGGGTGAAGCAGGAGAGGTCTGCTGCACCATGTGTGTCACCTCTCTGGCTGGAAATGGAATTCATGCTGTAGTGGCTGTGGATAACTTCATAGTGCTGAGACTTAACCCCATGTACCACCAAGGAGGCCCTAAGTTAACTTTAATGCCAGTGTTATATCATATCCTCTACCTGGAATTTACTCTATACTTCCTCATTTCTATTTTTATTCATATAAAAACACTCTTAATTCTTAAAGTGTTTGAGTTTGATCTACTTAATTATTTGTTGATATAAATTCTACATAAGCAAACAAGATTAGTTCTCTACCTTTCCTGAACCTTGTTAATAACTTTTACATTAATATCTCATCTATGTTATTTCACTAATGTTTTATTAAAGAAGTATAAAAAACTAACTTTTAAGCAGCAGTATAAGCTGTATAAGGATGACAGATTTTATCCTATATATTATTTACAGAATTTTTGGGTGTTGTAGTATTCAATAAATATATATTTATTAAAATGGTGATAAGATTTTATTGTGTTTTAGGACTACATCATTTCACCAGTGTTGATAATTATTTCTAGTATTATTTATTTGATTTTTTTTCCTTTTTCTATTCTTTTTTTTTAATTTTATTATATTTAATTACATTTGACATCATTTGTTTTCCCCAGTGGGTTCCCACCACCATTTCACCCATGCACCATCACCTCAGTCCCTTGTGCTCTTTACATCTCATCACCGTCT
>JAGFMF010011796.1:16295804-16312251 GCA_019455555.1 Galemys pyrenaicus
GTCCTCTACTTTTGGGCATTTGGGCTGTTTCCAGGTCTTACCAATTACAAATAGTGCTGCAATAAACATGGGGGTACATGTACTCTTTGGGATCAGTGTCCTTTTTCTATTCTTTTGTATAGAAACTAAACATTGTGTGCTGAGAATGACTTTGATTGCTGAGATAAATATTAAAAATGATTGATGGCAAGACCTAGAAACAACTCCTTCTGTCTTTTAATATTAATTCTATGGCTAAGCAAAAAATATATTCATTCATGTAGAAAATGGTTTTATGAACATGATTGAAGCTTAGGTTTTTATCATTTTTAGTTTTAGACACATGTTTCATATGATTCAGTCAGTGACTAAATTAGAAAATTAAATTAGCTACATTATAATTACATCATATGCTTGTCAATTTATAAAAAATGACATCTACACTTCAAAATATAGGGTGAGATTAAGATCTAATGCACAGATTACATTTCCAAAAATTCTCATTTTTTATTTACAAACAAATTTTTTCCAAATTTAGAATTCATTTTTGTAACATTATCCCATATTTTGTTTCATCTTATTGAGGTGAAAAGTCTCTATTGGAGCCACATTTAAGTTTTTCAGCTTCAGTTTACATAGCATTGTAGTGCATGTAAAGTTAAATTCAATAAATATTCATGGCATAATTCTGTTTTATTTTTTTCTGCAAAGTTCTTATTTGGAGAATAAACTTCTATTTATGGTGCTAGAATTAGAAATTTATACACACATAATATTGAATTTCTGCTGGTAGTGGTTTATTAAGCAGATTATCTTCTGGTAGCAGACACATATAATCATCTCAAAGAACTACAGTGTTCTTTCTAGAGAATAAAACTGTTTTACCAGAATATTTGAAAACACTGTGCATGTGTTCTTACAGATAAATGAGGAAATATGGCCTGTCCTTGCCATAGCTTGTCTAAGCTTTCAATGGAGGCCTATTTAATGGAATTTAATGGAATAAATGTTTGCAGCATGTGGAGTTTTATTAGTTTATCTCCCAGGCAGTATCAGGATGCAATTCTCCTTTTCCCATTAACTGCTTCCATGGCACCTATTATGGACTAACTTGTCCATAACTTAGGCCATACCTCCTAATATCATATATGAGGAAGTCCTAATCCCTAGTAGGTCAGAATTTTATTTGGAGATAAGGTGTTTAAAGAGTAATAAAGCTAAAATATGGTTTTTAGGATGACCTTAGTAGAATCTGTGTCCTTGGAAGAAGAGAAAATTTAGACACAGATGAAAGACCACATGACCACAGATGGAGAAGTGGTCATCCATACACCAATGAGAGAGGTCAAACCTGCCTAACCCTTGATTTTGAACTTCTGGCTTCTAGAACTATGAGAACATACTTCCTGCATCCAGGCACCCAGTGTGTGGTCCTTTGTTATGGAAGCCCTAGCAAACTAATAGAACATCTAAATCTCCATTGCTTTGTCTGGCTAGATGGGCCTTTCTGCAGGCTAAGCTTGACTACTTGCTCTATTACTTCCCCATGATTAATACTGAAAAGATGATCCCAGTTACGTCCTAGATATATAATCCCCAAAACTTCCTTCTTCCTCATGACACAAAAATTCATGGTCCATTTACCCATAAGAAGTAATTTCTCTCTCTCTTTCATCATGAAAATCTTAGATTATATCATTTTGGGGAAATTTCTTTTTTAAGACTACCTTCTCTTTCCAGGTGGGAATCCTCAGTGTCTATGTTTTTCAACTTTCTTATATCAAAGTTGGCTTTGTACTTATATGAAGTTTCAACTTTCTTATATGAAAGTTGGCTTTCTACTACTTAGTGCAAATAGGTTCCAGACACAGCATTTGAATAGGAGTTTTTATTGTGAGAAGATACAAAGGGTTCCTGTTTCTGAAACCAAAGAATCTTCTCCTGTTCATGGTCTTACTTTGTTCTTTTATCAATAGCAATATGAAGAATAGCTTCAATCATAACGTGGTACATGGGGAAAAATTAATATGGAAAAAATTGTATTTTATTTCTCTTTTTATCATCTCATGGAATGGATGCATTGGGGAGCTAAATTGGAATGATTAGGGAATGCTGCTGTCTATGTGTCATTTCCCAGTCTGAATCATTAGCAGGATACCAAGTTATTCAGCCAAAAGCAATCATCCTGTTCTCTCCTTCCATGTCACCATTGTAAAGCTGCTGTGCTATCACTAAGATAAGAGCAACTGGTGGTATAATATACTGGATCATAAGTATTTCCTCTTAGCTAGCTTCTGTGACATATAGATTACCTAATAATGATGAAAACCTAGCCTATATCTTCCTCTATCATTACACATAACAACTTCATGAGGACTATCATCTGTGCTTTCCTCTTTCTTTGAAATCCCTCCATGATAACTATTAGAATGGTCCATTCAAAGAAAATGCTTCAAAATCCAGCTCTATATTCACCTTATTGTGTATACATAGGCGATACTGAGTCAGAGGCTATACAACATCTGACTATATTTGTCCAACTCTTTTTTAAAAGGTTTTTTTTTTCTAGGAACAGAGACTACCTATATTAGTATAATTTTTCCATTTTCAAAATATCATTCATTTAGCGTGTATTAATTGAAAACCTGAAATGTGAAACACTATTATTTTTTAGTTATGCTGGTTTAATTTTTAGATTTATGGGTCATTCAGCTGTTAGTCCAAACTGACCTTAGGGATCTTAGAGTCTAGCACAAAAGTAATTAAAGTATACATTTAACAATAAGAAAAATTAAAGAATTATAGGAGTTTTCTCTGCACAGAGGCAAAGTACATTTTCACTGCTATATTTTAAGTTCACAAAATGGTAGGAGAATCAAAAAACGTATAATCATTAACAGGAAAGCATCATTTTATATTTTCCATTTTCTTCCAGTTTACTGAAAAGGAGATTGAGAGGTAGGTAGCTACTTATATAATGGCACTTCTTAATAACTTTTCTACTTATTTAAGGTATTCTGAGATCTAGATTTCCAAAATACAGTGAGGGGAATACCCCACACCAACAACCATTTCTCTGACCAGCAGTGTGCCCAAGAATTTACTCAATTCTAGCAC
Organism: Galemys pyrenaicus; assembly: GCA_019455555.1. NCBI lineage: Eukaryota > Metazoa > Chordata > Mammalia > Eulipotyphla > Talpidae > Galemys > Galemys pyrenaicus. Next base: position 16,298,901 of record JAGFMF010011796.1, read on the forward strand.
TCTCAGCATGGAGTTAGTTTCAGATTACAGGTTCAGTTCCTTAAAATGCCCCCAAACACATATACATTTCAGACACCAGACATGAGTTCTTTTTGTCACCTGTATTTCTTTTTTTTTTAAAGGTTTACTTATTTATGCATACAAGAGCCGGGGTACAGGCCAGAGTCCAGGGAGGTGAGAGGATTCACCAGACAGAGTGGGATGCAGAACAGGCAGACTGACTGAAACACACTGCTGAGGGCAGCAGCAGGCGAGGCAGGAGAGGTCTGCTACGCCATGTGGGTCCCCTCCCTGGCCAGCGGCAGGGATCAAACTCGTGCTGCAGTTTGCTTCCTAGTGCGTTGCTTAACCTACTGCATCACCAGGGAGGTCCTGTCACCTGTATTTCTGATCCACTTGTTATAAAATGGAGGAGTCCTCAACCCCCCTACTTGGACTCAATTTGTTAGACGGTCTCACAGAACTCAAAAATATTATCCTTTCTAGATCTTCAGTTTATAATAAAAGAGTATAACTCAGGAACATCAGATGGAAGAGATGGTGCGGGAAAGGACAGGGAGCTCTCATGCCCTCTAAACAAATGCTACTCTTTCTAAATCTCCATGTGTTAAGCAACCCAGAAGCTCTCCAAAAGACATCCACTTGGGTTTGGCAGCCTCAACTACATAGTCCTGATTAAATAATTCACTGGCCACTTATGATTGGTTCAACCTTCATACTCAATTCTTGACCAGCAAAGTTGGTCTTGGGACTAAAAGTTCTAACTCTAGTCACAAGGTTGGTTTCCAGACAGATGACTCCTATTTTAGATGAAGTTCAAAAGTGACCTCATTAAAATAACAGGGGACACCCTTGTTGCTATTATCTTAGAAAATTCCAAGGGAAATTACAGAAACAGAAGAAAGATCCAGTATATATTTTGTAATAAAAGCTCCTATTCAAATGTGTGTCTGGAACCTATTTGGGCTCAGTAGTAGAAAGCCAATTACGTGGCATAAGAAGGTTATAAAAGTGTGGAAGTGAGGATTGATATCTGGAAATACAGAAAATCTTGGAAGTAGATGATGATAATCTAAGGTTTTAATGATCAACAAGAACCGAGAGAAATTCTCTCAGGTCAGTGGCCCATGAAGTTTCAGAATGGCAATATAATTAAGACAATTTTTGTTAATCTATTGGCATTCTGAAAGTCCACTTATTAAAGCAAAATTTAGAAAATTTTAGAAAAATCTCTTCTGAATACTCTATCCTTGTAGCAGTGGACTTTTCAGGAATGGAAGACTTTGATATCTGGTATATTGGAACATAGTGCAAAAAAGAAGACCCAGCAAGCTGTTATTATGAATTGGTCAGAGTATGGTTCAGTAATTTAGTGGACAGAAGGAAAAAATGTACCAGAAAAGTAAGATTTATAATATAGTACCCAGCCCAGATTTCATGGAAGAAAAAAACAGATATTCCACTAGTTGTAAACATGATGATTAGCTGAGAAAGTAAAGGACAAGCAAGAGACCTTCAGGGAAAACTGAGATGTGAAAACAAATGTCTAGGTTACAGTTTTAAGTGACCTTACAGAGATGAGCTAGAACTTGAAGTATATTCAGATGAGGGAGGGAAAGTTTGAAGTAGGCTTACTAAAGTGTGTGCTGTGGATGCTACTACACAGAACATTCCCTGGAAATCTTCCTTTTCTGGAGTATATCTCATCTAGTATTAAGGCTATTTACTATGTAAGGAAGTTATTCTCCAACTTAATTGCAACTCATTATAATTCATCAAACTCCAATCTATGCAAAATCTTTTCTTGTTCTTAGACACAGGAACAACAAATTATTGTGTCCTCAATCAACAAATCCAGATATCAAAATTCTAAAATTTAACATGATTTAAATATTGTAGGCAACAAATAGTGTATATATAGTGTACTTAGGTTTCAGGCTCTCCATTGTAGCTTTTTGATTTAATCTGTGTTCCTACATAAATCAGCATGGCTGAAAAGGACTAAAGCCAATGACCATATTTAGCACAATAGAATATAGGTAAATGTGTTTATAATGAATATGAACATTAATATTAACATATGGATTATTTGGGTTCTTTAGAGAAAGGACGCTCCGAAAAATCAAGATAATGCCAAATACCATATCTTACCACCCAACTTTCCTGGGCTGGAATTGAGTATGCAGGTTGAACCAATTGTACCGTCTAGAATCAAACACACTCCAGCTTGTCCCTAACCTCCATGTTGAAACTTCCATGTGAATTACTGAGGCAGGCTGACAATATCTTATCTATAGGTCCTGATAAGTACTTTTTCCATATGATATAAATCCTTAAAGAAAAAAAAATCAGTCTCAGTTAACTGTGTTTGTAGTTCACAAGCAATTTTATCATTTCATTCATCATTTTAATTCCTGCCTCGTATTCTTGGCTATAACTCTCTAGGTAGAGTCTATCACATTTGAATTTTCCAGTAAGGAAGCAGAAGAACAGAAGAGCTCAGTAACTTGTTCAGGTCATCATCTAGTACACAGTACTTGTCTGTGACCAGATAGCCTAATTCCCCCTTGTCTAGCCTCTCATCCACTATCTTTGATAGCCACACAATTGTGTATTATTATATTTTTATTTTTGAGAAACAAACCTATATATCAATTTCATTCAGAAACATTTAATGAGTACCTAGCTTAGTCTAGGGATTAATGATACAAAGAAAAGTAATGATTGCCTGTATCACAATCAGCACACTCTTGTACCTTTCTGCTACAGAACTTCTCATCAGAGCAGTCAACCTTATTCTTGCTACAAGACTGCAGAACCTTATTTTAATCAAACAGACTCCATCTTGTCCCTAAATGCCATGCTGAAATTTCTACATGAATTGCTGAGGCATCCTGGCAAGCAGTGGGCTACTAGAAAGAAACAGGAGAACCTCTGTGATTCTTACAACAGACCACACGTTGCAGCCTTCTGTCAACCAATCCCAAAGTTTCAAAACAACCTGAACTCATACCACTTCCCTTGTTGATCCTTTAAAATTCCCCTATGCCCTGGCCCTTATGGAACACTTGGGGCTGACCCAATAACTGCTTTCTTGATTATGCTATAGCCTAGTCTTTTTGTCAGTGGACGATGTCTATTCTGTGCTTGCCCTGTAAGAGGACATGTAGCTGACTTAAAGAAATATTGATTCAAGAATGCATCTGCCTTTTTGCCAGCCAATTAATCACAAAATTAATTTATTAATTGTAAGCTCTTAAAGTAGATAGATTTGCCCCAATCCTGATATCCACTTCTTTAGTGGCACTTCTCCTGGCAAGGTAGAATGACTGATCTGATTGAAAATTTGGGGAAAATGATGTGTGATCTGTTCAGTCTTTTTATCTTTTGGTGGCCGTAGGGTGGAGTGATTGCACTGCTGCTGGTGGCTGAGCTTGTAGCCTTCATTGGAGACTGTGCTTGTAGGTAAAAGACTGCTGGGGGAAGACTGTCTAGTTTTGGGATTCAGTATTAGTTGAACATTTTGATAGCAGACTTCAGCCACATCCTGCAATGTGGTTGGTGGGGTGAGAAAGAGAATGTTTTTGTTGACAAAACCAGAACAGTTTACTACATGTAATTCTAATCTCCAGCAGGAAGCAAATAACTGATGAGTGTCTGAATCATTATTAGCCAGGAAAATAATTAAATATTTTTAAGAGCTCTGTGTGTGTGTGTGTGTGTGTCTGTGTATCTGTGTATGTGTAGATTGTGTAGATAAACACTCCTAAAGAACAGTCACCGAACTGGTATTTGGTTCTTTTTTTACTAATTACAGTGTCTGGAAATTATTACTTCCTTGTCCAGAATTATCTGCTATACTCTTAACTATATGATATTTGAGATCACTTGGAAATAACATCTTAAATTACTGGGGCATCAGTTATAGGAAGGAAATGTATTTCTTATAAAAAACATGATAATTTCATTTTTGTCTCATATATTTGACATTTTGACTCTAATAGTGTAGCTTTCTCTATGAGATATACCTATCTCCATAACCAGTCAACTTCCAGCCTTACTGCATTCATTTACATTTTAGTATCAATATTGTAACTATGTTATAAAGTTTATAACTCATAGCATTTTACTATAGTCATATAGAACTAAGAACAGTATCATAATTGCACAAAAGGGTCATTAAGTTGGCTGGCTTAAGAGAAAACCCTTATGTATGAGCTATGCAGCACAGGAAGGATTCAGTGTGAAAAAGCCAAGGGACATGTATTCTGTTTGCCTTAGGCATATGTGGCTTCTTTTAGGTGACTGCTTTTAGCAGGCTGGGTGGAATGTGTATCCATGTGGCTACATTTCAGATGCCTGAATCCTGGCCCCTGTTACAGGCCTAATAGCAATGGCAAATGAGCTACATTCATTCGCCACTGACTTATATGGGAGTTATTACATACAGCATCTGTACTCCCAATATAAATTGATTTAATTTGCTCAAATTTCCTGTAATCATATACCTTGACCTAGAAAGGATTTCTTACTTTCCTGAATAAGAGAACAACTACCCGGTCCGTCCATTTAAATTTAATGTACTTTTACCTATTGCAGCCTTTGAGGGTGTCTTGCTAAAGAGTTGGGAAAGTTAAAATGCCTTTACTTGGCATCATTCTCTGGGAAAATAGAATTCTAGCAATTTTGTCTCTAGAGTTTGTTTACTACACTATGAGTTGTGAAAACTGAACCAAGTTGAATATTGTATTGGGAGTGAAGTGATGTGAAGATAAGAGATGTTTAATTACTGAGAAGATCAGCCATTTCATCTGCTTTTCCCTGGAAACACAGGGTTGTTCCCTCTGGTGTAATGTTAATGCTTTTACCTATGTTCAGTTCAGACTTAAGTGATACCAGATGAGGGCTGTCCAGCAATATTTTGCTCACTTCTCAGTTGGAAAATTAGCTCCCTCTTTTTCCCACTTCATGAAAACACATTTTATCCTAAAACAAAAAAATGGAACAATATTTAACAAATGGTTGGCTACAGTAAACCATGAATTAATGCAGATTTTGTTCTGCACTAATTATTAAAGAACTATTTTTTATGTAGCCTCTTTGAACTAAATACAATGACAGGCTCAATTCAACTCTCATCTAGTAACTGGTAATATAAAAGGTTCAAAAGGTTTCCAGAATTAACAAAGTTCTATAAAGAAAAACCTGTGTGTATGTATCTCTTTTAATGATTTTATATACATTTTATTTTCTAGTATTCAAGCTGAAGTAAAGTTTGAACTAAATGTTTCCATATAAAGTAACTGTACTGTTTGGTGAGCTCCATATCTAACATTTCTCTGTCATTATCCAGAAGAGGGTATTTTAGCAGAGGGCAGGAACCTGAAACAAAATCAAAAGTGTCCACAAAGAGTGAATTGAGTTCAGTATTTATGAAAATACCAGTTATCTATATGCTTTTAAATTCAGTCGTTACTTTCATGTATTCTCTCTTGAGTTCTCAGGGCCATTTCTCTTGTGCAACAAACAATATGAGGCTGTGATCTGTTAGGAAACAGTTTGAGATAATGTTGAAGAACATGGATTTTAGAGGAAGTTAGAACTGCCCACGAAGGGGAAGGCACTATATGGAGGATATTCAGGTCTGTAAGGATTAGGAACAAGGTGAGGTAAACCGCTGTGGTTCACAGACCCTGGCTGTATGAATCCGCCAGGGCTGCCCTAACAGAGTACCACAGACCCAGTGGCTTTAGCAACAGAAATGTACCTTCCCGTGTTTCTGGAGACTGAAGTACTAAAACCTGTCCTTAGGCCCTCGATGACTTCTTAGTGTGTCCGCCACATGTTTCTGGTGTTTCTTTTTGTGTCTGAATTTCCTGTATATATTATAACTTAATTTCCTCTTTAAAGTTACTGTTTTCAAAAACTCATATTCTCAGGTATCAGAAGTTTAGCCTCCATCATGTTACCTAGATGGAAGGGAATTTCAAAATTCAGCCCAAAACAATGGTCATGAATCTGACAGAAAATTGGACATCTTAACAGACACCAGCATGGACAGGTGGCGACTATGGACAAACAGGAGCCTTTTCCTTCCCAGCCCATGTCTTGTTAGCCCCACGCTGGAAGCAACCCTGGGATGTAGGTGGGGTGAGAGTTTAAATGGGTTAGAGAAATACTGACATGACCAAGATTTCCCTGAACTAACAGGGATTAATTTCTGCCATCAGAAATAATGACCATTAAAATGTAGTTACAGGCAGTGTCTTTGATGGGGTTATAGCTGCCACCTCTACAATTCCTACAATGCTTGGCTTTATTGCAATCCTCGGTTGCACATAACGGAAAGGGATTCAGGATACTTGAGGAAAAGAAATTTATTGCAAAGTGTCAGGGAACACATATATAGAAATGAGAAGAACCAAGTAACTCTAGAAAGCAGGAAGCAAGCAGTGATCTTCTAGGGAAGAGGGCCTAGGAAAGATGTTCAGGAAACACTCCAGTGACTGCCACTGAGAGCTGAATGACTGGCCATTCTAGTAGTCCTTGTATTACTTGTTCAGATACAAAGGTATCGGCTTATTTTCTGTAGGTCACTAGAATAATGAGCAAGCTGGCTTTGTACTGGAAAATAATCTCTTAGAACTTTCCTCAATTCTAGACTATACACCATAAACCATCATGGGAATGCCCATGTAGCTGAGAATATTTGGATAGAGTTTAATGCAAAGGTGAGCAGACCTTGAGTGCATAGGGTTTGCATAATTAGAAAATTAGATACAGCATAATCCCAGGAGGGATAGCTCAAGTACAGGAAGGTAGGTAGAAGGGAGCGTGATGGATGATGAATGAGTGTGAAGATACTGGCCTGAACTGACTGATGGTTCCTTCTGGCATCTGGACAGATCAACTTGGATACTTCCAGTGGGAGATGCATATAGAAACCTTAACATTTCCTCAAGGAGGAGTTTGATTTATTGGTTAAAAGAAAGGTAGGGTAGGTTCTTGAACAGCAATTTCCCTGTGGTCCAACATCTCTTATGTTTGAAGTTTAAAGACAGAATAGCAGAAGTTCTTCAGGGGCCTGGGAACCTCAGCTGTCATCAGTTTTCCTTTTAGCTACTGTTAAGTGATTCTTTTATACCTAATAATTCATTTTCTTTGAAAATATATTAGTGCCCTTTTGCAGTTTTTCTTCCAATTTAAGTGAAAACTAGCATGTCTGCTATTTAAACTATGTATTTAAAACAATTTGAAAAAGGGTCTATTCCATCATCACATGGAAAATAATTTTTAATTTTTTTCCTGATGCAGACTAGTTTTGATTTAGAGCTGAGCAATGTTTCTGTTATCAAACAAGCAATAATACATGAGTAAGGTGACTGTGACATTTTCTAGTACTCTAAGGTTGAAAACAGCATTGATTTGTGAAACCATGCTGAATGTAAGTGTATTGCAGTGAATTTTTAAATTTTAGCCTCTAATGAGCATTTATTTTCCCACATGCCTTCCTTTATGGAATGTTTTTCAGAGTTTATTTTTCTCCAAAGTCTGATATATTTGGCTGATTTTGTTCTATATGAAGGCTGACACAAATTCATTAACTTTTAAAAAAAAGATTTAAATTTAAAACAATAATAAAATATTACTCTTTAATTATGACCATAAATCCTTCCGTCTGCTTCCCATTCCTTCTCTATTTGATCTTGCATGCATTGTTAATAAAGTATTGAACTGAGATTCTGGGTAGGCAGTGAATGGTACAGGGAGAGCAGAAAACCATGAAAAGGGCTGGATATCAATTATGCCTTTATGAAGAAGCATTGCTGCCTCCTGGCTTTGGGATGTGGCTGTTCCAACCATCAGCATATGAAGTATGTTTCTCCAACTCCTTAATACTAGCTGTACTTTCATTGGTTCTGATTGGTAGAAGGTGGTAGAAAGAGCCCTACAGAGGAGATGGGGATACCCCAAACAACAAACAGCACAGATTGTCAGACAAGTAAGTGAAACCATACAGATCCTCCACCATCATCAAGGCATCGCATGACTGTAGCTACAAAATGGACCTCAGTTAGAATTACTGCCCAGATAGTCAATGCATAGGATTGTGGGAAATCATAAATTATTGCTTCCTTCTGCAGCTATTTGGGGTGAATTTCGTGGCCGGAGCAGTAGATAACTGATATACATATTTTCTTTCAACTTAGTTCTCAGTTCAGGTTTCTTATGTATATAATATGAAATATATGTCATTTTCATTCTCTACTATGTATCACAGTGAAGAACTTGTGAAGGATAAAACAGCCGTCCCTATAGGCAGCTGTGAGTACTCAGGTCCTTGTCCTGTATGAGGTGATCCAGATCCAGTGTCTTAACCCCCTTTAGGACTGATTAAAAATACTCAAATTATCTCACAAGACTATCCTGAATGTCAGTTTCATAAAATGAAACTTATATTGCAGAGTTGTTAAGATTGTTCATCTCTGTTGAATAGAAAATTCTGATCTGTGCATGGTAACTTGCATGAAAAGTCAAAATAATTCAAGAGGTATAGATGATCACTTTGAATGGTATTACAGTATGACAGGACACTGATGCTGCTCCTCAGTGATAAACAATGGAATACGATAGTTTATTCCAGAGGACAGAATACTTCCCACACTGGACACACTGTTAGACACACAGTAATGCTTGCACTCTACTTTTTATGATTCCAAAGGGACTGATAACTTCCTATGGCACCGATGTCACATTACCTTGACGTCATTGTATGGTGATCCTATTTTTTTCTGGCTTTGCACACTTTTACTGGAGACTTGAAAAGCTCACAGATAGCACATTTAGTACTTTACAGTTTTATCCCCCTCTTGTGTAGCATTTCACTATATTCCTCTCTTTCTTCAATAAGCCACCCACTAATTCTGAGCCACTTTTTCATCTTGGCACATCTTTCAAGTTGACCTAATTATTTACACTTTCTGAATATTTGCAGAGACATAACTTATTTATTATGTCAGGAACTCATCTCATACTAGTAATTCCTTAGCATATTATTTTCAAATAAAAATGAAGCAAAAGTATTATTTTAAAAGAGGTATAGCTTAAGGAGATGTGGCTCTACTGATTTTATAGCTCTCTTGAGCAATACATAATTACTGGATATCTTTACCCAGTGGGAAAATATTTAAGATATGGAATTAAGCACATTTCCTCATAATTAATGTATTTACTCATTTTTAACATCTAATTTTTTATACTTCTTCCTTTTCTATTCCTGTCAATAAAAACATTACACTAAGTTTTCTCTTACTCTCTACCTAAACAAAAAGCATTTAATCAAGATTAAGGCATGAAGACAATTGTTCCAAAATTTTATCATCTAGAGTATTAGTAAGCTTCTTCAATAGTGTACCAGATTGTTTAAGATTCTGTATTCAGTATGGAAAATAAATTTCTTGTTTGTGTGAATTTATCAAGTCCGTAATCAATATAAACAGGCAAAAACAGGAGGAATACTTAAAAAGCATTTCTGAATTTTATGGCCACCCTAAATTTCTATTATTTTGTATTATTATTTGAGAAACAGAGTTTTCTAACCACTAACGCATCTGCATATTTTTGAAAGGACTGTTTTTTGTATCTTGAAAATGAGAAAGTTGGGCAACAGAATTAAAGTTCTTTATCTCTCAGTGGTAATATTTAATTTCCTATCTCATGATAGATGTGATAACTAGCATTCCTTTTTTAAAAGGTGAAGGTCATTATCCCCTATCATTTGAAGGGAATTTCCAGCCAAAATGTTTGATTGGCACTTGGGAGGACTGGTGGGACTGTAGGGTCCCTACTCATTTCCTCTGAGTACTATTTTTGGGTCAGAATGCAACAGCCTTCCCCTTTCTGACTCAGACTCAACAATGACCTGTCAATGAGATGTGTTCTGCCAGCATCCCATCCCCAGATCCTACCTGTTCATTGAAGGAGTAAATCGTTTCCTGCTCTGCAGGCCAAAATTGCCTGGGATCCAGCTGACAGTAGTGGAGCCAAAGTACATCAGTCCAGAACACACATTCTGCTCACAGCAGCTGTCAGTCGAGGTCTACGTTGTCCTGTTGGTGGCATCATTATCACAAGTTAGGGACAGCAGTTACAGAGATGGCAACTGTTTATTTTTTTTTAAGATTTTTATATTTTATTTTTATTTCTGCATACAAGAGCTGGGGACAGGCTAGAGGCAGGGAGGAGTGTGTGTGAGAGAGAGGATTCACCAGAGACACAGCTGGGAGCAGAACAGGCAGATCAACTGAAATATGCTGCTGAGGGGAGCTGTGGCAAGGCAGGAGAGGTCTGCTGTGCCATGCAGGTTCCCTCCCTGGCTGGGGAGCGAACTTGTGCTGCAGAAGCTCCATAGTGTAGTGCTCAACCCCTTGCATCACCAGGGAGGCCCGCAACTATTTATTCTTTATGTCAACAGAGAGATAAAGGACAGTTAGCCAACCAAGTTTACTAGCCATATTTTTTAAGTTGTAATGAAAACCACACTTTTTAAAAAATATTTTATTTATGCATACAAGAGTTGGGGTGCAGGCCAGAGGTACAGGGGGCAAGAGGATTCACCAGAGACTGAATGGGGAGCAGAACAGGCAGATGGACTGAAATACACTGAGGGGAGCAGCTGGCAAGGAAGGAGAGGTCTGCTGCGCCATGTGGGTCACCTCACAGGCTGGGGCTCGAGCTAGAACTTGCTCTGCATTGGTTGTAGAAGCCCCATAGTGCAGCACTCAAACCCTTGAGCCACCCAGGAGTCCCAGAAAACCACATTTAAGAAGTTTACCAGTATTTCTGGTATATTTTCCAAGTACTTTGTTCCTTGTATATCATTGATTAATTACTAACTTTTAGATAGTGTTGATTTTAACTTTTCAAATTGACTATATTTAGATATCTTTATAGTAGACACATAGTTGTGTAATCTTTTATAAATCTTGTTTGAGAAATGACTCCAGTGCCCAATATGGAAAGTGAAAAGGACACGTTTTTCCTCTTTTTTCTTTCTCTCTGATCTTTTTATGAACAGAAATATCATGTTAAATATTTTTGAGGAGGAGAGAAATGGGTATATGAAAAGCTCATCTTTAATGTATGTTATCTGACTTTCATTTAATTCACTCATATTATTCCTGTAATGTTTGGTATAATTGTTTTTAATATGCCTGCAAATTTTAATGCCCTGAGTAAGCATCGAACTACTTGGGTTTAGAGACCTTTTAAATATGTAATTGTACCTCGAATAATAAAACTAACAGGAATGATAATAGAAATAAATAAATAGTTCCTATTCATTGAGTTCTGAATTGGTTCCGGGCCCAGTGCTAAGCACTACCCATACACATCTTGTTCAAGGCAGCAGCTATTACTCATATTGTGCAGAGGGTAGAAAAAAAAAAGATATAAGTAACTTGCCCAAGGTTATTTTTTTGTAAAGGACAGGTCTGTTATCACATGTACATTTTATTGCTTTTATTAGTAATAACAGTGTGGTTTTTACTTTCCCTTCTCTCCATTAACTTGATGCCATCTTGAGGTCGTTTTGCTATTATTTTTTATCATTAATATCCATGAAGCTTTGAAGTGAGGGGTGAATGAGGAGGGTGAGGTGATCTCTGACTTAAAACCCACTCAGAGAGGATCACGTCTGCTTAAGTCAAGGACTTTCTATATTCCACACCATTAAGTGTGGGAATATTGTGAAGCGGTTTCACTGTATGTACTTGGTAATAATTTATAGCATTTGTTCAAATGCATATCCTACAAGGTAGAGCAATTACACAGGTAGTAAACCATATATCTGAGAACACAGAATACATAACATCCAGCCTTTTCATGCACTCTTGATGTCTCCTGATTTTATTAATAAATTTCTTATGTTTAAGTGATTTTTCTCATTGTATATTTCTTTGTATCTCGTTGTGGCATGACCAAACAGTTGTTATATTGAACTTCTCTCATTATATTTCTTAATCTTACATTAGCTAGCATATTTTGTAGCCAACAGTAAGTTTATGCAATAGGAGAGAAAGATGAAAGGAGAAATAGACAAAAGGGATATCAACAGGCTGATTAATAACAAGTAAAATGTACTCTCTTGCACTAGTTATAAGTACATCTGGCATTTTATGGAAAAAAAATTCTACAAAGCAGTTTTCAACACTGTATCAAACATAATGCGAACCTGAACACAATTGTTCTTTAAGTGACAGATAATAAATTATAACTCAACATTAAATTTTTTAAATGTTATTTTAAATACAAATAACAAAGGGACCAAAGCCCCTAACATTCTCAGTTCATAAGCCAACTTTGTAGTTTAATCACATAACATTGTTTTTACCATTGCATGTGAATAAGTTCTGATCTTGGTTTGACATTAAATTTATTTTTAATTAAATTTGTTCTGACAAGCTTCTTCATGGGGAGAAAGTAAGAAGTGATTGACATTCTAGGTAACAGATACCATGCCAACATATAACAATGAATAATCACAAGTACTGATTCATTTTTACTGATAAATTATTTAATTTGTTAGTTAGTCCTACTTGATTATTGAAGCAGGAGAGAGAGCCAGATGTTTCTGATAATGAATGTTATGGCAAAAGTGAAGGTGAGTATGTTTTTGTAAATGCGCTGTGGCTTATTAAACTATCCTTATTAAACTATCCTTATTAAACTATCCTTGTTTTTGTTTTGACATAACATTGGTCTATAACATTTTATAGGTTATACAGGTGTTCATCTGATAAACTGACATTTAAAATGGGTCAATTGTATGGTGAAGGATGCAGTTAGATTTTATTGGTAAACTGTCTTTGTGACTAGAAAAACCAGTATTGCTAATTCACAAGCATCGAATATTTACATTTTTTTGACTGTCTTAACTTTACATTATGATCTAATACTCAAAAAAAGGTTATCTGAGTAGTGGAATCTATTATTCTCTTTGTATAGTGGAGGTAACAGAGGCCAGAATACTATTAATAGTTTAGTGAATTGACAAAAGTACCAGTAAATAAAAGTTCTAACTGGAATTTCAACCCAAGTCTCTGGGTCTGACATCCGTTCCCTTTCTAATATGTAATTCTACTCCTAATTTATAAGGTGTCAACCAACTCTTTTTATTTCAGATTTTATCTAACGTATCATTGTAGTCCTCAACAAGTAAAACAATTGGTCACTATTTATTAGCAATAATGATCTGAAGAAAAAGTTAAATCAGGAAGACTTTTCTTTCTTTTTTTTTTTTTTTTAAGATTTTTTTACTTATGCATACAAGCACTGGGGCACAGGCCAGAGG
>JAGFMF010011796.1:16312301-16349274 GCA_019455555.1 Galemys pyrenaicus
CCCCCCCCTGGCCGGCAGTAGGGATCGAACTCGTGCTGCAGTGGCTGCTGTTTGCTTCATAGTGCGTTGCTTACCCCACTGCGCCACCAGGGAGGCCCCAGGAAGACTTTTCTTTCACTTCTTCACTTTCACTGAATGGGTCAATCAAATTTGTAACTGAGTTGAAAACTATGGATTTCAGAGTATCTTACGATTTGTAAGAAATTACAATATTTGTAGAGACTACAATGTCTCATACACATTTTTGATCATAAGGAAAGGTTTGGTCATCCTAAAACCTCAAACTAGACTATTTAAAACTTTTGTTTGGGATGTAACATTTGATTAAAACTCTCCACAAAAGCAAACTAAGTATGACAGACTAATTTATGACAAGGGAATTTTCCCCTGGCATACTTTACAGGAAAACCAAAGCCAGGAGAAACTAATACTAGACAAGAGAAGTGATATTTCATATGTAATTGTATTTCAATGTGAAGTTATATACAATGCTCTCTTTTTGTGTATTTCAAAAAGGTGTTTTACATGTGGTCAGTACATATTATAGTAATATAGTTTGGGAATGGAGTGCTGTTCTTAAAGATTCCTCTCTGGTTTTTTGTTTGTTTTGTTTTTTATTCACACAAGTACAAGAATAAAAAAGAAGAGCATTATTACTGAGAATTCACATTTCTCAGTGAATTCTTAGTTCAAAATTTCTTCTTAGCTCAAAATTTCTGGCCACACACTGTACCCAGCCCTACAAAAATGAGAAGACAGGTGTTATATAGAATGCAGATGACCTTCTTTTTAAGGAAGAATAAGTCTAGCAAGTACATTCTGGCATCACAATTCATGAGGGAAATTTTTCAATCAAATGATCTTTAAGACTCACTCCAAGTCCAAAATTCTGTATTTTCATAATGCTAATGGTAAGAGCTGATTTCTTCATCAACAGGAGACTATGGAGAAATTTATTTAAGGTATGCTGTTAATGCAGTAGGGATAATGGAATAAAGTAAATTATGGGCACTTGGCTAGAATTTGGTGATTGTATGTGGCCCTAACTCATACACTAATGAAATAATAACTTTGGTAGAACAATTTGGATTCTTTGATTCTCAATGTTTCTTTATATCTTTGAAATTGGAATTTTGAAAACTGACACAGGGAAGTTTTTAAAAAGGGGGAAAATTAGTGCACATTTTTGTTTACCTGGTTGGAAGTATTAGCTGTTATTGGATGATTGGCCCATTCAAAGGATGCTGCAGTTAACCATAAAACAGAGGTTGTTTGGGTTGGCAGGATATACATGTAGCTGAGACTGCTCCTGTACACACAGACCATCCCAAGCAGAGATATTGCCCTTTTAGGGGTAGAGGTGTCTCATGGGTAAAAGAGTGTGTGTGACCTCCAGGTTACTCATTTTTTCCTGACTCTTAGAAATACTGAATCCCTAATAAAAGAGTTGGAATTCAAGTGTTTTTTTTTTAAAGATTTACTTATTTATGCATACAAGAACTGGTGTGTAGACCAGAGGTGTGTGGAGTGAAAGGATCCACCAGAGACAGAGTGGGGAGCAGAACAGGCAGATTAACTGAAATACATGGCTGAGGGGAGCAGCGGGTGAGGCAGGAGAGGTTTGTTGCACCATGTGGATCACCTCCCTGGCCAGGGATTGAATTCATGCTGCAGTGGCTGTAGTTTGCTTCATAGTGTGTTCCATAACCCTTGTGCTACCAGGGAAGCCCTGAAATTGAAATGTTAAAGAGATGGAATCAAGAATGATACCAGAAACAGTCTGGACTAAATTTACACCAGAGTGATTAAAAGCATCCAGAAAGAATGTGATTTCTTCTTTCCATCGTCTTAAACTTTTTTCCCTTGTTAAAGCTCTTAGCATTGTATTAACAGTGCCTTGTACTGCCCAACCCATTTTGTTGGAGCAATTGTTAACTAAATTTTATGAACTGTTTTAAATTGTGAGTATATTACTTATTTGAATTTATGGTATAGTACAGGTTTAGTAAAATCTCAGAATAAAATACTTTTTTAAAAAAGTTTTGAAAGATGGTTTAGAAATGTGACTGTTAGGTATGAAACCAAGCAAACACCTCTTAAAGAGAGAAGAATGCTTATTGACTTAAGAATAAAAAGTCCAAAGATAAATGAACTTCATTCCAAGTTTTACTTTAATAGTAATTGGAATTGAACATTTGCCTTTGGTGATCCAACATTTGGTCTTGGACAAAATGTTAACATAAGTGATGCTTACCTTCTACCTGGCTGCTTCTTTTTAACATCCCTTTCTCCCGAAGAAGCTCATATGTGCATAGAAAGTGACACCTAGGTAACTTGTCCAACCTCATCAAGATAGAAATTGCTCTATTGTAGCTGACTCTTTCAGGATTCATTTGTGATACATTTATTCTAACTTTATGTTCCTAACACTCTCAGTGGTATTTGATTTTATAAGCACTCGAGATAGAAGTTTTAAGAAATCTAAATTAAATTTTGAGTTTGAAATAGCAAGATAGGGTAATGTGACCTTTAAGTACAAGGTAATCTCTATTTCCTTTCTCGACTTAATTTCCATTTCTACATGCCCATCCATAAACTCAGTCTTTACCATGTCATGGTTCATTTCACAATTTCCCTTGAAATTACACCATAATGGGAGAGGAGCAGGGAGAGAGAACACAGCAAACTTCTCTACAATGACATATACCTCACTGGACCCACTGGGACTCCAGTCTTCCTTGACAAGTTCAAAATTGATGCTATATTTGTTATCAAAGAAGTTGAAAAAACTCTAAGTGTGTCTGTCTCAAAGTCAGAGAAAAGTGCTACAGATGCTGTTATGTGAGAAACAATCTTTGTTTGTAAAAGACCACACATTGAAAACTTTAGGAGACTAAATCTGCCCATAGAAAGATAAATTGATATATATTGGGATGAGTCCTGTCTACCTGTCAATATTATACACTATCATTGATTTGAATAGAAGATTAAATCTTTTTTTTTAAAGATTTATTTATTTATGCATACAAGCACTGGGGCACAGGCCAGAGGTGTGGGGGATGAGAGGATTCACCACAGAGAGCGGGGAGCAGAACAGGCAGATCAACAGAAGTACACTGCTGAGGGGAGCAGCGGGCACAGCAGGAGAGGTCTGCCACGCCATGTGGGTCCCCACCCTGGCCGGCAGCAGGGATTGAACTCTTGCTTCAGTGGCTGCGATTTGCTTCGTAGTGCGTTGCTTAACCCACTGCGCCACCAGGGGAGGCCCTAGAAGATTAAATCTTAAAATGAAAATGAGATAGCTGAAACTTAACAATTTATCGTTCCTGTCTTAGTACCACATTTAAAATGAGTACCCTGAAAATTAAATCAAAACAGCTTCTAAAAGCGATTTTACTATATTACTAGAATTTGTATGCATTAAATAAGAGTGAATTACTTTGTGAATAGACATTCTATTATCTAGAAAAATGATGACTGATTTTTTTATGCTCTAACCCTATTTTAGTTTATATTTTTACTTTCCTTTATTTTTCATAAATTTTGCCAGAAAAAAAATATGTATTGACTTTTGAGTATATGACTAAGCAGAATAGACTGAATATAACAATAAGACCAGGAAATAAATTTAGGGTGTTAAATGTTGTGTTTATAGTGGCAAAGACGATTTAAAATGTGTGAATTCAAGTTGCCTTTTATAATCCTATGTTTTCAGTCCTTTGGACATTCATAACCCTTTTGGCTTTAGAATTCAACTTTTCTACACTTCATCTAAGTGATAAGGTGTTTCGTTTGGAAAGCTCTAAGAAAAATAATCCTTTCAGTTATTTTTGAATTATGAAGGAATAGGTGTACCAATAACTAAAATGACTGAACACAACCATTTCAAATCTGGCATGTGGCTAAGTCTCCAAAGAAATAGCTGCATGTAAGGAAAGAATACAAAGAAGTACATAAAATGGAATAGCTTCTTCTAAGTGCCTTGTTGGCATTTACTGAAGTTTGATTCAAGGTTAAAGGAGACATTGTCATTGCCTGTGTTAGATGTAATTTATTTCAGAACAAAATATTAAAGGACATATGAATCTTTTGAAATGGGTAATTTGGGTTTTGAGGAAATGTGGACTCGCTGATACATTTTCTCCATCACCCAAAGTTGCACTTCAAATGTCAAGGAATGCTTGAAAATAGGATTGAATTTGATCTTACTGTAATCAGAAGTCTTCATTCTGTTTTACTCTTTTCCAACCATATTCTTTGAGTAAGGATGAACCCCTGCCATCTTATCTTGTCCCTGATGAATATAAAATTAAATCAACCCACATCATTTTTATTCTTCCCATTTAAACCTCCTGTAGAACAGACCTAACCAACACATAGTTATATATTAACACCTCATTTATCTTTTGCTGTCAGATTTTTTTTTTCAGCAAAGGTAAAATTTTAAGATTTTGTTTGAATGGTTGTATATTTTTAATCTTAAAATATGTTTTACATTTATTCCTTATCTTTCTTAAAAAGTGATTATGTCTGTAACCTTTAAAAATCTTAAAATATATTAAAATGATACATTTTAATTCTTAATATAGTCTGATAAAATATAATGATTTGGGAGTTTTGGGAGATCATATAAATATAAAAAGTTATTTGACCTTATAAAAAAAGACTCTGGGTATTTATGTTCTATGTTAGTAGCTTCTAAATAATTTAAAATTCTTTGCCCCAACAATTAATGGTATGGGTATTTTGTGTGTCTGTTTAACTTTTTATATGATACTAATATCTCTTTTATAAGCAGCCTTTTTTTTTTTTTACTTCTCTATAAAGCACTGTTTTAATTTTCTTTGGACTAAAAGATGAAATCACTGTTTTTAAAATATGTCTTTTGTCTTTTAAAGTAGGAATCTGATCATGTTCACTTTTCTGTTAAAAGCCTGCAGTAACTTCCCATTTCATACATTCCTTATATGTTCAACCAGAACTCCCATGCCTCAACTTCAACTCAAAATGTATCACCCCTTCCACTCTAGCCCTTGTTCATCATACTTAAGCCTGCTTGTGATTTGCTGCCCCAGAACCCCCCCACCCATACTCCTAACGTAGGTTTTTGTCATCTCTGTTTCTTCTTTCTAAAGTTCTCTTACCCAGATAACCATCTGGCTAACTTGCTTACAGTCTATAAACTTTACTCAGATTTCACCTTTTTAATAATGTCTGACCTGACCTGCTACCCTATTCAAAACTGTAATCTGTGCAGTTTCCATATTGTCAAATCACGTTTACTCTGCTCTACATTTTTCCAAAGTACCAAAGAACCTATAATGCATCTCACTTCGTCACTTGTTTTTATGCTTATTGTTTTCTTCTTTGTCTTGCTTGAGTCTAACATTTTAGAACTCAACAATATCTGAAGTTCAAGCATTTATTTATATTCTTTATCAGATTCCTTAAAAACAAAAGCAATAATTGAGTTGTATCATTTCTGACAAATGTGTGCAAGGAGGGATAACCTTATAATTTTTTTTAACACTGCACTATTAGTCCAGAGAAAATTTCTGAGCCTAATACTATATTTAACTAATACAAAGAAAAACCAAAAATAATAAAATATTGTCATCTAGGTTAAGATTTTTTTCACAATGAATTAATGAGCTACAACACAAACTAAGATTCTGATGCAAGGAGTTGATCCTAATGAATTTAAGACTCAGAAAAAGCAAGTGGAAAAACAAAAATTGATAGAATGAGAAGAAATCCTTTTCCTTTGTGTCCATTACATAACAATATTTAATGCACTAGAGATAAAAATATTTTTCAATGTTTAGGACCCAGCTTTGTGAGCTGACTTGCAAATAAATTAACCTATTAGTTATGATTCAAATTATTAATATTTAGCTGTGATTACATTTGATAAGAATTATTAGTGGATTAATACTTTTTATAATGGTGATTATTATCTACATAGTAAGCTGACACTATAATATATTTCAATAAGTCAACCAAAGTTTATAATATATAATCATTAAGGGAATATCAGTATTATGAAATCAACAATTCATGTAAATAGATGGCAAAACACAATTAGACATTACTTATTTTGATTTTACAAAGAGAGACTCACAGAACAAGTGTAAAAGTCAACAAGAATACCCTGATTTGTGAAACAAAATGTCCAATAGCTGAAGCAATCACAACTGACTGGAATTCTAATGATTGGAACTAGAAACCATTGATACATAAAGCATATTAATAATGAAACTTACAATCCTTGGAAGTGACAACTCCCATGGAAATGAACGGTTTCCATTATCTTTTCATTAAGACTACATTACCATATGCCTATGACATAACTGACAATCCCAAATAGAATTACAGAGACTGGATGGAGCTAACACACTGTGTGTGCCCTGGTAAAGGTACTGTATGGTTGTTGGCCTTCCTGCCTAAACATTGTCTTCAATTTTGAACTAAAAATGTATGGGTGTCCTACAATAAAAGTTTGACCATATAATCAAAAGAAAGATAAAAAAATTCACTTTTCTCTTTTTTTGCATTCGTTTTTTCTTTAAAATAGTTTATTATGGTAACAGTAAGTATAGCATTGTGTAAGTTCAGGTATGCATCATTATAAATCAACATGTTTCTATATGATTCTACATTACTACCAAAAGTCCAGTTCTATCCCTGACCATAAAATTGACCCTTTTCTTCCTGGTTTATCATCTCTCTTCACCACTAATTTAAAACAAACACACATTGAGACTATTAAACTAAAGAAAATGTGTGAGTGGTTGTGGTTTAAATAACTACCTTATGTTTTTAAAACTCCATATAATAGAGAAAATTTTCTCATATTTGGAATTACTAGTGTCAAATTTAAAACTCCTCCTCCAACCAAGTCATGTCATCTCTTGAAGTGCTTTATAGCTCTTTCCTCACACATCCTTTGATGTTTAGCCATAGACTTTCTACTGCCCATAATTTTGGTTAGCAGATATACTTCTGTTTTCCCAGTGAATTAATCAGGAGAAAGACTAACTGGTTGTAAATAGCACATCTCTGAACAGTGAATTAAATATGATATATTTTTGTTTCTTGCTTAAATAAGTTTCTCCCTAGGTCATCATGACTTTCTAGCTCCTTGAGGTCATGAAAGGCCCAGCTTCCTTCCATCCTGCTGTTTGGCCATATTCTCTGAGATACTGCAACTATCTAAAAGGTTGAAATAAAGGTTGGTAACTGCCTCATACTCATTCCAGCTCAAAGAAGAGTGGGAAGAAGTCTGTGTCTAAGGGAAGTAGTTTGACTTAACTTGGAAATAGATTAGACTTCCTACAGTAACTTTCTTTTACATCATACTGTCATATTGACACACATTCCAAGAAAGAGTAGGGGATTTAGACTAAATCTCTGTGACCATATATCCAAAACAAAGCGAAGAACTGAGTTTGGAGGTACAACACTTGTTTGATTCTGACTGGGTTCCTAACGACTACATTTTTCTGAGATAATGGTGGAATGTAATCATTTAGCATCCAAAGATTTAGTTTCAGATTAACATCACTTTTTAGGAGGAGGGATCTAGAAAAACTAGGAAGTGTGTACTTGATCCACACTGATAGGATTCCATCTGGTCCAACTCTGATCTTAGTGTGATAGAAATGATCTTGTCCCATTTCATAATCATTATGATAATTTTCCCCTATACTCCTATGTGTCTAACTTCCCTAATATTGATGTTTCTATGAGAACTAAATGTCTATTTATAGAGTTCTCATTTTAGAACACAAATTCTTAGTAACAACCTTGGCATCATCATAAACTGCAGTCCTATCTTTCCAGACCAACTGCTGATTCACCTAATCCTTCTGGATCTTGGGTTTTGTGTCTTTGTGTCATTGACTTTTACCTACCTGTCCTTTTGCCTCTTTTGACTGATTTGCCACTTTTTAGCCATTTTAAGACCCCTTTATATTGTAGTATCTATTACTGAAAGTAATAGTCTTACTCTATTTAAGAAATTCCATACACTTAGTTAACCAGTTAAGTATGTTTGGAATTTAGTGCTAATTCCTCTTGTCAGGATTTTCTTGCTCCACTTGAATTCTGAAGATACTACTTTTATGAATGTCTATTTTATAATATAGTCCATCAGAATAATCATTTCAGCATAAAAATAAGCATATGTAATATATACATAAGGAAAGGTGTAATTTAACCCTGCCTATGAGAGAAAACATATTTCTCCTTTCTTAGCTCAAAATATAAATAAATGCAATTATGAATCATCTAAAGTAATCCTCTCTGAAATAATGCTTTAGGAAATATTCCTAAATCAATAGTTGTACACTATACATGAAGAGGATTTTAATATGCTAGCTATAATTTTTCTATTTATTCATGACACTGAAATATTGAAGGACTGATGTTTCAAGCTCTTATCTGTAACATGCATGTCTACAAATTTTCCTTACAAGGGCAATCAATAACTGCTCACTACAGGTTATGCTTGTGCAGCTTTGTGTTCTTGCTTGGAAAAGGTACAACGTCTTGTTGACATATTTTACTTACAAGTCTTATTGTTTTGCCTTCTTATGTTCTCAGTCAGGACCCTTTCTGGTGTTAGGAGTTCTTCCTGTTCTAGTTTCAGACTGTAGTACTTGTTTTTAAGATCCTCTGCCAAAATATAACACGACATCTAAGGGACATTTAGTGACTATTTTATAGTTACAACAAAATACAATGGATCATCTTTTAAAATGATTACCTGTTGTTTCTGGCTCTTGACATGAGTCGGCCATGTTTCAGAAATGTCAAATAATTGTCCGCTGACCTCTCACCAAAGTGGAGATTCTTGAGCTTAAGTGACCACCTTTGATTTGCTCTACCACCTTTTGGAGGAGGAGATTTAAACTGTATGTTTAGCTGAATTTGTTCAACTTCATAAACTCTCCAGGGGTCAGAAGGCAAATGTGAACCTATCAAGTAGTGGCAGCCTTTCTTAAAATAGCTACTCTGAATACATAAAATATTCTGTAAGGCTCATGAGAGTCATGATAGATATTATTTTGCCTTAACAGTAAAAAAAAAAAACATAAAATCTAACCCAGGAAAGACTTGACCCATATCATTTGGATACTTGCAATTCATGTTTTTCAGTGTGAATGCTCTGGGAGTTCTGGGTGCTTTGACCCATCTGAAATTGAACAATGAACTAGAACAGAAAATATGGAGTAAATTTGGTGTACTAGAGAAGCTTTTAAGGGTTCATATTTGCTTTGATTTGAATTATTGCACAAATAGCCCACTAATCTTTATTTAACTGACTACCTGTCATATACGGTGTGGTCCAAAATGCCCTGAGTACGATAAATGGTATGGAAATAGGACTGCCTGATAAGTGTGCACAGACTTTCTCACCTAGGTCAAATATTCAGTTAGATGTATATTTATTTTGTGCTTGAGAGTAAGTGCAAGGACTTTGTGGTTATCCAAGCAAATCTTACTTGCTTGAGAAAATACAATATTTATTGGAGATATGGTTTCTGTCCATGAAGAAATAAATCTAAGCCTTGTTTTCCTTGAGATCACAGAATGTTTACCAATTGTGCTAAAATTAATTGCAAATTGTTTGAATGTATGTTGTTTATAGGCTTGTTCGCCTGTGCCCTGTCTGATATGCATATAGATAATCTCTTTCTCCTCTAGAAAAGTCTCTCTCTATTCCATTAAGAGGATGCTTAGGGTGTTTTATCCTGGCTATGGTAACTTGAAGACAGGGGTATAAAAGTCAACCAGCAATGAGTATGCTTCTTATATCTTCCTCAGATAAAAGATAAAACACATTTGCTACATTGACTAATAGTTGTGGCCCCAGTTTTACAAAGGGAATTTTTATGAACTCATGAATTAGAAAGTCACAGATTCTTAGAGTTATAACTAATATAATAAAGTAAGTTCAAGATTTTTATTTTGTTCTCATGACTTACTGACAGTATTGTAGCTATCCCTCTGAAACTGTAGAAGACAAAATATTTTTAGGTATGGCTATCCTTCAGATAGGAAATATCTCTTCCAAGATACTCATATTTTTTATTTACTTGTTTACTACTGACTCATTTTTTTTAAACTGTCAACCATACAATTTTAGTTGGGTTCAGTATTTTTAGTATGTATTATTTTGAAAAAAATAAATGAGAAAATCTTGGCTAAAACCCTGCTTTTTCAATGATTGAACATATCTGGAGAGTATGGAAATCTTTTACATGAAATCTCTGTCAAATGTTATTTATAAACTTCCCCATTTTTGTCCTTCTTGGGAATTGGCAAAGTCTCATAGTTTGAAGTGTATTAGATGGGAAGGAGGATGTATAAAGGTGATAATTGAGGCCACTAGAGAACTACATTATCTACAAAGATAGAAAAAAAATAAGTGATGAATAGTTAATTACATGATGATAAAAAATATAGTCCCATAGTATATATATAATTCACTTTCTCAAAATGTTGGTACTTTGTAATCAGTTACTGTCCCTATAATTTTAATTGACAATCATCAGTAATTTGGCAAAGTAGGTAGTATTTTCTCTTTTTTCTACCTCATTCTCCTCTTATTTTTACTGTGAATATTTCATTTCTAATCTGAAACTTCTGTTCAACATTAAAGAACATAATTTTAATAATTTTTTGGAAAACACTTATTAATATTAATACAAAACTTTTAATTAAAGTCTATGTTATTTCTATCAAGTACATATGTCCCTATGTTTTACCAACAAGCTATTTAAAAATAACTATTTGATGAAGCCTCATGATGTCAAATGTTATGGCAACTTCATATATTAAGACATAGTTAAATTTATCTATAATAAATTTATAGCTAACAAATAAATAAATTTACAGTTAAATTTATCACCTCCTTCATTTATCCCTGCTTTCTTCTCTTTCACATTCCCTTCTTCCCTTCATCCATCTATTTTCCATTTTTTTTTGTCTTTTCTATTTCCATTTGTCCTTCTCAACTAAGTTTTCTTGTAATTCCCAACTTTTGTAATTACTGGAAATCACATTATAAATTTTAATGTGTACTGCCAATGTTCTTAAACTTCCCATGCATTCACTATTTTTTTTCTTATTGACCCTACACATTCACTAATTGTAAAAGATCTGCTTACTTTCAAACTCATTCTCTATTTTCCACTTAGTAGGACATACTTAGGATTTATGTTAGGGAGTTTTGAGTTGAGGGTAAAGATGATTATTAAAAAATAAGTGGAAAAGGAATAAATCCTCTTTTAGCAACTGAAAAACCACTGGACATATATCAATTTTAATTTCAAATAGAATTCGATCAAAAAGTCATTTTTAATTACATACCACTGAAATAATATAAAACTTCCTTAAGTTTCCATTACATTTCTCATCACATCATAAATTGTTGGGGTAGAAACTGACAATCAAATTATTCCCCTTAAAATGATAATGTTTGGGCCTCCCTGGTGGCACAAGGGATTAAGCACCACACTATAAAGTATCCATAGCCACTGCAATGTGAGTTTGATCCCTGGCTGGGGAGTGACCCAAATGGCACAGCAGACATCTCCTGTCTAGCCCGCTGCTCCCCTCAGCAGTGTATTTCAGTTGATCTGCCTGTTCTGTGCCCCACTGTGTCTCTGGTGAATCCTCTCACCCCCCACACCTTTGGGCTGTACTCCAGTTCTTGTACATATAAATGAAATAAATCTTTTTACAAAAATGATAATGTTTGACTGAACTCTCCAGCCACCATCAAATTGCTGCTTTAGAAGAAATAATATATAAGGGAGACTAGAAATTTTTAAAAATGGAGGAGCAAAATGATCCCTAAGATCAAAGACAAGGAAACCAATCCAGATACATTTTATGAAGTCAACATTGCTCAGACATCAAAAGCAGAAAAGAACATCAGTAAAAAGAGAACTACAAAAAGATATACCTGATGAGCACAGATGCAAAAATCCTCATTAAAATCTTAGCAATCCAAGTCCAATAGTACATTCCAAGGATCACACATCACAATCAATTGGATTTCAGTTCAGGGATGCAGTTATGGTTCAATGTATGCAAATCCAATTAATGAAATCTACCATATCACCTCAAGGAAAGGTAGAAATCATATCAGATTGATTCATTACTATCTCTCCAATTCCAGTTTTTTCTATTCTAACACAATTGACATGTAGCTACTGAATTAATTTTCTTTAAACATTTCTCTCACCATGTCATCCATTACCTATTTGTCCTTTATTCTTAACGATAAACTCCATAACCCACTCGTGGTACCAGAGAACTTTTAACACATACTATTTTTATAAGCAGAGCCTCCATTCCAACAGAGAATGACCTCAGTATACCATTACAGAATCCAACTTGGTTTTTGACATACTATCCCTCTGTCCTTGAATGAGCTGCCTCTTTCTCTTCACTTCCAAAATTCTCCTGTTCATTATAAATGTATAAGAAAACTTTCATAAATCACTATATTAAAACTATCAAAAATATGTTGGTAAAATAAAATTATGAGAAATAATTCAAATTACATATACAGCCTTGTAGTTTAGTTAACATCCTTTAAGGAAATTCTTCCTGTGATAGAAGGCCATCTTGTCTACTTAATAAACAAATATCTAAGAGATAATACTTTTTTCTTGCTGTATTTTGAGTTCAGAAACTTGAGATGATCCATTTAATCAATTACGAAGGAAGAGAGGACCTTTGGTAAATTCCTTGAGAATCTCTCTTCACTTATTTGATACATAGAAATCCTATGACTAAATTTATCTTTCCTATAATCCTTCTAAAATTAGAAATTATCTAGTTAGATAACTTGGGAAAGTTACTCAAACCTTTATACTTTCAATTAAATATCTCACTAAAAATGTGAAGAAGGCAAATGATTTAGAGCTTTTATATATCCTCTGTTCTGGAGATCCTCTGATTTAGAAAGAGTTTTATTATTGACTTTAGGATGAGTTTGGACTTTTGAGAAAAATTGGGTTCAAGGATTTTAAAATACCAACAATTTTCTAGCATTTATTAATATAGTCCATGCCTTCAGTCTATCTAGGAGTATCAAAGTTGATTTTGTAAACTACCAAGGAATGTATACGTTTTCTGTTTTGTAAATACAGGGAAGTATTCTTCTATAGTCCTTATAGACATTATTTATGTCATAAGCATAGAGGGATGTGGGGAACTGAGAGCATAATGATATATAATTGGATTAATTACCTCCTGAAGGCCTTAGTTTTCCCTCACCCTCTGTGAACTAACATAGGGAAAACCTAAGTTTTCTGAAGTATTCAAGGTATCATATTATATGCAGATTACTATTTAAGGATACTTTAGAACTCTTATGAATTATCTTACCTAACCAACTTAAGTGTGTATGAATGACAGAAAATGATGAATATTCAATTAAAACTGTTTCCATTTTCAAGTCTATCCTATGATACTTTCTTATCAACGCTAATGACAAAAGGCCTACTTTCATTTTCTCCTTTTGAACAAAGGTATAACAAGATTCTGTGTGCGAGCTCTGTTCACTTAGAGTTCACAATTCAGCCTGCATATGAAGCCTAAAATGATCTACCATTGGATTCTTAAATTTATAAATGTCAGACTCATGAATTGGACTTGAAGGGAATGTTGATCAGGGGTTTCAAAGTCT
The DNA here is from genome assembly GCA_019455555.1 of Galemys pyrenaicus. Taxonomy (NCBI): domain Eukaryota; kingdom Metazoa; phylum Chordata; class Mammalia; order Eulipotyphla; family Talpidae; genus Galemys; species Galemys pyrenaicus. The sequence continues at coordinate 16,326,010 of JAGFMF010011796.1, forward strand.
GGATTAAAACATAGGACAATTTGTATATGCACACAGTTACCTCCTTCTAGTACACTGCATATGCTATAGAGGGTTTCGTCTAGAATAAAAACAAATACTTGAATCTTAATGACTTGTAGACTTTTTGATATAGCATGATTTATTGCTATACCCATATGTAGTTAAATAGCAAACTATTTGAGTTGAGAAATATTCCCAAATCTACAATAATTCCTGTTTTGATTGGATCAAAGCAGCTGGCAGATTGTCATCATCTTGAAAGAGGACCATAGGTTTGCGGCAGTGAGAATTCACTTACATAGCAAATGACACCCCTTTTCTTCTTTCCTTTGGCCTCTTCTCTGACATTGAGTCACATCAAATCTAAAATACCCACTTCTTGATAAAACTTTCCAGAGGTAAAATCATGTTGATGGAACACTCTTGTAATAGCTATGCTGTGTAGTTCCAATTTCAGATAATACGAATGATCCACCAAGCCAATTCTGCTGAAATGATAGCACAGCCACCCCATGTCCATCTGTGTCATTGATTCTGATGACCTAATGCTTAAGGGCTGCTCTGACTGAAGTTAAATCATGTTAAGTGTTTTGCCACATAAAGACGGGAATTTGAAACTAGTAAATATATATGTGTGAGGAAAACGACCTCTGATTTAAAAACAAACCCAGACAAGCAGAAAAGAAATTGTTGTCTGAACAAAATGAAATAGAAATTTCTGAAAATGTAAGCTAATGAAGATACATTTTATTCATTAAGCTTTTTTCCCTAATTATTAAATTTATTATCTCAGTGTTTAACTCATATTTAGGTATGGACATGTCAGATTATCAAGATCATATTCTTAATTGCCATAATAGATCTAACCCTGTTAAAGATGAGATGTGTTAGTAAACTTTAGGGAGAGGCCATGTTTCTGAATTCTGCCTGAATAAAGGAAATTCATAGGATCATGAACTTGCATATACACACACCTATGGATTTCTTAAAGTATCCATATACCCAAAGCTCATTTTCTTTCTCCACAAAACAATATATTGTGTAATTTGCCTACTTGTTCCTCATTCCCATTATAACTTCCTTCAGGTCAAAAAGATAACCTCCCAGACTCCCTTAGTTTTCAGGAGGACTTGTGATGGAATTCTGACAGAGTGTGGATAAAGCACTCATAATACTTGTTCCTGTGTTCTCTTGTACACTGATACTCTGAGTGTACTTCATTAGTCCGTCTCTCAAAATTTCATAAGGCAGGGATTATAAATAGCCATTCTTGAATATTTTTATGCCCAGAATATATATGCTCTGCAGTGGGAGGGGGGGAAGTGTGCATGTATGTTTTTACAAAATAACAATGAATTATACATGCAATAACTTTATGTTCTGGCTTGCCCAAAACTCACCAAGTTGACAGTTTTTGCTCTGGCATATTTACCCCCAAAAAAGTTCCAGTTTTTAAAAATCAGACTCTTTCCTGTAGTAACCACTCTTCAAGGGAAGCACACAGATGATGAGGGTTGATTCTCACAGTGAGTGAAGAAGAATTGACAGAACGAGATTACCACTTTGCAACATCTAATGCAATAATGGATTTGGGCAGAGGTCATCAATACCTCTGACATAACATCAGAGCGATCCCCTGCACAAGTGCCTCCCACGGAAGCTCACAATTTTACAAGACTTTCTTGCAAAAATAGCAAACCCAAATTGATTAAGCCTCTAGATTTCAGTAATAGTTTATTGGAATTGGGCCTCCCTGGTGGCGCAGTGGGTTAAGCAACACACTATGAAGCAAACCGCAGCCACTGCAGCACGAGTTCGATCCCTGCTGCCGGCCAGGGAGGGGACCCACATGGNNNNGCAGACCTCTCCTGCTGTGCCCACTGCTCCCCTCAGCAGTGTGCTTCTGTTGATCTGCCTGTTCTGCTCCCAGCTCTCTGTGGTGAATCCTCTCACCCCCCCACACCTCTGGCCTGTGCACCAGTGCTTGTATGCATAAATAAATAAATCTTTAAAAAAATAGTTTATTGGAATTACAGGGAACAAAGAGTGTGATAAATGATATCACTGGATGAAAGTATGCCATATCAAGTAGATGGAAAATTTTATGAGGCAAAAACATCAGTCTTTTAAGAAATAAATCAAGAGAAAAGAGAAAACTCATGAGTAGGGAAATTTCAAAGATCAAAAGAGACTTAAACAACATCAATCAATTTCTATGTATGAATTTGACCTATACCTTGATTCAAACTTAAATATGAGCTACATAAACAAGACATGGTTGTTTAATTATATTAAATAATTACTAGTATTTTTAGCTACACACTGAAAAATTTACAAGTGAAATGATATAACACTGAATCATCATTGCAAAATAAACCAGGATGGGCAAGGCTACCTGTAGGAAATAAAGTTGGCTATAGTTTAATCACTGCTGTAATTTTATGATTGATAGAATAGTTTCATTAATTAATTTTATCTATGCTCAAAATTTTCCAAGACAAAAACATTAAAAAATAACTGTGTGTATGTGTGTGTGTGTGTGTGTCCTCCTCTGTTTGGTCTCCATTAGCCTGCCTTTCAGGGAATACTTCCTCATTATCACTTGTTTTTCTTTCATCGGATGCTGTGAGGTATCAGAGAGACCACTCCTTTGGGTTTTCATTCCTGTTACTTTGGTTTCAATTTCAGACATTTGCCAACATTCATGTTCTTTGCTGAAGATGCCAGAGTGAGGAACATGTGCTTCTCATTCCGTGTGAAAACAAGTGGGTATAAGTTATCAGTGAGCAAATAACTGGTGTGGAATAGAAAAATAAACTAAACTCAAAGTGAATAAACATACTGTAGCTATGAAAAATTGTTAAAAAATGAGTAAAATGCAATAGATTCAAAATAGGAGACAGAATATATGTGATCTCTAAATTATATAAAAAGCAACATCTAATACTTATTAGGTAGGTGACCTTTAATAAGTCTTTCAATAACTTTTGAGTCTCACGGTCTACTTGTACAATGAGAAATTACAACTCCTATATGATAAAGTAAGTGATGTGAGTGGGAAAATACTTGTGGCAGGAAGGCACGGGACAGGCCTCTATGATTCAGACAAATGGGTAAAGGAGGAGTCCTAGAGCACTCAGTGGCTTTTTCAGGCTTTTATTAATCTTTCTTCATTAGAGGTGACACGATACAGGACAGGCAGGGGGGCCAGGGGACCAGGAAGCTAGTAGGCCTCCTAGCCCCTGAAGAATCTTCACTCTCTCTGGGCTCTCTACTGCTGCTGCTACCACTGCTACTACTTCTGCTGAGCTTCTGGCAATCTGTGATGCCACCCTTATCTGCTCAGGTTTGCTCACCTGTGCATGCCCACAACCTACCCCAGGTGCCTGCCATCAGGCATGCATGTGAGACCTAAGGGGTTTATCACTGATGCTAATAGTAGGAGGGCAGAAAAAACCTGATAACTTCCATTTACCCTACAACTTGGCACATGATAGGAGGAATCATTTTGAAGTTGATGGGCTCCAGAGAGCAAGTACAAGATATTCATTACTATGAGTAGAAAGCAAAACATTTATAAATAATTATATAAACTCAGGGTATACACTCTGCTGTTCTACCAAATATTTGTCTAGTACTTACCCGAACTAGGTATTTTCCTTAATGCCAATGTGACAAAGCATATATATATATATATATATATATAAGAGTGAACAAACAAAAATATACCCATCTTCCTCAAGCTTATATCATAGCAATAGTTAACTGATATTTTCTGCAATACACCATTAAAATATCTTTCAGTATTTTTTTTAAATCAAGCTCCCAATTTACAAAATGCTTTAAAATTTAAGCTATTGTCTTCCACTGACCCCTGCTCCTATATACACACACACACAAACACACTGTTTCACACACATATGCCCTCATACACACACACACAATCGCACACTCAACATGCACACTCACACACATACTCACACATCTTGACATCCACTCACACAACCCTCACACACACACATTCTAACACACACTCTAAGAATGAAGCTTCTTTGGCTATTTTTCTCAAAGTAGATGTTGTAGTGAAATTCAGGCTAATTTAAGAACCACTTCACTCATCAATATTCTGTGAGTAGTGGTCAATTTGTTTTCTAAGAACTTGACAATAAACTTCCAGCCCTTACTGAGCCAGGCTGAAAGCAGGTGGTTGCAATCTGCACATTTTTACTTAACTGCTTTCCTCCATTTTGCAAGCTTTGCTTTCTCAAGTTCAGTGACACTGCACCTGAGGACTCATCAGTATGCGAAGCCACGTGTGCTGCCTACAGTAAACATATATCCCTCTTAAAAAAAAAAAAGGTGAGAACGCCACAAGACAGCACTTTTCTTTGTAGAATTTGTCACTCATCATTTCAAAGGTTGTATTTTTCTGGGGGTAAAGCTTGTTTTGTTTTGAAATTTGTCATTGATCCAAATGACAAAGTTGCACAGGTGTGAGGATTTAAATGACAGTGATTGACCTGCCCACCCACAACGAATCCTAACTAGAAAATTAAAGCTGTTGCCAGTGTTTGCAGCTTGATTGCTCTATCCAACATTAATTCATGAACTCCAAGATGTTTAGCATGCCGCAAGGAAGATTACCCATTTTTCTCTAAAACCTACTGGGAAAATCTTTTTGTACCCGGCGATGTAATTGAAGTGATTTATTTTAATTGTTAAAAACTATTTTGGTAGATAGGTTCCCAGTCACGATGATCCCTCTGGCATTAAATCTTTTTAACGTGATTTTTAATGAAATATGTAGTAATTTATTGAGAAGTTTTGCATCTATAGTCATCAGAAATAATTCAGTTTTATTTTTCACATTATTCTGAATAGTGTTTTAGTGAGTGATTAAATACTAATAGGATAGTTATTTATATGGATCTATTTTAAGAAATTTAACACTCCTACTTGTAACATAATTTTTTAAAAAAAACAGATTCAATTAAAGTTGGTAAGTATAGTGGTATTGTACTTATTTTGTACATTATACAATATACAAAAAAAAAAAAACCCTGACTTTAGATTTCAGGTACTTAAAAGAATTTATTTTTGTAGATATTTTTTTCTTATTTTTATTGAAAATAATTTGCATAGATTAAGCATAGGAAAGATCAATAGATTGCACTATCTATGTAAACCTTTGATTTATATCCCATAGCTTATCACAACCAGGTCTCTATTGACTAATTTTTTTAAGTGCAAACATGAATGCTATGAAATGTTATTCTAAAGGAGTAAATATTCTTTCTATGGTTGTATGCAACCTAACATTACCAGAATTGTAATTTAAGGTGAAGTTGTAAATTGTGTTTGTTTCTGTAATGTGTGTGTTTGTGTTGGATTCCACATTTCTTAGTATCTCACATAGTTTTTTTTTGTGTGTGTGTCATTTTGAAATTTATGATTTTTTAGTGGATAGGAAAGAGATTTTAACAATTATTCAACCTGGGCTAAAATTCTGATTCTCCTGCTAACTAGATGTCTAATCTTAAATGTATCTCTTAAAACTTCTTGTCACTTAGCTTACTCCTCTGATAAATGTAGGCTTGGAAGAAATCCATGTGTTTTTGCAATTTGTATTCTGTCTTGAAATGCATAAGGTTTCGACTGTTCCCTTAGACTGTACTAGATCCCCAGGATATTTATTAACTCTGTGACCAGTTGCAACTTAATTAGTATCTCTGAACTTAAATGTGTGCTTTGGTAAATGAATATAAAATTGTCCACACTAAAAAGGCATAAAAAGTGTATATGGTCAGATATAGTATAAATAGTTATCAAATGTTTGTTGGTATAATCGTAGAACTAAATCTTAACTATAGTGATATTAAAAACTTATATATAGTATGTATAATGTATATAGTACATATGGATGTTTATATAAATCATTTGATTGTTTTAAATAACTCCAATAATATCTTTCCCTATCCAAATAGTATATTATAGTACAGTACTTTATAGAAATAATGTTATGTATCTTCACATTTATTAATGAAGTCAGTTGTCTGAATGTCCATGCTCTTCATGTCATACAGATTGAAAAACACTGCAATAGATGCCTGGAAATATTCTTTATTCTCTATCATTGTGTTCTGGAGCATCCCCATATTAGTGAACTAGGGGCAACATAACAAAAGGCTGAAGACTATGTGGCATCAAGGCAGAAACTTTCTCGCAGTTCTAGAGACTGAATATCCAAGATCATGGGTTGGCTTCTTCTGATATGTCTCACGGGGGCTTGCAGAGAGCTGCCATCTATGTCCACACTTGGTTGCATACACTCCATTGGTGTCTCTTCTCCTTGAAAAGACACTGCTCCTATTGGGTTAGAATCACACCACATGACCTCATTTAACCTAGATTATGTCCTTAAAGCTTCCCTAGTAATTTCCTAAGAGCAGTTTTTAGACCCAGGAAAATACTTCATTTACTATTGCTGATTATTACAAGGGATATCATAAAAAAGTATAATTGGACAGCTAGATGAAGAGATATATAGGGTGAGTTCTAGAAAGGTCCAGAATCCAGGGATTGGGTCTCAGTGGATTAGGACTATGCTACACTGCTGCCATGTCAATATATTCACTAGCCTGGAAGTTCTCCAAACCCTGTATTTTGGATATTTTTATAGAGGTTGTATCACATAGGCATTATTCATTGTTAATTCCAATTCCTCTCTTTTCTCCAAAGATTGGAGGGCTGAATGTGCTAACAAAAGACTTTCCTATCACCCAGGAAATTCCAAAAGAACTAGAAATCTGGAACCAGAACCAGGGTCAAAGACCAAATAGTGGAACAGATGATTCTCTTAGCACTTCTATTTATAAGTGTTTGAGGAACTCTGTGCTGGGAACTAAGGATAGAGACCAATCTATGTATTTCTTATTTTTTTCACAGAAATTATTTCAAAACAAAACTTGAACATGTTCTGAAATGCCCTTCTGCCATAAAACACACATATGCTATATAAATTATAGCTATAAACATTTGAATTCATTGCTGAGTCCTCAAGAAAGTACCAGAAATCCCAAAAGACCTCTATACCCAGAGCTATCTTGAGAGTTTAAGAATGGAAGCTCTCCGATCTTGGAGCAGAAGTAGCTTCCTCAATGATTTATTCTCGTGTACAAGAACTCTTCTATCATAGCCAGACATAAAACTAAAACATTCAACAGAAACACACTCCTATCCAAACTATCATATAATGTGATATATTTTGTTCTACTATGAAAAACATCTTTGAGCTATGTATATACAAAGGTAAATGTAATACGTATATTTTAACTAATAGAATACATGTTTCTTCTTATTTCATTGACCCCCAAATCTTTGAGGAACTTTCTTTATTATCATTTCTGTTATCAAGTGTTCTAGTTTTCAGACTTCATATCTTATTGAAAATATAACATTAAAAAAGAACTCTTAATGGCCATGGTTGATTTATGTTAGCAATATTTAAAGAGCTGCTCTGAAATCGAATTACCTCATTATTCCTTCACCACAAATCATGTAATCAATCCCTGCAGTAGATGGGCCATGCTCATTGACTGAAAACTACAAAAATCCCAAGCTGTGCACTGAAGAAAGAAGGAAGAAAAGCTGCATTCAGAAGAAAAAAGTTTTCGGAAGGCCATACTTTGAATGGAATTGGAGCAGTGCTATGACAGTGGAGCATAGAAAATGCAGACACCATAACCATTAAAGTCAGAGTAAGCCAGGATTTATTTTCATTTTTTAATGGGCATGCAGAAGGAGGCAGGTGATATTACAGTGTTTACACCAAACCACATGAGCTGAATGGGCTAAAAGAAACAGTTGGATTATCCATGTGTCAGCATTCTAATCCTATCACGCTTGTCAGCACTATAATTTCCAACATATCACTTAGTTTAAAATACAGTAGGGGAGAGCAGGAATGTTTGTTTTCTTCTGATGAGCCATATGACTCAGTGCAAAATAAAGTCTTAGAAATAGAATACTTCAGAAAATGAGGGAGTGTTGCAAATTATAGTGGTTTTGTTCACAGCTGTATAAATTTATTTTTTCTGTAAAGCAGGTACATATTGAGCCATATTTCCTAGGGTCCAAATTCCTGAAACAGTAATTTTCCACTCTTCTCTGGTTGCCTGTAACCAAGCAGCTTCCAAGTTAGTCTAACTCTTATGAAATAATTTTGGAAATGAGAGGCTCTTACTTAACTTTTACCTTGTGATTCAGATTTTCAAAGGCAGCAATATTAGTCTTCACAACTTAGACATCTGTCTAGTTTTATCCTTGAATAATGTCTTTCTAGAATTAAGAAATTACTACAGAAAGTACCTAAGGCCATAGGTCCAGACTTATATTTCCATCAGAATGGCAGAGTGGATATTTGAAATGCCCTTTTGGCATATAACATACAGATGCTGGATAAATTGCAGTCATAAACTTTTAAATGCTTTGCTGAGTTTACAAAAAGGTGATGGAGATCTCTAAAGGCCTCCTCCTAAAAAATGTAAGCTGATACTAGTGTGGTAAATAGAGACGGGCTGCCCTGAATTAAAAGGACTTTGGCAGGAATAGAGAGCTTTGATGGGAAGGACACTAGAATTTAGACCTGGATGAGAGGAGACTATAAATCTGAGACTGCCATATAAACGTGGGACACTAAAAGGTGCCATAACCTCATAGAAGTTCTGGTCTGAGAACAGTCTTCTTTGGAATAAATATAATTAGTCCAGAAAACAGGTTTCTTAATTTTTTTTTAATTTTTTGCAGGTTTAGTTAAAAAAATGTTAATACTATTTTTTTCTCTGAGATTGTCAGGTCTTTTCTCAAAAATATCTGTGTCTTCTTTTAGGTTCCCTGTAAATCTCCTCTGTAAATATTAACTGGAAATGTTCTCAGGTAGATAGCTTCTCCTTATTTCTGTCAGGAGTTAAGGAATGCCCTTCTGATGAATACCAGCTTTAACCCAGCCCAGACCTCAGGGTTCATAAGAATTAGGTTTGGAGAAATAGAATGTAGTGATTAAAAAGGAAACCAAATCAAGACCTGTGAGATTTATAACACCAAGTTTTCATAGAGTACATATTTGAGACACAGAATATAAAATTCCTTTTGATGAAAATTATTAGACTTTAACTCAATGGAAAGATTAAAGAATAAATAGGACACAAGTAAAAAGAGGTTTAGTGATCTGGAAAACAATCTGAGAAAATTATACAGACTAAATTACTGGAAAGTAATTAGATAAAATATATGAAAACAATAAAAATGAAAGTGTCTGGATTGACTCTAGATTAGATTGTTCTAACAGGTTCTCAAGCTTATTTGGCATTATGAGTAAAGACTGTTAATATAAAACTTTGTATGAATAAATATATTTTCCAAAACAGAAGTAAATGTTAGAATTATTGGCTTTTTTTTTTAATCAGAGAGCTGGGAGTTTGGCCTGGGCTCATCTTTTCAGTTCTCAGATTGAGTCATGAGAATGACAAAGCCACTTGTTTGTCTTCAGACAGCAAACTTCTCTTGGCTCTTCACAAAACACTATTAACAGTGATTCCCTAGTGTAGCAAGAAAGGGGACCCCTGACCAGTGATGTCCAACTATCTGCTTTTGTCATTTTCCTAATGTCCCATATATCAAAACTATGGCTAAATCAAATTCACTGGGTGGACCAAAGACTCCATGTCTCTGTAGAAGGATGTACAACATTTCATTGTAAAGATGTAAACTCAGGGAGGGAAGCATTTGTGGCCATGTTTAGAACCCAACCACAATGCATTTGATAACTCAACCTTAACATATAAGGCAAACATTGGCAAAATTACAGAAATTGAAAATTATAAAATAAAATTAGGAGATATAAAAATATCTTTTAGAAAATCAGATGTCTATCCCTCATAAAGTTAAAGAGTCTAGTGATTTGAGTGACATGATTCTTAAGCCTACCTGTATATGAGCTTTTACCAAGCGTGATGAATACAACTTAATCTACAACACACATATAACAATAAAATATTTGGCCAGACGTACTTTTGGAATTTATATGTATAATAAACTGGGTAGATTTTAGGGATACAGAATGTTTTATTTAGTAGGATGTTAGCTACAGAGTTCCTTTCAGATGCCTTTTATCAGATCATGAAGTTCTTTAATTCCTATTTTATTACTATATCAAAATATATAATTTTATAAAATTATTTTTCTATATTTTTCAAAAATATGTTTTCCTTTATTATGTTATATGGTAAGCATATTGGTTCATTTTTGAATGCTTAAACAATCTTGCTTAGATTTTGAAAGCAACCTCATTGGGCTATTATGCTCTTTGTCATGTAGGTATAGGTTTAGAATCTGCATTTTTGATAGATTCCAGTTTGTAATTTTCATTTCTTTAATATCTTTGTCAGTTTTGATAACTTTTGTGTGGCGGCTTTACTAGGCAAGTTTTGAAATTTTCCTTTCTTTACTATTTTCTAAACAATTAGTAAGATTGATATTATTTCTTCAATAATATTTAATAGAATTAACCAATTAGATTATTCACAGTTATATTTTACTTGTGGGTGATTTCATCTTATGAATTCAATACACACATTTTCTATATCTTGATATGTCAGATTCAGTAATATTTGTTTTAGAAGTAATTTTTCCTTTTAATTGTATTGAATTTATTAACAAAGAGTTTTGTTTGTTTGATATATAGTGATGTCCCTTTTTCCATTGCTCATATTGGCCAATTATTTTGTTTTCTTTTGCTTGGTAAGTCTTGCTAAGTGTTAATCAATTTTATAAATCCTTTCAAAGCATTACACTTTGTCTTTGTTGATTTTCTCTATTGTCAGATTTTATATTTTATTTCCATTTTGAATCTTTTCTACCTCCATTGTGTAATTTGCTCTTATTGTAGCTTTTTAAAGTATAAAATTAGATAATTTATTTGAGACTTATCTTCTAATATGTTTTGAAATAACTAAGCATAAAATTTGTAATAATTTCCCTTGTGTTTTCATCTTTAACATGGGTAATTTAAAATTGTATTGTTCAGTTATCAAGTATTTGGGAATTATCTAACTGTGTTTTATGTCTGTTTAAATACTGCTATAGCAAGAGTCAGAACATACACTTTTCAATTTTGGTCTTCGACAGGTTATTGAGGCTTGAATTCTTAATCAGCCTACTAGTTATCTTGATGAAACTTCATGTTCAAGAGGGGAAGAGCAGAGAGTAAAGTGTTAGGGGACACAGTGAACTTGGTCAAAGGCAATGGGTGCCCTGGTGGCAGTGGGGTATAGTAATACCTGCAAAGGTCTAATATCATATAGAGAGTGTTGTAAACATTGTTGCTTTAATAAAAATCCATTTATAAAAAATAAACATGTATTCTGAACTTGTGGTGTTACGTTCTATAAATGTCAATTAAGCAGTTAGGTAGTTGTTTGAATCTTCTATAATATTATTTTTCCTCTGACTCTGTCAGTTCATTTAGTGGTATTAAAATCTCTATTTGTCTAATTCCTTAGTTCTGTAAGTTTTGCTCCACAATTTTTAAAAAAATAATTTTGTTAGATATTTTAAAAATTATGACTCCTAATTTCACTGCAGTTTTGAGATCATGAAATTTTCATCTTTAGTTTTGGTGATATTAATTGTTTTGAAGTCTCCTTTTTTGGATTGTGAATAGTCACAGCAGTTTTGTTAATGCTCAATGATTTTTTTTGTTGTTGATTTCTTGGTCTGTATTTTATTTCTCGTGTATGTTCCACTTAGCTATTTCTTTATATTTAAAATGTGTTTCTGTAAGCATATTGCTACTTTGAGCCTGTTTTAGAAATAATTAAATTCTTTATTACATATATATGTAACTATTTCTGTTTTTTCCTTGCTGTTCCCATTTTTAGTTGATGTAGTAATTAATATGTATTGGTTTTGACATTTGTTTCCTATTTGGCTCACCTCTAGTGTTTTACTTTATGTTGGATAAGTAAAGTACTTTTGTGTTCAACATTATCTAGTCTGTTATAACTTAGCCTTGCCTTTTTGTGTGTGTGTGTATTGAATAAATTGTAAAGATTACTATGTTCATGTTATAATATTACTTCAAAACTATCTCATAGTAGTAATAGGAAAGACAATTGGCAAATTACAAAAGAATACATAGAAAATTATCTGTTTCTTGCCACAAACAGAACCTGCTTATAACATTTTTACCATGTATTGTGTATGTCTCTATATGTGCACATAAAGTAGGATAAATGATTTTGAAAATTTAAAAAGACAAATATATTTTTGAAAATTTTATACTCATATAATATGGCATTATAACAATATATATTTCAGGTTTTCATCTTTGAGAATCAATGTGGATATGATGTAGGATAGACTGCTAAAAAGCCCAAATCTGTCCTTCACTATACCATTGTCCCATTTTAAGTGATCACCCAACCCAATTTCCCCTTCCCTCTGGTAACCACTGATTGGTCTTATATTCCAAAAGTTTAGTTTTATTTATTTGATTAATCTGTTTGTATATTTTCTCTATATAACACATAATGAGGTGGAATCATATAATGTATGTCTTTGGTACAGTTGACTAAGCATAATTCCTTCTAGGTCCATCCATATTTTTACAAACGGCAGGGTTTCATCTTATTTACTGCATTGTATTCCATTGTGTATATGTGACCAGTCTTTTTTATCCCTAGTCAATCAGTGGACACTTAGGTTGTTTCCAGTTTTTGGCTTTTGTAGAGAGTGCTGCATTAAACGTGGGGAGACATATATCTCTTCAATCTAGCACTTTGTATTTTCCAGATAAATGCACAAAGTACACAGAATTCCTATTTTTAATATCTCAAGGTACTTGAGATACTGACTGACTGCATCAGTTTTCCAAGACTCCACCAGTTTACATCCCCACCAACAGCGTACAAAGGCTCACTATTCTCAACCTCTTCTCCAACACTTGTTTCTTTGTGGATGAGAGCTATTCTCACAGGTGTGAGGAGATATTCTCATTGTTGTTTTGATTTTCATTTCTCTAATAATGAGATTATAAATATCTTTTTATGTGTATATTGGCCATTTATATTCTTCTTTGAAGATGTGTTTATTCAGATCCTCTGCTAATTTTCTAATCAGGTTTTTTTTGTTGTTGTTGAATATTTTGAGCTCTTTGGATACTGTGGCTACTAGCTTCTAGTCAGATGTTACCAATATCTGCTCATTCAGTAGGATGACTGTGTTTTGATGCAAAAGAAATACTTTTGTTTTTAAAGGGCTAATTTTAACCCCCTATTATATCATCTACAGTCAGTTACTTTCAGTTTCTTAAATTATCTTTTTAAGAACGATTACATTTTCTATTTAGTTTTCTGACATTTATGGTGTTAGCAACTAAAAGCTGGGTGAGAAAATGCTTGAAAAGATAAGTATGTCAGGGCCCACCGTGGTGGTGCAGTGGGTTAAGCAACGCACTATGAAGCAAACCACAGCCACTGCAGCACGAGTTCGATCCTTGCCGCCAATCAGGGAGGGGACACACATGGCGTAGCAGACCTCTCCTGCCTCGCCCACTGCTCCCCTCAGCAGTGTGTTTCTGTCAATCTGCCTGTTCTGCATCTTGCTCTGTCTGGTGGATTCTCTCACCACCCCCACACCTCTGGCCTGTGCCCCAGTGCTTGTATGCATAAATAAATAAATCTTTAAAAAAAAAAAAAGAATAAGTATGTCAAACACTGACCCTGTGAAAATTATTAATGAATGATATAGGGAGATAGAACCTTGGGCAGTTGTGGAAATCATAGGTTTTAAGTGGTAAGAATTCTATTTATCTTTTAGCTGAAGTTTTTTTCATTAAACAAAGCAGCAATATTATACATAAACAAGCGTTTGTAGCCAGTTTAAATCAACTTTAAAATTAACTTTATAAGCAAAACCCACATTTAACAAGAAGACTTTAGTCAAATTTTATATTAGCGAATTCACTATGAAATACCTTCAATTAGCAATCTTCCCTCAGGTATTTAACTTATGAATAATTTACCAGAAAAGAAAAAAGAAACAGCTATATAAGAATTCATCTATTGTACCAAATGAAGCATGCCTGTTGTTAAAATTATAACATGGAAACACTCTTGCAATTCTTTAATTTACCCTTTTAAAAATCTTCTGGTAATTATGATTTACAAGAATTATTACTCTAAGATTTTAATTTGAACAGTGCCTTTTAAATGTTATTATCCTGTAAAAGTTGATGTATTTTAACGATCACTGCTGTATTATTATCGATGTTTTTACAATATTATAAGCAGAGTGAATTGTTTATAACCTTTTTTGCCAAATTATCTCAGCCAGAAAATTGAGGTAAATCTGTAATTTATCTATTAAAAATGAGAAGCTACAATTTCTAGTTACAAAAAAAATGGCAGTAAACTGAATGCATGCACTAATATAAAATGAAAGTAATGGTATTGATAGCAATGAAATCAATCTGTTGTTCTTCAGTCCTCTGCATCATATTCATAAATATACTTTCAATACATCTGTACCAATGCTTTGCTAGACAGATGGCATGCATACAGAACCACATGTGTCATATAAATATTCACATATACTTATAACCTTTTCTACCAGGCATTGTAACAATGAAAGGTAATGTTTATATGGGAAAGCACCATGATATGTACGCTATTATGTCAAATGTTATAAAAGCTGACTAGTATATATATGTTAACCCTTCCAATTGCTGTAGTCAGTTTTGAACAAAATTTAACTTTTCTTCAAATTAACTAGCAAAGTAGGAAAATATAATGAAAGGGCCTGGCCATACTATAATACTCCTTAGAGACAACTAGACACCTCCTCAGGGAGAAGCTCATTATTAAATATGTTATTATTTTAATTGTATTTACCACAGTTTTTGATTTATACAGAGAATTCAAGGTACTCATAAATGATAGCTAGCTTTGATTTTGTTAAGTAAGGATGGTCTGATTTTCCATTTTCTCTAGAAGAGCCATTTTAGTTATAAAACTAATGATTTTTTTTAAAATTACTTTTTTTTTTTAGCTAATTTCCAATTCTACTATTTACACTTGATTGTTAGTATGACAAATCACAAGTGTGGTCTCAGATTCTATTCTTTAATTTCTGGAAGGGAAAGTTGGGAAGGTTTGCAATGGAGCATATCTATCCTGTTCTAAATATTTGGATCTTTGAATTTTTCATGATATCCTATACTACTCAGTCTTCCCTCTTCTCCCAAGCCCACCCCAGCTCACCCCATCTCATCCCATCCCATCCCATCCCATCCCATCCCATCCCATCCCATCCCATCCCATCCCATCCCATCCCATCCCATCCCATCCCATCCCATTGCATTCCATCCCATCCCATCCCATGCCATCTCATCCCATGCCATCCCACCCCATCCCACCCATCCCATCCCATCCTGTTCTGTCCTATCATATCATATCTATGTGCACAACAGCAAATAACTCATTTGGTGAGAAGTCCCTCAATAATGAAGGGGTTTTTTTTGTATTTATTTTTTTAAGTTTTTTTCTTGCAATGCTTTCTTTTCTAGGTGTAGTTCCCATAGAATTTCCACCACCAAGTCACCCGTGCACCATCACCATAGTCCCTTGTGCTCTTCCCATCCCTGCCCTGATCCCACTCCCTCCCTCTTCCCGGCAGAATGTCTCAGTTTTATAGCTGTCTATTTATTTTCATTTTATTTTGTTGTTGTTGTTGTTGTTTTATTTTTTTCCTTGATCCCCTATATTCCTTCTATAAGGGAGACATCCGATATTTTCCTTTTTTCTTCTGACTTATTTCAAATGAAGTTTATTTTAGTGCTGACATATTTTCTCAGAGAGGGCCTTTTCTCCCTTTGAGTAGCTTCACTGCACCATTCAGGTAATAGTCTGCTCTCAGGTAGACAAGTGAGTTCAAAAACTGTGCAAGACAACAGCTTCTGGTTTCATGGACTAGTCACCTGCAACTGGAAAAGGAGGGTAGGAGGCACTTAGGATGGAAAATGTTTTCTCTCAAATACAAGTCGCCCTGCCTCGAGCGGTGCAGTGGATTGCAGTTTTATAAAGGCAGGGTGACAAGACATGCTGCTCATAGCAGTAGGTGAGCCTGGATCACAAAGTTTTACACCTCTAGGGAGAGAACGTGCAAAAATGGTAAAGCTCTTTGCCTGATCAGTGCCCAGCAGATGGTCTTTTTTTTACCGGTCATTAAAATTCCTATGAGTACATAATCTGAAAAATAACAGAAATGAGGTCAACTTTCAGCAACCCAAGACATTTAGTCAATGCAATAAGTATTCACACAAAGCATGCCGTTATAATCTATGGACTACTCTGCCAATATAGTTAGCTCAAAGCTGTAAAATAGTTTTGCCAATGAAACAGTTTGCAACATGGATAATGTATTCTTCATATAATTATTCTAATTCCTCATGCATAAATTCATGCATCTGAGGTTCTTGATTTCAAACATATTTGTAGAAGAAACAGTCAATGCCTACCTTTCTGATGGGAACGTCAGCTTCTTAGGTTAAGGTTGACAGAAAATAAAATTCATCTCTTGACTTTACACAAATTGTGTAGGCCCAATTCTCCAGAAAGCCCAGTCAGCACTTAGGTTTCCTGAACTGCTTTGTAAAACCCGAAGGAGTGCCTGAGAAAGGGTGAATGTGAGGGGCCATTGAACACAGAGCATTTTTCCAATTACAGGAACACCTGCACCGGGTGGCTGTATGCTGATCTGTTGTGAGCATTTTACAGAGTGTTTAATAGTCCTTCACATTCTTCATCCTGCAATCCAAAATGGGCTGGGGTATTGCTGGCATACTATTTGCCAGTAGCTTCTCACTGAGATTGATTTGATCCCCTACCCACAGTGTAGACTGTTTGCCCTGGTAGTGTCTCAAATGCCACCCATAGACACTCTAATTAACGGCCTCTGTGCTTTGGCTTCTAAAAAAAAGGATTGTTTTCTTTCACTTAGTGAGAAATGATTGTTGGAAAAACCAGTGACTCAGCTCTTCAGCAGTCAAACTATTTACATGGGCAAGAAAAGCTGCTAGAGGCTTGTAAAAATCTTGCTGTGTGTTTTTTTTTCCCTCTTTCCTTATGAATCTGTGGTTCAGGTGGAGTCATACATTTTCAAACATCTTTTGAACGTCTATTGCTTAAAATAAACATGTACTTTGCTGCCAGAGGTCCCAAACAATAATTACCTTAATTACTTCTGTTTACCCTTGGAGAAAGGTAGTATCTCAAACTGCAGTAAGAGAGTAGTTGAGCTTTTAAACACTCCCTTTCTATATAGTTAGTAAATAGTAAAGACTGACTCTAAAGTTTATCTGTAGTTATGGGATGGCTTCTAAAAAAAGCCCCACTTTTAAAATGCAGCTCCAGCATTTTTTAAGTCCTGCCAGTGGTATTTTGAAAATTTCCTTTGCAGTAAAACATTAATGAGGTAGCATAGTTTGCTTTTTCTAAAGACAAAACTACATTTGGAATCTTTTCCAGCATTACTGTTGTTGCTTTTATAGTTTATTAATAAGAATGGCATTCTAGTGTGGGGTACAATGCACAAATAATATGACTGGCACCTCTTCTTTTTATAAGTCATCAAGGAAAGACACATTCACTAGTTCTTCACACATTTTGATGGACAAGGGAAGCACCAAGCTTCACGCCTGAATGTTTTTGACCTTCACAGTAAAAAATAAAAAAGAAAAAAAATCCACAACTGAAGTTGGAGTTGGTGCTTTCTCCTTTTAATTTTGACTCTGCTTACTTTTCCTGTAACGTCAATTAAATTAGATTTGTCATCCTCAGCAATATTTAAATTCACTAAAGAATAGCTTAATAAGCTTCAAGAATTACTTAAGAATGAAGTAGCAGTAAAAATAAAGATGTATGTTGTTACACCACTAAACCACCAGTGTGAAAGATATGGAATTGAAAGTGCAATCAAAAATTTGTCCAAAAATTTCAATGCATGTTGAACCTAAGGGTTATAGATACTACTTTTAGAATCAAGTTAACTATAATCATCATGGTAGCGTTGCCCATACCCTTAAGTTGCATATGTCTTTTTTTTAAGTTTATTTATTTATGCATGCAAGAGCTGGGGTACAGGCCAGAGGTATGGAGGCAGGTGAGAGGATTCATCAGAGACATACTGTGGAACAGAACAGGCAGATGGACTGAAATACATTGCTGAGGGGAGCAGCAGGTGAGGCAGGAGAGGTCTGCTGTGCCATGTGGGTCCCCTCCCTGGCCCAGATTGAACTTGTGCTGTAGTGGCTACAGAATCTCCATTCACAATGAACTGCTCACTCCCTTGTATCACCAGGGAGGCCCAAAGTTGCATATGTCTACAAGTAAATTTCTTTTTGTGTTTTAGGTGCTGGTCCACTTTGATTTTGATAGAAAATCAAAAGTTGCCCATGTATGAGTAGGGATTGCTGTGAGCCTAACTCTTTTCACATTGGATCAAAGGCATTCTGAAGGTAAAATAGGCTCTTGGGCAACACTATTACTCTTACAGGCCAATTCAGTGAATTTATTAAGTAGTAATTTATTTGTTAACCTTTTAGCTGTGGATGATAGGAGAGTCCAATGACTTCTCAGATTATAGTAACAACTTTAGAGTTTAATTAACTGCTATATGAAGTGTTGGGCTCTTTGCTGGGATGTCAAATCTATAAAAGTCTAAGTAACTGACAGCTCGTAAAACTTTCAAATATAAATTCTACAAAAAGTTTTGAAATTAGCAATGCACTTGCTCGTGTTCACATTCTTGCACTCTCATTTTTCCCAACTACATAGGAAGATGTTGAATAAGAATTAAGTTATACTTAAAACCAATGAGATCAATATAATCTAGAGGCACCTATGTGATATTAGTTGAATTCCTCAGATTGTATTGTATCCCTCATTCAGTCTAAAGCAATATTCTCTCTCTTGATTTCTTTTTTTCCTTAGCAATTAAAACTACATTGATTCTTAATTTAGCTCATCATACAATTGAATACATTAAAACTAAGTCTGTGTTCTTTATAATGATTATACTTTTGTGGAAAGTATCTGTATAAAAGAATATTTTAAAATAATATTTGCTAATGAGCTTTCCCTCATTTTTGTTCATTTATAGAATGAATTAAATCTTTATTCAGAAGGGGAAAAATAATCTTCATTGTCAGACAGCAAAATGAGGACACTCAGAAAAGTCATAGCTATCAACCATGAAAAGAGCTGCTTAAAATGTTTGTTCCTTCCCGCTGGCATCATCAGTCAAGGAGACTTTGTTTTGGAAATGGCTGTAGGTGGAAACAGCTAATGACAAGTCCAGCACAGTATTGCACAGACAATCAGCATTTAGGAAATGTTTGTTAATAACGATGAGCACAAGGTACTGTCACTCAAATATATTGAAAGTAATTTTTGTTGATCCCTGGGCCAAATCACTCTCCAGGAATTATATGACAGCAATATTTCCACCTGTAAAAGCAAATCAACACAGTGTACTAATATCCAAGCCACTAACAGAAAAATCTATTTTTCTTTTACAATAGCTTTTTAAAAATTATGGTCTGTAAAAGCATTGCAGCTATTTGAATGCCACTTTTTAAGAGAAGCCCTACTTGGTCTGCTTTTGATGTGGATCTATAATTGATTTAAACTCTCTTTAGTCCATTTAAATGTTGAATTACCCAATGACTACTTTATTAAGGCTGTTTGTAAAAATACCACAGGAAACTAGACGGAGTTAGGAAAACTCTTTGATCCTTAGCACCCTGAAAGAAGGAGTCAGGTAAATAAGTTTTCACTTTTATACCTGAAAGGTAGTAATGATTTGATAAATTGGAAAGTTTTATATTCAGATATTTGTGATCAAATTGGTACCTAGAAAGCCAATGTGGGGGATTTGTTGGTGAAATGAGCTTTTGCTAATAACTAACTTTTAGTAGATCCTGGTTTGGGCAGAAAAGACTCGGGGATTTGGCTGTATTAGATTCTGCTAATTGATTATTTTATTTTTTTTTTGCTAATAGTTGACTGTTATATTGCAGATGTTGAATCATTATGCAATTGGATTGATTGGATACTCAAGTGGATTAAAAATAATCCACTACCTTTTCATCATAACCTATGTAATGGCAGACCAAGCAGAAGAAAATGGTAAAGATTATTTCAAGAAAAGAAAATGGCATGTACAAGAATGTAAGTACCTAGAAATTTATTTACAATTGTTTTTAAGTGTGATTTTGAGGGAGGTGGTAGCCATAAAGGTCCAGGAAGATGAGAGTCATCTTCTAAAGGGAAGCAGCACAAAGAAAATTCAGACAAGATAAATCCGTGCTTTAAGAAATGAAATTTTTATTCTCCACTGCTAAAATCAGATGATAATATTTGCCTTGAAGTAGCACATTTATTGGTATAAATGTATTTAAAAAACAAATCTAGTAATTAAATATTATTTGCCAGTGCTTTACAAGAAGCAAAGAAGCCCTTCAATTCACAGACAAAATGTGGGGTCAGCTACACTTACTTGTTTACTTCCAAGGCAACTTGACTTTCTTTCAGATTGAATCTAACTGTGTTAACCAAGTGGACTGGAAATATTGCTGACATGCACACAACACAGGCAGGTTTTGTCTGTTCTTATGAACTTGGTATAACTGAAGTAAAGTAGTTGGGATTTTAGAAGAAGTGTTCTGTGAGTTTCCAGATTTGCAGCTATTATCTGTTTATTGCCAGGAATAACACAGATGAAAATCTGAGACTGGATGGCATAAGAGAAGAGATTATGTTTCTTGGAAATACAGTACATATTTTGAACTAGGTCCTAGGAGGACAAACCTAGAAAAAGGAATTGCTTTTTATATGCAATATATTTAGTGGAGCCCTGGGGTGAAATGATAGACTCATGATGAATAGATACTTTGGGACAACTCAGAGGTCCCTCGGCTTTAAAATTCATTGATACTATACTTAACCTTTAGAACTTTCCAAAAGCACACTGCATACAAGTAGCGCTCCCTGAGAAATTCCCATTTTGAAAATAAAGTCTAGGATTACAGAGAAAATTATGACTCAGTGCCCGTGTCCAAAACATATATATGTGGCCTTTGAAGAAGAAATGCACCTGGGAAAGGAGTGCCAACTAGAAGAGGTGGTGACCAAATACATTTCTCGTGCATAGTTGGTTCTCTGCCACAGTTCCTGTCTTACAGCTCCCAAAGGCCTCGGAATTACCTAAATGTGGACAGTGATAAAGATTTTTTTTGTTGTTATGTGAATGAGGAACTTTTGAGGAAACACTTAAAGATGAGCATTGGTTTCCTAGAGAACCAACCATGTCATTAGGAAATTGGAAATTTGAGTTCAACCCCTTGACCTCGGGGGTGAGGATGAGACTGAAGATTGAGTTCAATTGCCAGAGGCCAGTGATTTAACCAGTCATGTCTAAGTAATGAAGCCTCCATGAAAATAAAAAAGGAGGGACTCTTAAGAGATTTTGGATTGGGGGCCTCCCTGGTGGCACAATGGGTTGAGCAACTCACTATAAAGCAAATTGCAACCACTGTAGCATGCGTTCCATCCCTGCCGCTGGCCTGGGAGAGGACCCACATGGCACAGCAGACCTCTCGTGACTTGCCTGTTGCTCCCCTCAGCAGTGTATTTCTGCTGTATTTAATCTGCCCATTCTGTTCCCTACTCTCTCTCTGGTGGATCCTCTCACCACCCCACACACCTCTGGTGTAAACCCCAGTTCTTGTATGCATAAATAAATAAATATTTTAAAAAATAAGAGATTTTGGATTGGATTGATGAACATGTGGAAATTTGGGAAGAATGGCACACAGACAAAGGCTTTATGCTCCTCTTCATACCTTGTACTAAGCATATCATCCAACCAGCTGTTCCTCAATAGTGTTCTTATAATGAGTTGGTGATTTAAAATTTTTTAAAGATTTTGTTTGTTTATGCATACAAGAACTGGGGTGTAGGACAGAGGTGCGGGTGTGGGAGGGTGAGTGGATTCATCAGAGACAGTGGGGAACAGAAACAGCAGCTCTATTGAAATGCATTGCTAAGGGGAGTAGTCGGTGAGACAGGAGAGGTCTGCTGCACTATGTAGTCAGTTCCCTGGTTGGGAGTCGAACTCATGCTACATTGGCTGGCAATAACTTGATAGCACTGAGACTTAACCCTTGCAACTCAGGGAGGCAGTGAGTTGGTGATTTAGTGAGAAAGTAGATTTTATGAGCTTTGTGAGCCACTCTAACAAATTAATGAAACCTTAAGAGAGGGTCATGGGAACCTCTGATTTGTAGCCAGTTAATTAGAAGCACCTGGGTTGGCTACTCATATCTGAAGTCGGAGTTGGGGTCATGATTCAGTGTATGACCTGTTGGTCAGAACCAACGATAACAACCTGGAGTTAGAAGTAGTGTCTAAATTGAAGGATGGCCTTGGGATACTGTGCCCTTAACCTGTGGAATCTGATGTAACCCACAGGTTGATGACGTCAGTGTCAAATTAAATTCTCAATTACCCTGTTGGTGTCTATAGAATTGTTTGTTGATGTGGAAGGATTCCAAAGACACCTATGTGGAAATTGGTCTTAGGAACCCCCTAAAGTTCTATTATTACTAGGAAGCTACTTTTGGTTTATATGGGTATTTTTGCTGTTACTTAACAGGACAGAAAATATGTCATTGAACCACTATTGATGAATTACCCTAAAGGTGACAAAGTAATCTTCTTTATTCAAATCTTGCGGGATACATTTGCTTAAAAACCATTACTGAATGTTTGTAAATTATAGAAATCTCAGTCTCCATTCACTCCATATTATCCAGTGTTTTGTGAGACTCTAAATTAGGTACATAAAATTTGTGATAAAAATTTGTATTCTAAGAAATGTTGCATCAACTGAGGCACAGGGAATATAAAATTCTTTCAAAAATAAATAAAAAGAAGCAACCCAAATGTCCATCAAGGGGTGAAAAGACAAATAAAACATGATATATACATATAGTAAAATATCATTCAGGCTTAAAGTGGAAAGAAATTCTGATATTCCTCAACATGGATGAATATTTTTTTTTTAAAGATTTTATTTATTTATGCATACAAGCACTGGGGTACAGGCCAGAGGTGTGGGGGGGTGAGAGGATTCACCACAGAGAGCGGG